>CM046446.1:38340158-38552658 GCA_025506515.1 Flaveria trinervia
CCATGAATACCTAGAAAAATCATATATAAAAATAAGGCAAAAAGATTTCTTAGCAACTAATTTTACATTGATTTGGCTAAACAAATCAATATGCAACAGCTTGAGGGGTTTGAAATGCTATTCCAAGTTTGGTTTATGAGGTTTCTTAGGTTGTTTTCCTTTGGCACAAGCCATGTGTAGAAATATGCATAGAGGCTGAAGCAACCAAAATCTTTCTGCATGCCTGCTGCACAAGTATTGTAGAAGAATGCTTCGGAAGTTTCACATATGCAACAGAAATATTCTAAGTGTGAAATCTTCCGAAGCCAAGACCATATCTTCCGAACCAAAGATGAAGTCTTCCGAAGCTTCAGAGACAAAGTCTTCCGAAGCTCCATACTTGAAGACAGATTTCTTTCGAAGTCTTTTAGTAACATGCTTTATCTGATGTACTTTTCCATAAAGCTGGACACCTTTCCGATGCATCTCTGTAAGTCACCAACTTACATGAGTTGGTGAAAAGGTCCATGCTTTTGGTAACTGTACATTGAGGTCTTGAGTCTGTAACTTTCTACTTCATGTACTTTATCCTTTTTGTAATACATAAGGATGTGAGCTATGACATGTCAGAGTCATAAAGTCAAAAAGGCAATCCACCTTTTTGACTCTACAATTGATTTTGTTTTAACTAGTCAATTGTATCCAGCTGGCTTTTATAGTATGGCCGGTTGTAGGATGTGTAGTAAGTATCTCATGTTCTTGTAACTTTATTCATATGCTTTGTAACACTTGTAAGGACATAGAGAAAGCAATATACTGCATTCTTGAAAACCATATACTTGTGCTCCTATGTTTTGTCTCTTACATTACTTGGTTCTTAGTGTCTTACTTATGGTTAATCCGTTCACTCAGTTTATTTAAGTTTGGTTAATCTCCTTTTTGTGTTATTGTGTTTTAAGTGACCCCCTTCACCGGTCTTGCATTTGGTATCAGAGCATTCCAGGCTCTTGATATAAGATCTCACCATCTTAAGATCCTTCACTCACACAAATACTAAGCTTTTCAATGGCAGCCATTTCCAAGACTGATATGGAAACTAGAACCATGAACAAGTCCCCACTAATCACTCTTGATGACTTTGATACCTGGTGCTTGAGAATGGAAGGTTTCATCAGGTCTCTGGACTCAAGAATGTGGAGTTGTGTAGAGAATAACCTTACATACCTAGCACCCCTTCTACTACTGGTTTTGGTATGATCCCCAAGGCTGGGCAAACTATTCTGATGAAGATAGAAGAGAGTAGAGATTGATAGAAAAGCCATGACAGCCCTTCAAACTGCTCTTCCAAACTTTGTATATAGAGGTTTCAAGAAATGCAAAACAGCTAAGCACTTGTGATGCATTGAAATCGATGTATGAGGGTTCCTCTAAAGCTAAGGAGAACAAGAAGGATCTCCTGAAGCAGCAGTTTGAAAACTTCACCTTCAAAATAGGTGAAACCATGACTCAGCAATACTTCAGTATGTTGAGATTGTGGATACCCTTATGGAGGAGGAGTTCCTCTTGAGAACAGGGACATTGTAAGGAAGTTCATGTCCTCACTTCCTAGGCAGTGGACACACTACTATGTGATGATCAAGAGGACTGAGAATCTAAAAAATCTTACTCTGACAGAGTTATATGGGATTCTCAGTGCCTACCAGATGGAGATGAACATGCAAGGTTCATCTGGAAACTCTAACAATCAAATGGGTTCAGCCCTGCATGTGGTTGAAAAGGATAGCATATAACCCCAACATCAACTCATATGCTACCTTGACAACTCACCTAAGGATCCTTTCATCACCTTCCCAGAGTCACCAAGGGAGAACTACACCCAAGGAAGCCCATTCCAAGAGACAAGTTCTTCTTAAGCCTTTATGTCTTCTGATGAAAGTTATGGCAACTTTTTGTTCACCCTTGAAGACCTGGACTGTTTCCATCCAGATGATCTAGAATACATGGAGATAATCCAGCATATGGCTCTGCTCACTCACAGAGCCAAGAAGTTCTACAAGCAGACTGGAAGGAAGTTCCCAAGCAATGCAACCAGTGGAAAGTTTGGCCTGGACAAAGGCATAGTCAAGTGTTACAACTGTAACTTGATGGGCCACTTTGCCAGGGAGTGTAAGGTACCTATAAAAAATGGTGGCCAAACACAGTACAGACCCAACTACACTGACAAAGCTCCCCAGAATGAGAAGCCAAAGTAGCAGGCTACTGTTGCTGTTGAAGATGGAGGCTTTGACTGGAGCTTTCAGGTGGAAGATGCTTCTCCAAACCAAGCACTAATGGCAGATCATAATGAAGCCAAGGTATTGGAACATCTCTGTACCCCTGAATGCATTGCTAAAGTAAATAGATACAGGTCCTATAACATGGAGATGAGATCTGATCTTGAGTACTTAAACATTTTAAAAGCTAATTTTAGAAAGCCTAAAAATGATTATAAACTGAAGATAGAGGACATAGAGAAAACAATTTCAGTACTAAACCATGAGCATACAGATTTTAGGACTCAAATCAAGGATCTCATAACCAAGCTGACTGAGTGCCAGGCTAAGCTTGTGATAGCAAAGCTAGGGCAAACAAGTGTGTTCTTAAAGAAGAGACCTTCAAGAACATGATATCTCATCCCCTGCACAACAAAGTGTGCTATCAAAACAAGCAGGGACTAGGATCAAATAGATAGTCCTCCATGCACAATCTTGTCTATAAGATCACCTAGGTGTGGAACTTGTGAAGATGAGATTCCTCTCATAGATCCTTTGAGTGAAGAGGATGAAGAAGTGATAGTGAAGAATTCCTCTGAGAAGAGTAAAGAGGAGGATTCTAAGAAGGGCCACTATCCTTCTGAGGAGAAGAAGAAGAATGTGATGACCAAGTCAATGAGGAAGAACTTGATTAGAAAGAGCAAGAGGAAAGCAAGGAAGGCTCAAGAGATCAAGGCTACTTTTGACTCCAACCATAAACAAGTGTTTATCTCTGCAGGGTTTGAAGTAGTAAAGACTGAAGACATCAACCTAACTCTTCTGCTAAGAGTTCTGGTTCTTGTTCAAATCATCTCAGTACTAAGAAGAAGACTGGTCTACTATGTACCACTGCTACATAGCCTGGACCATCAAACTCCAAGAACAGTCCCCAGCCCAAAAGGACTATCTCAGCATCTACAAAGATGAGGGTGGAGAAGGGATGTGACCAAAGTCAGTTTTATTCCTAGCAAAAGGCTCTTGGGAAGAAGAAAATGGAGTGTGTTATGTGTGAAAGTACTGCTCATCTTGCTAAGGATTGTCCATACAATCCTAAGGGTACTCTTCACATGATCAAACAAAGACTTCCAAGAATTCTAAGAAGATTCAAGCTTCGGAAGGAAAATCTGTTCCTTCGAAACCTCCAAATCTAAGAAGAAGGCAAGTGGAAAATTGCCTTCGGAAGAAAAGTTGGTCTCGGAAGGAAGATTACTTCCGAAGCACTGAAGTCTGCTAAGTGTTTGCAGGATCTTCCGAAGGCTCAGTCATCATAACTTTCGAAGTATCAAAAGCTTCCGACGTATTGAAGGTCAAGTACAAGAATCCAAAGGTGGTGTGGAAGTCTAGAAAGACCAAGTGAGTGAGAATTCTCCATAAAAAACAACTCAAGATCCTCCTAGCACAACCATAGGATCTATTACTGTTGCATTACCTTTTATTTCTCTTAATGAGCCAAAAACAAGTAAGGCTTGCGTTTCCAAATGTAACTAATCATTTTCTTTATGCAGGGATAGCTGAAGACAAACACAAATGTCTGGATCATTGACAGTGGTTGTTCCAGGCACATGACAGGCAATAGGTCACTACTCCAGAACTTTGAAAGGATTGATGGAGGGCCAGTTGCCTTTGGAGGAGATGAAGGTGGTTACATTTCGGGAAGGGGAATGGTCATAAATGGTAAGCTCAGCATTGAAAAGGTAAACTTTGTCAAGGAGCTGGGTACAATCTTCTGAGTGTATCCCAATTTTATGATCAGAGTCATAACATTCTCTTTACTAAGCATGAGTGCATTGTTCTCAAGCCCGGGGTGATCATTCCTCATGAGCATATTCTCTTAGAGCCCCCAGGAAAGGGAACATGTACAAGATGGATTTGCAAGAAACATCTCCCTCTAGAGAAGTTTCATGCTTTCTGTCTAAAGCCAATAGTGATGAGTCTTTCCTATGGCATAAAAGAATGTGCCATGTAAACTTTAAAAACATGAATAAACTGAGTAAGAATGATTTGGTAACTGGAATGCCAAAGAACGAGTTGACAAGTGATGACCATTGTGTTGCATGCCTGAAAGGGAAGCAACATAAGGTATCTCACAAGCCTAAGGAAAGGAACTACATCACTACAACCCTACACTTGTTACATATGGATCTCTTTGGCTCCACTAGTGTAATGAGTCTAGGAAGGACCTCTTACTGTTTAGTGATCACAAATAACTTTACAAGATTCACTTGGGTCTTCTTCCTTAGAACTAAGGATGAGACTCTTGAGATTTTGAAGAGTTTCATCTTGAATATTGAGTATCAATCTGATCACAAGGTCAAAATCATAAGAAGTGATCATGGAACTGAATTCAAGAACCAAATCCTTGATGCATTCTGTGATGAAAAAGTTATTACAAGAAAATATTATGCTCCAAGGACTCCTCAGCAGAATGGTGTTGCTGAGCGGAGAAACAGGACACTGATTGAAGCTGCAAGAACCTGCTGTCTGGCTCTAAGCTACCATCACCTTCTGGCATAGGCAGTTAACACTACCTGCTATGTGCAGAATAGAGTTTTAGTAGTTAAGACTCATGGCAAGACTCCTTATGAACTTTGGCACAAGTGTAAAGCTTTCATTGGTTTGCTCAGGTGATTTAGTTGTCCTTGCACCATCTTGAATACCAAGGATCAGATTGCCAAATTTGCTAAGAAATCAGATGATGGACACTTCATTGGATACTTTCCCAAGCTAAGTCTTACAAAGTATACAATCTTAGATCTAGAATTGTTGAGGAGTCAACCAATATGACTTTCAATGAGCACACACCCTATGTGGCTGGTTCTGGTCCTGATTGGCTCTTTGATCTTGATTTAGTTACCAACAGTTTTAATAAATCTTGTGAGACTGTTTCAAGATCTGCAGAAAATTGAAACACAAATGATCCTGATCCAAGATATAAGCTGAGAAGACCTCAAGTAACACATCTTTAGCTCTAGTTGGAACTACTTCTGCAAATGAGGTTTCTATCAGCACTAAAATGACAACTTTAGCTGATACATCTGGGATGCCTTCAAATTCCAGCTCAGAGGCTCCACAATCAGATAAAGATGCTTCAATTGCAGAATAAAATGATGGTAGTGGTGATAGTGATCAAGACTTTCTTGATGCTAATAATAACTCCATAGATGACAATATCAATGATGTCACACACTCCTTGCATCAAGTCTCTCTTGATAAGTGTGCTGATATGGTGGGTGAAACATCTATGTCAGATCTAAATTTCTCTAGTTTAGATCTTTCTCAGTAACTTGCTGTGATCCCTCAGCTAAAGATCCACAAGTCCCACCCCACCACAAACATCATTGGAGATGTTGTCACAGGGGTAAGAACAAGAGGAAAAAACCATGAATCAAATGTTTGTCTTCACTCTTGTTTCTATCCCAGATGGAGCCAAAGAAAGTTGATGAGGCTCTGAAGGATGGAAGTTGGGTTGAAGCTATGCAACAGGAGCTGCTTCAATTCAAAAGGCAGAAAGTTTGGAACCTTTGTCCTCTTCCTCATGGGAAGACTACCATTAGAACCAAATAGGTGTTTAGGAACAAGAAGGATGATAGAGGCATTATTATCAAAAACAAAGCTATACTAGTTGTTCAAGGATAGACACAAGAAGAAGGGATTGACTACACTGATGTCTTTTCTCCTGTAGCAAGACTGGAAGCTGTTAGGATATTCCTGGCATTTGCTGCATCCAAGAACTTCAAGGTCTTTCAACTTGATGTGAAGTGTGCTTTTCTTTATGGAGTGACTGATGAGGAGGTGTATGTCAAATAGCCACCTGGTTTTGTAGATCCTGATCATCCTGATTATGTCTACAAGCTTGACAAAGCTTGTTATGGGCTGCATCAGGCACCCTGGAAGTGGTATGAGACACTATCTGAGTATCTTTGCAAACATCAATACAGAGAGGTACTATAGATGGAACTCACTTCATCAAAGGACAAGGAAATGACATATTGCTAGTTCAAGTATATATGGATGACATCATCTTTGGTTCAACTAATCCAAAGCTCTGCAAAGACTTTGAGAAGCTGATGAAGGATAGATTTGAAATGAGTGCCATGGGGAAACTCAATTTCTTTCTGGGAATTCAAGTGAAGCAAGTTGAAGATGGCATCTTCATTGGTTAGTCAAAGTATGTTCAGGACATACTCAAGAGGTTCAATATGACTGATTGTAAAATTTCTAAGACACCCATAGCTAGAAACCACTCCATTGGACCTGATCTTTAGGCGGAGTGTGTAGATGAACACTTATACAGGGATATGATTGGGTCTCTTATGTATCTCACAGCTAGTAGGCCTGATATCATGTTTGCTACATGTATTTGTGCAAGATATCAAGCCAACCCTAAGATGTCTCACCTTATCACTGTCAAGAGGATTCTAAGATACCTTAAAGGTGCCTGAACACTTGGTTTATGGTATCCTAAGAATCCTGACTTCAATCTATATGCTTACACAGATAGTGATTATGGTTGTTGCAACATGACTGCAAAGTCTACATCTGGGGTATGTCAGTTTCTTGGTGGAAGGGTTGTCTCATGGCAATGCTTGAAACATTCTTGTGTCTCTGCATCAACTACTGAAGCTGAATACATTGCTACTGCAAGCTGCTATGCTCAAGTGCTTTGGATTCAGAATCAGATGTTGGACTATGGGTTCAACTTCAAGGAGACTCCCATTCACATAGACAACAATAGTGCTATCTCAATCACAGAGAATCCTGTGCAGCACTCAAGGACCAAACACATCAACATCAGGTATCATTTAATAAAAGATAATTATGAAAAGGGATTAATTAAACTAGTCAAAGTTCACACAGCTGAACAATATGCTGATCTGTTTACAAAGGCCTTTGGTGAACAAAGATTTAAATATCTTGTATCAGCTATTGGGATGATCAACTTTGAGTAGGTTTTTCTTAAAACTAATTCTTATTATTTCTTAAACATTTGTGTCCTAAATTGTCTAGTTCATCACTTTCATAAACTCTTGTTTTCTTTGGATGAAAATCTTTTTGAAGACTTTCCTTAGATTTATGAAAATTTTGATCTTTTGGAAGTTATGTATTTAACTTCAGAAAAAAATCATTCCTTCAAAACAAATAACTGTCTAAGAAATTTTACCTTTGGAAGAGATTTCTGAAATATCTTCCAAAGCTTAAATGGTTGTTTAAGACACTTATTGTTTTCAAGGACCTTTTTCTTCTGAAGCAAAATTAACTCTTGGAAGCTTTGTACTTTTGGGTAGAAAAAATAATCTCTCACAAAATTAACTCTCGGAAGCAAAATTAATTTCATTAAACTTTATCTGAAATCCTTTTCACATATAAACCCAATGGTTTCCCCCTCTTTCTATCATCTGCTTCTTCCTCCATACCTAAAACCTTGAATTTCTCTCTGAAATTTCTTTCTTCTTTGTTTATTCATCCTCAAGTTACCTCATAATGGCCAACCATATTCACAGAAATGACCTGAACTTTACCATGTAGCTCCACAGGCAATACAACTAGGTTGCTCTATTAAGCTCTAAGAATGATCCTCATTTCTTAGAGGTTTACCGCTTCTTAGCTTTGTCCAACTACTTCACTCCCCTAACCATTGATCCTCCACTTTATGAGGATTATCTGCTTGAATTCTGGAAGACCTACCAAGAGGTTGTAATGGATGGGGAGAAGGCACTATTTGCCACAGTGCAGGGGAGAACATCTTCATCACTCAGGCCATCATCAACATGCATCTTCAGCTGGATGATGAAGAAGGTGAGGTGTTCTTCCCCAAAGAAGCTGTCAATCATTCTTTTGAGCAGATGGGTATGAGGGAGATTACTCTATCAAGACCTTCAAGAAAGGGAAGGTCTCATCCCAATGCAGATTCCTGCTCCATGTGGTTATCCACAGCTTATCAAACAAGCATGGTGGATGGGACCAGATTCCTTAGGATCTCTCCTTCATTATCCATGGAATGATTCAAGGGGTCAAGTTCTGGTATTCTCAATTTGTTTATACTAACTTACTTGCAGACTTAGACTCCTTAGTATATTACATGTTCCCTAGATATGTTCAGTACACTCTTAACTGTGAACTGGGCTCATAGTTAAGAGAACATGTAACATTCTTAAACTAGGACAGATAAAGCTTGACATCTTTAAAATATTGAGAAAGCCTACTGTTGGCTTCTGAGGGGTAGAAACATCCTAGTCCTAAAAATGTTAGAGCTCATTGCTCAAGGTGACAACCTAGCAGCACTAGCTAGTGTTGAACTCACACCTGCTACTTCCCAACTACCTACACAACCACAAATCACCATCACCTACCAAAGAAAATCCAAATGAACCTTGCTCAGACTATTCATTCTGTGGAGGCCCCCATACACTCACCAATACAGGCGAAAGTGAACACTAGAGCTCCCACTTCTCCTAAGGAGCAGACCACTCCCATCTCTTCAAGGATCAGTGTTGAGGTTCCTCATGCTCAGCCTGATGAGCTCATAAGCCAAACCGCCTTAAGCCATTACTTTGAGTCTCAACACTCAAGTGATCAACCTTCAGGGGACAGTTTCCATCCCCAGCCTTTAGATCTAAATCAACCTATCCCTAACCTTGACTTCTATACTGATGAAGATCTAGGTTTCAGTGAGTACCATGATTCTCTCTTCTTTTCCCCTACTCAAAGAGAGATGAGTGCTCCTGAGTCTCCTACTTCTAGCCGCCATCAATCACCTACAACTGAGGTGGACACTTCTGAACATGTTCAGGATGTCCATATGGAAGAAGCTCTCACTTTTGTAAGTGATTACATTATTAAGACCTCAACCATGGCAACTCAGCCCACTACATCTCAATTGAGATTGCTAGTGAGTAGAGGAAATCTAGTAGCCAAGAACCTGAAGCTGGTGGTGAGAGAGAGCACTTTGGTCCAATCATCTCATCCCCTAATGATTCTTCTGATGAAGATGAGGGGAATTTAAAGACTAAAGGTGCAAAAACTGTTTAAAACATGCACCTATATAGTCTCTTTTGTTAGTCACCTTGAATCTCAAGTGACTACCTTGCATAACAAGGTCAATGATCAGCAACTTAAGATTTCATATCTTAAGGAAAAACTAGCTGTGAGACTTTTAAGAAGAGCTCAACCAGGAACACAAGAACATGTGGATGTGATTGACCTAATTGCTGGCTCACCTACGCAAGTGGGTGATGCTACCAAAAAGGGGAGAGAAAGTCATTACAGCTACAAAACCTGGGAGTTCTTCAGAGAGAATGGACACTAAAGACTCACCATCTCACTTGCAGTTATGCATTCTCAGCAACCTCCTCAAATTCACATTAATGTGGACTATGTAGACTCCTTCATACAGAATCTGTTTGAGGATGGCATACCAAGGGCTATGTCATCTCCTCCATTCTCTAATCACATCATTGGGTGGAGGTATGACAACAACAGGAAAGCCCTAATCATCATGAAAGTTCAAGGGCAGGAGGATCTTCAATTTTTAGACCCAGAACTATTATGACAGTCTAGATTTAGTCAACATGCCACTTGTCAACCCAAGCCAATCAAGACAAGCTGATAAGTTGGCTCAAAGAATCCAAGACCGGATCACTGCAGAGTTCAGCCTTAGAAAAAGACTGTGGGAATCAGGCAATGTCATCGGTCAACTGGATGTTGAGGCAGACCCTAAGATTAGCTTCATAGGGGAATCCTTGACTGAAGGCCCAGTGACAAAACCTAAGAGCCCAGTCTTATCACCAACAACTACTACAAAGATCAATGTCGTTATTGAGACACCTGCTGGTAAAGGTGCTTCTTAACCTCTCTCTGGCCAGAGCTCAGAAGCTGCATCAAGCAATGAAGGCCAAACCTCTCTCCACCCTGAGTCGCAAAGGTCTATGAGTGACAAAGGGAAAAGAAAGATGACATTTGAGGAGATTGAGGAGGAGAAGAGAGAGAGGAAAAGGAAGCTGAGGGGAGAAGGTTCCTCTTCTAGGTCAGCAAGACTCATGGAGACTGCAATCCGGGCTGTCCCCAGACCAGATACTCAAATGATGAGTTAAGGGCAGTCAGGATAAACTATCTGCAGACAAGGAACTATGACATAGGCAATGTCATCTCTCTCCCCTTGGAAGAGTTAAATGAACTGGTTGACCTAGAAAGGTAAAAGGAGAAGGAGGCAGAAGACGTAGAGCTTCTAGTACAAATCAAAGAAGAAAGAAGAAAGAAGAAAGAAAAGATTGTACAAGCATGTGCCTACCCTCTCCCAGGTCAATAAAGTCCTGCATAAGATAATGTGGTTCAACAAGAACCTCAGGTAGATAAAGAAGAAGAAAGTATCAAGATGATCAACTACCTGAGTGCCACAGGCCTCTATCAGGCAGAAACACTTCTTCCCTTGTCTTATGACTATGTTGAGTTTGAGTATCTCAAACAACTTGAACTTGAGATAGTCAAAGAAAGAAGAAAACTAAAAGAAAGTTGAGGGAAGAAGCTGCTAAGTCAAGAGCCATCATCCATAAAAGCATGAAGAAATCTGCTGACATGCAAAGGATGATGAGCTTCTTGAAGCTGTATGGATTCTCTCGAAGGAGACTTGGCCCCATGTCTCTATCCACTATGGATGAGCATATTAGGATGATTAAGCAGAAGATCAAGAGTGGAGAGCTGGTTGACTTACATTCCCCTCCAAGTCAAGCCCCATCTGAAGTGGAGGTTAAGGTTGAACAACCAGAGACATCACAACCTGGACCTCCTGCTGAATCTCAGCAAACTTCATCTTCTGATACACAGTAAGGTTAGACTCACTCTCAATCTGAACCTGTGAGAGTAGAAGACCCAACAGAGAAAGACAATGAAGATCAATCTGGTACTGCAGGCCAGTCTTCTCGGTTAAAAGTTGTAAAGAGTAAGAAAAGGATGGCTTCTAAACCAAAGCCAAAGAAGAAGAAGAAGACTGCATCCTTTTCTAAATCTCAGATGAGTCAGAACATCTTGAGGATGTGCAGCCAGAGGATGCTCCATCATCTCCCATTCCAATAGCTCCTCTTGCATCAGAAAGACCCATCCTGTATTGGACATACACTACAAATCCAAAAAGGTGGCATGTCATAAGAGATCATGGCATTGAAAATGTCTACACTTGGCAAGATATGTTTTAGTTGCCTCTACATGATCTCTTTGACATGAGAAGATACTTTGATAGTCTGAAGGATCCTGATCATCTTATGAAGAAAGGGCTGGTTATAATCCTCATGAGGACTGTTGATATCTGAAATCTTCAAGAGTTTTGGTAACATCATCCTAGGGAGAGTTTGTAGAAAATATGCATAGAGGCTGAAGTAACAAAAATCTTTTTGCATGCATGCTACACAAATACTGAAGAAGAATGCTTCGGAAGTTTCACACATGCAACAGAAATATTCGAAGTGTGAAATCTTCCAAAGCCAAGACCAATATCTTCCGAAGCCAAAGATGAAGTCTTCCGAAGCTTCAGAGACAAAGTCTTCCGAAGCTCCACACTTGAAGACTGATTTCTTCTGAAGACTTTTAGTAGCATGCTTTATCTTATGTACTTTTCCATAAAGCCGGACACCTTTCCGATGCATCTCTGTAAAGTCACAACTTACATGAGTTGGTGAAAAGGTCCATTCTTTTGGTAACTGTACATTGAGGTCTTGAGTCTGTAACTTTCTACTTCATGTACTTTATCCTTTTTTTTAATATATAAGGATGTGATCTATGGCATGTCATAGTCACAAAGTCAAAAAGGCAATCTGCCTTTTTGACTCTACAATTGATTTTTTTAGTCTAGTCAATTGTATCCAGCTGGCTTTCATAGTATGGCCGGTGGTAGGATGTAGTATATGTATCTCATGTTCTTTATTCATATGCTTTGTAACACTTGTAATAGAACATAGAGAAAGCAATATACTGCATTCTTGAAAACCATATACTTATGCTCTTGTGTTCTGTCTCTTACATTACTTGTGTTCTTAGTGTCTTACTTGTGGTTAATCTAGTTCACTGTTTGTTTAAGTTTGGTTAATCTCCTCTTTGTGTTGTTGTGTTGTAAGTGACCCCTTCACTGGTCATGCACCATGCATTTCTCAACAATAGAAAAGCCTTTTAATGGTAATCCCCTAACAAGACTGTTTTTAACCAATTTGTTATTATTTTTGAAATTAACATGGCCCAATTTGTGATGGCATAAGAATGATTCAGAAGATGAAGCTTTAGATAGAAGGCAAGTGACAATGGAAGTTGATTTTTTGGATCCCATATCAACAAGATAGGTATCGTTCTTTCTCGGGGCTCGCATGAGTATCAACTCATCAGGAATATTAAAACCGGATTTCAAAAATAAACATTCAGTTGGGAGAAATAAAACGGAAATATCTTTATCACAGATCTGAGAGATGCAAGATTAAATGAAAGCTCTAGCACGAAATTGACTTTCTCTACGGTGAGAGAACCATTTGATACCTCGCCTTCACTAAATATCTTACCATCTTTCTTGTCACCACCAAATGCTACATACCCTTCATTGATGATACGATAATTTGTTAATAAATCTTTCAACCTGGTCATATATCTAGAGCATCCACTATCAACATGACAAAAACTATTTACAGCTTTAGTGGATGACACCTGCAGGAATAGAGAAATCAATTTAACTGGTTGAAATAGTAACCCAGTTTGAAAAACTTTAGGTTTAAGAACAGAAGATTTTTTGCAAATGAAACTATTAACAAATGAGTTATTCTACTGCCAAAAGAATTCTTATGAACATGTCTGTGTTGAAGCTCTGGACAATTGTTACTACATGACAATCTTTACCACATCTAAAGCAATGGGATTTTAATCTAAGTCTATTATGTGACAAATTAGGGATTTTATCTATGCATGTTTCCTCATCACACTCAGATAAGCTAGAATCATTATTACTATATGTCTCATACATTTCTTTGGTTTTGATTTTGTCTTTTAAAGAATGATTATATACAATTGTTGATGTATTATCATTTGATGTACATGTGGTACTTGTACCACTTGTGCTTGCACTAGAAGATGATATTACCCTTTCATTAGATTGTGAAATGTTAATTGGGTAAAAGATGAAATAAGATGAGAAAAGAATTTTTCAAAGCAGTTACTTTTTGTTTTATCTTTTAAACTGATAATAGAATCATTTATAACCACATTCACACAAACATTTGAAGCATCATCATTACATTTGAAATCAATCAACAAAGAAGTGGAACAACCACTTGAACACATTGAGTCAATGTTTGAGACAGACTTTTAAGAAACAAAAACATTACTTAAAGTATAACTATGATCTGAAACCTGATGGTTGAGGTTTAGGTGTACTAAAACTATTGAATCCAAGTCCACTCATTGGTCAATAACCATACTCCTCATGCACGTCCTTAGGATTATCACCTTCAAAACCTGCAGACAGATTGTTAGTATATGTTTGAATGAAATCATTTGAAGGGTGTGGAACTGGCATAGGTGAATAACAATAAGTATTAGGAGGAGGATAAACCAAAGTATTTTCATAATGCAAACCTGTTTTAATCCTAGCCCCCCATTGAGATCTACACAAATCATCATGTTTATTCCTGAAATTGTCCATTTATCAAGTTTTGACTGAAGTTTACTTCTTTCAAACTCAGCAAGAGCAACTCTTTCAATCAAAGTATTTATTTCAACGTTACTTTGTAAAATGATTCTTTTTAAATGGTCATTTTCTTTTAAAGCTTTATTTAATTTAATATATTATTTTGACTCATTTAGCTTAAGCTCATCATTAATTCGTTTTGAATCTTTTTCATTGTCAAGCAACAGATGATTTTCTTTATACAAACCAAATAACCTTATCTTAGATGGAGGAGAGCACATTTTTTGTATTACCTCATAAGGGAGACCCATCACCACCTTCTTTGCTGCAAGGGCTTTTTCACATTGAAACACTAGAGTACTCTTCTTGTTGTCCTCAACAGTGGATGTAGTAGCATGTTTCCCTTTTCCCTTCTCCTCTAATTGTTTCCCAATTAAATTCACCTTCTCACCTTGAACTTCTTTCAGATCACCAATCACCAATCATATTCTCCTCAACACACTACTTCCTTTCACTCATACTTATCTCTTTAGACCTGTCTTGTTCAACTTCCTCATCCTTAACACTCTAATGAACTTCAGCTTCATTTGTAAATTCTTTAAAAAATCAAACTCCTCCACACTCTTCTCTTCTTCCATTATCTCAGCAACTAGAGCTTGGTTAATTTCTTCTTTCATTTCTTCAGCTTTAGCACCCCAATCAAAACTAGTTATCAATGTTGTCTCTTTCTTATGTTTACTCTCCTCCTTCTTTGCACCAGAAACAACCTTGGAACTCCTAAATTTCATGGGTCAGTAACAATTGGCAAATGACATTCTTTTTTGAAATGTCCTAACTACTTATAGTTAAAAACTCAATTTGGATTTATCAAAACCCAATTTGGAATTAGAGTTTTGACCTCCAAATTATTTTCTACCAGTTCTTTCCATAAATCTCATGGCTTCTGTTTCTTCTAAGTCATTTGGATCAACCTGATACATGTCTTCCATAGTCATCCCTTTCCCTTTCAATTCACAAGCCACCAATGCCCCATAGCTATGCACAAACATGCCAAACAATGTCATTGTATCAGATGGAATTGAAGTTCTAGAATCAGCTTTTGAGTTAGCTTGATCTCTGACTAAGTTACCACCACTACTGAGTTGATCACCTAAGACATTTGTAATGCTTACATTGGCTAGCTTGTAGCGGATGTAATTAATGCAACATTTTGAGGAAAACCAGATGATGACATCATAGACTGATTGAACTCTCTTCTCTTTAAATCCAATTCAATGGATTTAACTTGTTAATGATATCCATTAGCTTGTAATCTATGAACCCTCTCTTGCTTTAGCATTCTCACTTGTAGACTTCATTGAGGTGGAAGTGAATCCAACAACCTATTCACTTGTTCACTATTTGAAAGTTTTTCATCATATTTCTTTAGTGTGCTTGAGACTGTCAGAAAGCGATTTGTCAGATTAGTAAGATTCTCATTCTTGTACCCCACAAATTAATGAACTCTTTCTTAGCACGTATCCTTTGTTTTTTACTAACTCATCATTCTTACCATAAAACTCACATAATGCATCATACAGAGACTTCACATTCTTGTGTTTAGTAAATCGATTGTAAATATATGGAGAAAGACACAAGGTTAATCCTCCAAATGCTTTTTGATCTCTACCAATCAGCTTTAAATCCATTTCATTGAATGTAGCTGGTTCCTTGTTTTGAGAGTCGACATCTCCAATAGTAACAGCAGGAATGTATGGACCGGAGATGATTGATTCCCACTAATTACGATCTGTGTAGTAAAAGAATGCTTTCAAACACCTTTTCTAGTCCTCAAATTTATCTCTATTGATCAGTCTTAGAGGTTGATTTGGTACCACACTCTCAAATCAACAAGAGTAAGAGTTGCCATTTTAGACATTGTAGTTTCGCAGAAGAAGCGCTAGTTTTGCTGGAATTTTTGTAATTACGCTGGTAATTTTGCTAGGAATTTCGGCAGTAGTTTCGCTAGCAAGATACTTGCTTATGCTAGTTTCGCAAACAGATTCACTCTAAACTAGTTTGAAATTTCATTCAGATGTAAATTCGGCAACAATTTCACATGATGATAGTGCACAATCACTATTGAACTTTTGTTCAATGAGTATATTTTTGCTGAGGTTGTAGAAACTAACACAATGAGGAAAACACTTGTACTTTAGCTGGAAGAAACTACAGTTTTGCTAGAAGATCCTTTGTTTCACTGGATGATTCTGAAAAACTTTTTTGACAAAAAATTGATCCAAAATCACTCAAATCTTAGTGGATTTAAGATATGATGATTACCAGAGCTTTCCAAACCAAAAACTAACCAATCTCAATCAATTTCCATATCAAATACACTCAAATTTGATATAAGATTAATGGAATAGTGATTTTAAACTAAACCAACCCAAAACTCAAACAATCAAGAGCATAAAGGCTCTGATACCAATTTGTTGGTCAAAACAGATCAATTGGTATCAAAGCCTTTGCTCTCAAAATCAAGTAGAAACTCACTATTTCTTCATGATTATCAGTCAAACTATTGATTGATTTACTTATTATTGTTGTAAGGAATACATGTTATGGTTGATACAACCCAAACACTTCAAGTCTCCTGCATGCTGCACAGGTACATTGAAGAAGAATGCTTTAGAAGTTTCACAAAAGTAACAAAAATATTTGGTGTGAAATCTTCCGAAGCCAAGAACAATATCTTCTGAAGCCAAAGATGAAGTCTTTCAAAGCTTTAGAGACAAAGTCTTCTGAAGCCAACATTTGAAAACAGATTTCTTCTGAAGACTTTTAATATACATGCTTTATCTGATGTACTTTACATAAAGCTGGACCCCTTTTTGTTGCAACTCTGTAAAGTCACCAACTTGCATGAGTTGGTGAAAAGGTCCATGCTTTTAGTAACTGTACATTGAGGTCTTGAGTCTGTAACTTTCTACTTCATGTACCTCATAAATTAAAAGGCAATCTGCCTTTTGACTCTACAACTGATTTTGTGTTGTATCTAGTCAATTGTATCCAGCTGGCCTTCAAAGTATGGCCGGCTGTAGGATGTAGTATATGTATCTCAAGTACTTGTAGCTTTCCTTTATGCTTTGTAAAACTTGTAATAGAACTTAAGAAGGCAATATATTACAATCTTGAAAACCATCTCCTTGTGTATTTTTCTATCTTGTTCTATCTCTTAGTTACTCGTGTTCTTTGTATCATCTATTGTGGTTAATCTAGTCTCACTGTTTGATTAGTTAAGTTAATCTCCTCTTTATGTTGTTGTGTTGTAAGTGACCACCCTTCACTGGTCCTGCATTTGGTATCAGAGCATTCCAGGGTCTTGAAATAAGATCTCACCATCTTTAGATTCCTCACACATACAAATACTAAACTTTTCAAATGGCAGCTATTTCCAAAACTGATATGGAAACTGGAACCATGAACAAGTCCCCACTGATCACTATTTATGACTTTGACATCTGGTGCCAAAGAATGGAAGATTTCATCATGTCTCTAGATACAAGAATGTGGGAGTCTGTTGTAAGGCCCCTTCCCGGAAAGCTCACAGTTGGTTAATCATAGCATCAAATCATTTTTATAACCAAAACATTGCAGCGGAATTAAATAGACATTCATTTAAAACTTGGAAACCATATTGTACCCATACATTTGTCCTTCAATTGTAAATAAAACATAGTACTTGTTCTTAAATTACAATAAAAGATTTTATAATCAGAAATGCCATCCACTACCATCAAAGTAGCTTCCCACCTTGTGCCATCCTCAGCAGGATCATTTACCTGCCAACTATTATGCATAAAAATCAGCTTTGCTGAGTGAGTTCTATTTTAGGTAAATAAGATAATATAACTTTATCCTTCATATAATGGCCACACATACAACATAATAAATAACATTTCATGCATCATAATAAGCATGTTCATTATCTTTCATTATATTTCATTTTCATCATAAATGAGATTGCGCAAAGCAAGAGCTCCATGTTGATTGACAACAAATGTCAATCCCTGTCGGTACACATCATCATGGTAGCTAACCCCCGACAGTTGATCCACACTACAAGACACATAGCCCGCTCATGAATACATATCTATCGTCATACATCAGACTCATGTAAGTGAAGTCTATCATAGTGCTTGCAAGACTTTTCATCATCAAACGGGCCTAAGGGTAACATTCATTACGTTTCACTTTTCATTAATATTGTCTTTCACTTTATTAGATAATACTTAACTTAATAAGTACATGACAAGCCAAGTCCCGGTCATCATAAAACATAACCGACCCTCCGCAGGACAGCGGGGTTCGGGGGCGGCAGCCACTGACAGCGGGGTCGTAGGGGCAGTAGCCCCTAGTAGGGTCCAAGGGGCAACGCCCCTGGCTGGGGTCGGGCTGCTAGGTCAGCGCACAAATTTTTATTTTTAAGTATTTATAGAACAAATTTCCTTATGCAAAAAATCGATCTTCCAGGTAACACCTCGTCAAATCTCGGTCATTTAAAAACGTTTATTTAGTATGTATAATAACCCCAAAACATGGAAAACTTACAAATGAGGGGATCTAGAACTCATCTGGATACCGAAAGTAACCTCTAAACTAAGCTTACTAGGATAGGATCACACTACTCAGCCTGTAGATAAGTTAACACTTAAATGGGTTAATTTCTGCCTAAATTCACTACTAATTTTGGTGCCAAATAAGCAGTTTCGCTAGCAGTTTCGCTAGCAGTTTCGCTGGCAGTTTCGTTGACAGTTTCATTGCCAATTTCGCATGGCAGTTTCGCTCAACTTTCATTGGAATTCCATGGCCGCGAAATTTTCTGCGAAACTATAGTTTCGTAGAAACCCACAGTTTCGCTGATTCAATATGTTGTTTGGCTGGATGCATATACAACTTCGCAGATCGCATAAAAATTACGAACCAACCCTTTTTAACCTAAAATTTAAACTTTTACGTCCAATCTCTTAGTTTATCATCCATGAGGCTATATCTAAGCTTTTTACATGTTTTCATACGTAAAAATGAGACCTTTATGCGATTCTTTGCAACTTTTCAAAACCCAAAACCCTAGAATCTGGGTTTGATCTACAGAAAGGTTTAAAGGTTGATTCTTACCTGAATTTATTGCTCCTTTCTTATGGCTTTGATGTTCCAACACCCAGATCTTCAATCTCTTAACCTTTGGGTTCTAAATCTTGAGTTTTCTTCACTTTCTCTCTCTACTTTATCTCTCTATGAATTTTGGTGGCTAGGGTTCATATGTTGAAGATGGTTGCTGATTAAATGGGTTAAATAGCTAACTATGGGCCCTAAATCACTTTGGCTCTTGCCCATAAGTCTAATTTATCCTATAACCCATTTTCTTCCTTGATTAATTACCCACTAATTAAGCCCATTATCATCAATGACTCGTATTGACTTTTCGAGGTGTTACAAGCCTCCACACTTATTTTGGTTTCGTCCTCAAAACATGTCAGTCATCAAACAATAAGGATAAAATTCCCTTATCTCCTCCTTAGTCTTCCACATAGTTCTGATCTTTTCTATGTCTCCACTGTACTCGTACTAGTGGAACCACTTTATTACGTAAGTGCTTCTCTTTCCAGTCAAGGATGGCCACCGGGTATTCTATATAGTTCAGTCGTCATCGACTTCAATGTCTTCTAATGGTATACTACATCATTGTTTGCCAGATATTTCCTAAGATGAGATACATGGAACGTAGGATGAATTCCACTCAACTCATCAGGTAGTTCTAATTTGTAGGCCACTTCCTCTACCCTCGTGACAATATGGAATGGCCCTATGAACCTTGGGCTTAACTTTCCCTGTATTCGAAACCTGATGATCCTTTTCCAGGGACATACCTTGAGCATAACCTTGTCACCAACCTCAAACTCTATCGGTCTACGCCTCTTATGAGCATAAGACTTCTGGCGATCCTTTGCGGCTTTCATGAATGCCTTAATCTTATCTAACTTCTCGGTTGTGACCTCAATCACATCAAGACTTCCTAATTGCTTTTGCCCAATGTCACCCCAACACACCGGCGTTCTGCACTTCCTACCGTACAACATCTCATAAGGTGGCATGCCAATGCTGGCATGGTAACTATTATTATATGAGAATTCCGCCAATGTTAAGTGCTCATCCTAACTCCAAAGTCAATTACACAGGCTCGTAGCATGTCTTCTAAAGTTTGGATCGTTCTTTTCGACTGACCATCCGTTTGGGGGTGGTAAGCCATACTAATATGAAATCTAGTCCCCATTGAGTTGTGAAACCCCTTCCAGAACTTGGACGTAAACCGAATGTCCTTATCCGATATAATAGACACTGGCACGCCATGACGAGCCATGATTTCTTTGATAAATAGCTCTGCCAACCTCTTAGAGGAAAACATCTCACGAATTCGTAGGAAATGGTGCTCTTTGTAGACGTTTAACAATCACCCAGATCGTGTCGCTTCCTCTCGCCGTGCGAGGTAGCTTCGTGATGAAGTCCATTGTGATGTGTTCCCATTTCCATTCATGGATATCCAAAGGCTGGATCTTCCCATATGGCTTTTGGTGCTCTGCCTTCACTTACAGACAAGTCAGGCACTTGCTCACGTACCTAGCCACGTCTCGCTTCATTCCCGACCAGCAGTAATCTTTCTTCAGTTCCTGATACATTTTTGTGGCTCCGAGATGAATGAAATATCGAGTTCTGTGAGCCTCATCCATGATTTTCTTGCTTAGATCCCCATAGAGAGGGATCCACATCCGTCCAGATCGGGTTCTAACACCCAGGGTGTTTTCCCCCAAATCTGAAACCTGTCCTTTCATTCTTTAAGAGTTCACTCTATCATCTCTCAATGCCTCATCTTGAAACTCCCTCACTTGTTTCATAACATCAGCTGTCAAGATTAACTGGTAAGCCCTCACCCGAATTGGTTCTTGTCGTCCCTTCCGGCTAAGGGCGTCAACAACCACATTGGCTTAGCCTGGATGATAATGAATTTCGTAGTCATAATCCTTGATCAGTTCCAACCACCTCCTCTGCCTCATGTTGAGTTCATTTTGTTCAAAGAAATACTTTAGATTTTTATGATCAGTGAAGATGGTGTACTTCACCCCATACAGGTAGTGCCTCCAAATCTTCAATGCAAACACCACTACAGCCAACTCCAAATCATGGGTAGAATAATTGGCCTTATGGATCTCTAATTATCTAGAAGCATAGGCTATCATGTTCCCTTGTTGCATCAACACGCAACCCAATACTGCATATGAGGCATCCGAGTAGACTACTAGGTCTTGTTCCCAGGGTAACGTCAAGAGAAGGGCTTGAGTTAACCTCATCTTTAGTTCTAGGAAGGTGTCTCTTGATTAGTACCCCATTCATACTTCACGTCCTTTTGGGTCAGCTTAGTCAAAGGAGAAGCTATCTTGGAGAAATCCTGGATAAACCTCCTATAGTAACCTGCTAGGCCTAAGAAATGCGTATCTCGGATGGCGTCTCTTGGAGGTTCCCATTACATCACCGCTTCAACCTTCGTAGGGTCCACCCTGATCCCTCTCGGATTAACCACATGACCCAGAAATTGAACTTCTCAAAGCTAAAATGCACATTTCGAGAACTTAGCATATAACTTCTCGCTTCTTAGCATCTTTAATACTTCTCGAATATGATCGGCACGTTCTTCTTCATTTTTTGAATAAATCAAGATGTCATCAATGAACACTATTACCGATTTATCCAACATCAGCCGACATACCTGATTCATAAGATCCATAAAAGCAGCTAGTGCATGGTTAGTCAAAGGACATGACGAGAAATTCGTAGTGTCCGCAAGCGTACGAAACGTTGTCTTAGGAATGTCTTATTCTTTGACCTTCAGTTGGTGGTAACCAGACCGTAGGTCTATCCTTGAAAACCAGCTGGCACCCTGAAGTTGATCGAATAGGTCATCCATCCTTGGTAACAGATACAGGTTCTCTATGGTCAGCTTATTGAGCTCACAATAGTCAATGCACATCCGCATGCTACCGTCTTTCTTCTTGACGAATAAAACCGGAGCACCCATGGAGAGATACTCGGTCGGATGAAGCCTTATCCAATACATCTTGCAACTGTTCCCTCAATTCTATCATCTTGAGGGAGCTAATCGATAAGGTGCTTTAGCGAAGGGTTATGCTCCCGGTAAGCAAATCAATTTGGAATTCGATTTCACGGTCAGGCGCACACCAGTCAGATCTTTAGGAAAGACATCCGGAAACTCGCGCACTACCGACACGTCTAATAATTGTGGGTCTAGCGCATCTACATATAGGCCAAGTAAGCTCTACACCCACGTCGCAAGTACTTTTTAGTTGTGATCATCGACACGACCTTCGGTACACAGCACACCTTATCCCCATGAACTGTAACAGATCTACCATGGGGCGCTGTGAGACAAATTACCTTCTTGCTACATATTATATTTGCTTCATAGGTATCTAACCAATCCATTCCTAAGACCACATCAAAACCTCCTAAGGCCATAACATGCAACCTAGCAGGGAACTTACAATCTTCTAACTCAATCAAGCAATCCTCAACCACTTCTGATACCTTAGTGGACTTACCAATGGTTGCTTCTACATAGAAAGGCTTATCTAACTTTCTACTCTTATCATGCATCAAACGACAAAAGGCATCAGACAAAAAACTCCTACTAGCACCAGAATCGAAGAGCATAGAAGCATATTCATGGTCTACCAGAAACATACCTGAAAATACTTCTGGATCTGCCTTGGCCTCCTCACAAGTTATGTTGAATGCTCTCACCTTCACCTTAGAACCGTCACCCTTTCCCTTATCTCCAGCTTTAACCGTTCCGGATCCTCTGAATTCCATTCTTGCAGTCCCTCTCCACATGTCCCATCTCGCCATACTAGTAACACTCACCGCCTTGCAATCCCTAGCATAGTGGCCCTCGCCCCCACATTTAAAACATTTTCCAGTCCCCACTCTACCCTCCTTCGAATGTCCTTTTCCACATTCTTACAAGCACTTCCTTCACATGTACTTCCCCGTCTCCCTAACTGATCCTCAACTCTCATCCTCTTCTCTCCACTCCTGAAGTTATCACCTCCGAACCTCCTCCCATTTCCATTCTTGTTCCCACTCTATTTCTCTACCGTCTTCTATACAGGCATTGGGTCTTTCTCATCGTACAACCTCCCAACTAAATCCACCATAGATCTAAACGTGCCTGGTCTAGCCTCAATCATGTGCCTCCTGATGTCCACGGGTAAACCCTGCATGTATCTCTTGATCTTCTTGGATGTAGGTGTTACCATGTCTGGCATAAGCCTTGCAAGTTCATTGAACTTGGAGGTATACTCTTGATGAGTCATGTTCCTAGCCTCTAAATACAAGAACTCCTTCTTAATCTTGTCTAATTCCCGATGGGGGTAATGCTCCTCCAGCACCAACTCCTTCAACTCATACCACTTCATTTTGGCTATTGATCGCTTTCCTTTAGCCTGGACAATATTGTCCCACTAGCACAATGCTAAGTCAATGAAAGAATGAGTGGCAAAATTAACTTTTTATCTTCCCGACACTCACTAATTTCCAGCACTGCTTCCATCTCTCTAACCTAACGGTGAGCAGCAGTAGCATTGCCGTTACCGTCAAAGGTCGGGGGCTTGCATCTTTGTAATGCTCCATAATTGCACCCCCTAGTAGTTCTCTCTCAGACTCCTCATCACTATCGTCATCATGGATAACACCTTAGGGTTTGATGGCTCCTCTTCGGATTCCTCCGTCCTCCCAGTGGACTTCCCAGATTCTTCCAATTTTCGTTTCCCTTCTTTTCAGCTTTCTCTCCATCGTTGACTGATTTGATCACCTCGGTCACCATCAAGGGTAAGACATTTTGCATGACAATATAGACTTCATCAGCGATAGCCTCCTTCATAGTGGATTTGAGGGTGGCTGATCCCTCACCCTCCGGGTGACAATGGAGGTCTGACTCCTCATGAACAGTCTCAGGAGCCTTAGCTTTGCTCCAGGTGACACGTGGCGCAGTAGCACGCCTGCCATGAACACCTCCTCGAGTTGCCTTCCCTGATTTACTACCAGTCATAACTAATTCCTATAAGATTCAAACTCCAAAATGGTTATTCAAGATAATTGATCAGATCATTATAAGTACGGTAAGTCCTTAATTACAGTGGCCAAGTGTGATTAACTACATACCTTACCCTCCTGTCCCAAGCAATCACTATCCTAACAAATGTCAGTATTCAAATATAGAAGCACATAGAACACATAACACATGCACATAATACCAGTTTTACTTGAAAACCTTTACCTGATGGCACGTAGTTACTTGGATTGGCATCCTTCATTCGTTCCCATTTTCAGTTTAAGTTCATATTTTTAAAATTACTTACTCAATTCTCTTAAACTTTGGCTCTGATACCAAATTGTAAGGGTCTGTTCCCGGGAAACTTCACAATTGGTTAATTATAGCATAAAATAATTTTTTATAACCAAAACATTGCAGCAGTTAAATAGACATTCATTAAAACTTGGAAACCATATGTACCATACATTTGTCATTCAATTGTAAATAAAACATAGTACTTGTTCTTAAATTACAATAAAAGATTTTCTAGACAGAAATGCCACCCA
Organism: Flaveria trinervia; assembly: GCA_025506515.1. Lineage (NCBI taxonomy): Eukaryota > Viridiplantae > Streptophyta > Magnoliopsida > Asterales > Asteraceae > Flaveria > Flaveria trinervia. The sequence continues at coordinate 38,364,795 of CM046446.1, forward strand.
CTGCCATCCACGTAGCTTCCCACCTTGTGCCATCCTCAGCAGTATCATTTACCTGCCAACTATTATGCATAAAAGTCAGCTTGTTGAGTAAGTTCTAGTTTAGGTAAATAAGAAAATATAACTTTATCCTTTATATAATGGCCACACATACAACATATTACATAACATTTCATGCATCATAATAAGCATGTTCATTATCTTTCATTCTTTCATTATATTTCATTTTCATTATAAATGAGATTGTGCAAAGCAAGAGCTCCATGTTGATTGACAACAAATGTCGATCCTTGTCGATACACATCATCATGGTAGCTAACCCCCGACAGTTGATCCACACTATAAGACACATAGCCCGCTCATGAATACGAATCAATCATCATACATCAGACATGTAAGTGAAGTCTATCATAGTGCTTCTAAGACTTTTCATCATCAACGTGCCCAAGGGTAACATTCATTACGTTTCACTTTTCATTAATATTGTCTTTCACTTTATTAAATAATACTTAACTTAATAAGTACACGACAAGCCAAGTAATGGTCATCATAAAACATAACCTACCCTCCGCGGGATAACGGGGGTTCGGGGGCGGCAACTTCTGACAGCAGGGTCCTAGGGGCAGCAGCCCCTAGTGGGGTCCAAGAGGCAACGCCCCTGGCCGGGGCCGGGCTGCTAGGTCAGCGTGAATTTTTTTTATTTTTGAGTATTTATATAACACATTTCCTTATACAAAAATCGATCTTCCAGGTAACACCTCAGAAAATCTTGGTCATTTAAAAACGTTTATTTAGTATTCATAATAACCCCAAAAAAATGGAAAACTTACAAATGAGGGGATCTAGAACTCACCTGGATACCGAGAGTAACCTCTAAACTAAGCTTACTAGGCTAGGATCACACTACACAGCCTGCAGATAAGTTAACACTTAAAGGGGTTAATTTCTGCCTAATTCGTTGCAATTTCGCTGCCAGATAGTAGTTTCACTGGCAGTTTCGCTGCCAATTTCGCTGACAGTTTCACTATCTATTTCGCATGACAGTTTCGCTCAACTTTTGTTGGAATTCCATGGCTGCGAAATTATCTGCGAAACTATAGTTTCACAGAAAACCGACAGTTTCACAGCTTCAATTTGTAGTTTCGCTAGATGTATATAGTTTCTTGATCATATAAAAATTACGAATTAGCCTGTTTTTAACCCAAAATCGTAACTTTTTACGTCCAATCTCTTAGTTTATCTTCCATGAGGCTATATCTAAGCTTTTTACATGTTTCCATACGTAAAAATGTGACCTTTATGCGATTCTTTGCAACTTCTCCAAACCCCTAGAATCGGGTTTGATCTACAGAAGGGTTTAAAGGTTGATTCTTACTTGAATTGTTGCTCCTTTCTTATGGCTTTGATGTTCCAACACCCAGATCTTCAATCTCTTAACCTTTAAGCTCTAAATCTTGAGTTTTCTTCACTTTCTCTCTCTACTTTATCTCTCTATGAATTTTGGTGGCTAGGGTCATATGTGGAAGATGGTGGCTGATAAAGTTGGTTAAATGGCTGATTATGGGTCCTAAATCACTTAGGCTCTTGCCCATAAGTCTAATTTAGCCCATTACTGATTTTCTTTATTTATTAAATACCCACTAATTAAGCCCATTATTATGGATGACTCATTTTGACCTTCTCGCGGTGTTACATCTATGAGAATGGACTTTATATACCAAGCATCCCTTTTACTATTGGTGGTGGTATGATCCCCAAGGTTGTGGCTAACTACTCTAATAAAGAGAGAAAGAGAGTAGAGATTGACCAAAAAGCCAGGACAGCTCTTCATACTGCTCTTCCTAACTCTGTATACAGAGGTTTCAAGAAATGTAAAATAGCCAAGTAGCTATGGGAAGCATTGAAACTAATATATGACGGTTCCTCTGAAGCCAAGGAGAACAAGAAGGATCTCCTGAAGTAGCAGTTTGAAAACTTCACCTTCAAAGCAGGTGAATCCATGACTCAGTAATATTTTAGGTATGTTGATATTGTGGATACCTAGTGGATGGAGGAGTTGCTCTTGTTACAGAGACATTGTAAGGAATTTCATGTTCTCACTTCCTAGGCAATGGACACACTACCATGTGGTTATCAAGAGAACTGAGAATCTGAAAACTCTTACTCTAACAGAGTTGTATGGGATTCTCAGTGGCTACCAGATGGAGATGAATATGCAAGATTCATCTAGAAACTCCAATAATCAAATGGGTTCAGCCCTTCATGTGGTTGAAAGGGATAGCATAGAACCCCAACATCATCTCATATGCTACCCTAACAACTCACAAAAGGGTCCTTTCACCACCTTCCCTGAGACACCAAGGGAGAACTACACTCAAGGAAGCCCATTCCAAAAGACAAGTTCTTCTTAAGCCTTTGTGTCTTCTGATGAAAGTTATGGTAGCTCTCTTTTCACCCTTGAAGAGTTGGACTGTATCCATCCAGATGATCTGGAGTACATGGAAATAGTCCAACAGATGGCTCTTCTCACTCATAGAGCCAAGAAGTTCTATAAACTGACTTGAAGGAAGTCTCCCAGCAAAGGAACCAATGGAAAGTTTGGACTGGACAAAAGCAAAGTCAAGTGTTACAACTGTAACTTGATGGGTCACTTTGCTAGGGAGTGTAAGCACCAAGAACAAGTGGTTGCAAGCACAATCCAAACCAAACTACACTAACAAGGCTACCTAGAATGAGAAGCCAAAGCAGCAAGCTGCAGTTGTTGTTGAAGAAGTAGGCTTTGATTGGAGCTTTCAGGTGGAAGACGCTTCTCCAAACCAAGCACTGATGGCAGATCATGATGAATCCAAGGTATTGGAACCTCTCTGTACCCTTGAATGCATTGCTAAAGTTAACAGATACATGTCCTACAACTTAGAAATGAGATATGATCTTGAGTCCTTAAACATTTTAAAAGCTGATTTTAGAAAGTCTGAAAATGATTATAAACTGAAGATAGAGGACTTAGAGAAAACTATTTCAGTTCTAAAACACTCACATACAAATTTTAGGACTCAGATCAAGGATCTCATAACTAACCTGACTGAGTGCTAGGCTGAGCTTGTGATTAGCAAAGCCAGGGCAGAAAAGTGTGTTCTTGAAGAAGACCTTCAAGGACATGATATCCTCATCCCTGCACAACAAGGTATGCTATCAAAACAAGCAGGGACTGGGTTTTAATGAGATAGCTCCTCCACACACAATCTTGTCTGTAAGATCACCTAGGTGTGGAACTTGTGAAGATGAGCTTCCTCTCATAGACACTTTAAGTGAAGAGGATGAAGAAGTGATAGTGAAGAATTCCTCTGAGAAGAATGAACAGGAGGATTCTAAGAACGACAACTATCCATCTGAGGAGAAGAAGAAAACTGTGATGACCAAGTCTATGAGGAAGAACTTGATCAGAAAGAGCAAAAGAAAAGCAAGGAAGGCTCAAGAGATCAAGGGTACTTTTTGACTCCAAGCAGAAATAAGTTTTCATCTCTGCAGGGTTTGAAGTAGTGAAGACTGAAGACATCAACCTAATCTCTTCTGCTAAGAGTTCTGGTTCATGTTCAAATCATCTTAGTACCAAGAAGAAGGCTGATCTGTTGTGTACCACTGCTACACAGCCTGGACCATCCAACTCCAAGAATAGTCTTTGGCCTAAAAGGACTGTCTCAACATCTGCAAAGATAAAGGTGGAGAAGGGATGTGATCAAAGTCAGTCTTGTTCTCAGCAGAAGGCTCTTGTGAAGAAGAAAATTGAGTGTGTCATGTGTGAAAGTACGACTCATCTTGCTAAAGATTGTCCATAAAATCCTAAAGGTACTCTTCACATGACCAGGACAAGGACTTCCAATAGTTCCAAGAAGATTCAAGCTTCAGAAGGAAAATCTATTTCCTTTGGAAGCTCCAAAACTAAGAAGAAGGCAAGTGGAAAATTGCCTTTGGAAGAAAAATCGGAAGGAAGGAATACTTCTGAAGCACTAAAGTCTGCTGTAGTGTCTGTAGAATCTTAGGTCCAGTCATCAAAACATTCAAAGTCTCAAAAGCTTCCAAAGTGTTGAAGGTCAAGTCCAAACTTGCAAAGGTGGTGTGGAAGTCAAAGAAAGACCAAGTGACTGGATGTTCTACATCAACAACAGCTCAAGATTCTCATGGCACTACTACATGATCTATTACTGTTGCATTACCTTCTGTTTCTCTTACTTAGCCCAAGACAAGTAAGGCTTGGGTTTCCAAATATAACTAATCATTTTCTTTGTGCAGGGACAACTCAAGACAAACAAGAATGTCTAGATCATTGACAGTGGTTGTTCCAGGCACATGACAACCAATAGGTCACTACTCTAAAACTTTTAAAGGATTGATGGAGGGCCAGTTGCTTTTGGAGGAGACAAAGGTGGTTATATTTCTAGAAGGGGCAAGGTCACAAATGGTAAGCTCAGCATTGAAAAGGTAAACTTTGTCAAGGAGCTTGGGTACAATCTTCTGAGTGTATCCTAATTTGTGATCAGAGTGATAACATGCTCTTTACTGAGCATGAGTGCATTGTTCTCAAGCCTGGGGTGGTTATTCCTCATGAGCATATTCTGCTTAGAGCCCCCTGGAAAGGGACATGTACAAGATGGACTTGCAAGAAACATCTCCCTCTAGAGAAGTTTCATGCTTTCTGTCTAAAGCCAATAGTGATGAGTCTGTCCTATGGCATAAAAGAATATGCCATGTAAACTTAAAGAACATGAATAAACTGATTAAAAATGATTTGGTAATTGTAATGCCAAAGAAAGAGTTTACAAGTGATGATCATTGTGTTGCATGCCTGAAAGGAAAGCAACATAAGGTATCTCATAAGCCTAAGGAAAGAAACTCCATCACTACACCCCTACACTTGTTACATATGGATCTTTTTGGCCGCACCAGTGTAATGAGTCTAGGAAGGACTTCTTATTGTTTAGTGATCACAGATGACTTTACAAGATTTACTTGGGTCTTCTTCCTTAGAACTAAGGATGAGACTCCTGAGATTCTAAAGAATTTCATCCTAAGGATTGAGAATCAATCTAATAACAAGGTGAAAACCATAAGATGTGATCAAGGAACTAAATTCAAGAACCAAATCCTTGATACATTATGTGATGAAAAGGGTATTACAAGACAATATAGTACTCCCAGGACTCCTTAATAGAATGGTGTCTCTGAGAGGAGAAACAAGACACTGATTGAAGTTGTAAGAACCATGTTGTCTGACTCTAAGCTGCCCATCACCTTTTAGGTAGAGGCAATCAACACTACCTACTATGTGCAGAATAGAGTTTTAGTGATTAAGACTCATGGCAAAACTCCTTATGAACTTTGGCATAAGAGGAAACCTTTCATTGGTTTTCACAGGTCATTTGGATGTCCTTGCACCATCTTGAATACCAAAGATTAAATTGCTAAATTTGCTGAGAAATCAGATGATGGACACTTTATTGGATATTCTTCCTAAGTTAAGGCTTATAGAGTATACAATCTCAGGACTAGAATTGTTGAGGAGTCAACCAATGTGACTTTCATATCTATCAGACTCATGTAAGTGAAGTCTATCATAGTGCTTGCAAGACTTTTCATCATCAAACGGGCCTAAGGGTAACATTCATTACGTTTCACTTTTCATTAATATTGTCTTTCACTTTATTACATAATACTTAACTTAATAAGTACATGACAAGCCAAGTCCGGTCATCATAAAACATAACCGACCCTCCGCAGGACAGCGGGGGTTCGGGGGCGGCAGCCACTGACAGCGGGGTCGTAGGGGCAGTAGCCCCTAGTAGGGTCCAAGGGGCAACGCCCCTGGCTGGGGTCGGGCTGCTAGGTCAGCGAACAAATTTTTTATTTTTAAGTATTTATAGAACAAATTTCCTTATGCAAAAAATCGATCTTCCAGGTAACACCTCGTCAAATCTCGGTCATTAAAAACGTTTATTTAGTATGTATAATAACCCCAAAACATGGAAAACTTACAAATGAGGGGATCTAGAACTCATCTGGATACCGAAAGTAACCTCTAAACTAAGCTTACTAGGATAGGATCACACTACTCAGCCTGTAGATAAGTTAACACTTAAATGGGTTAATTTCTGCCTAAATTCGCTACTAATTTTGGTGCCAAATAAGCAGTTTCGCTAGCAGTTTCGCTGGCAGTTTCGTTGACAGTTTCATTGCCAATTTCACATGGCAGTTTCGCTCAACTTTCATTGGAATTCCATGGCCGTGAAATTTTCTGCGAAACTATAGTTTCGTAGAAAACCCACAGTTTCGCTGATTCAATATGTTGTTTGGCTGGATGCATATACAATTTCGCAGATCGCATAAAAATTACGAACCAACCCGTTTTTAACCTAAAATTTAAACTTTTTACGTCCAATCTCTTAGTTTATCATCCATGAGGCTATATCTAAGCTTTTTACATGTTTTCATACGTAAAAATGAGACCTTTATGCGATTCTTTGCAACTTTTCAAAACCCAAAACCCTAGAATCTGGGTTTGATCTACAGAAAGGTTTAAAGGTTGATTCTTACCTGAATTTATTGCTCCTTTCTTATGGCTTTGATGTTCCAACACCCAGATCTTCAATCTCTTAACCTTTGGGTTCTAAATCTTGAGTTTTCTTCACTTTCTCTCTCTACTTTATCTCTCTATGAATTTTGGTGGCTAGGGTTCATATGTTGAAGATGGTTGCTGATTAAATAGGTTAAATAGCTAATTATGGGCCCTAAATCACTTTGGCTCTTGCCCATAAGTCTAATTTATCCTATAACCCATTTTCTTCCTTGATTAATTACCCACTAATTAAGCCCATTATCATCAATGACTCGTATTGACTTTTCGAGGTGTTACAAGCCTCCCACACTTATTTAGGTTTCGTCCTCAAAACATGTCAGTCATCAAACAATTAAGGATAAAATTTCCTTATCTCCTCCTTAGTCTTCCACATAGATTCTGATCCTTTTCTATGTCTCCACTGTACTCGTACTAGTGGAACCACTTTATTACGTAAGTGCTTCTCCTCCTTAGTGACTTTCAATGAACACACACCCTGTGTGGCTGGTTCTGGTCATGATTTGTTGTTTGATCTTGATTTAGTTACCAACTTTTTTAACAAATCTTGTGAGACTATTTTAGGATCTGTAGAAATCTTATCAACAGGTGATCCTGATCCAAGATTTGAGCTGAGAAGACCTTCAAGTAACACATCTTCAGCTCCAGTTATAACTACTTCTGCAAATGAAGTGTCTATCATCACCACAATGACAAACTCAGCTGATACATCTGTGATGCCTTCAAATTCCAACTCAGAGGCTCCGTAACTAGATAATGATACTTTAAATGTAGAAGAAAACAATGGAGGTGGTGACAGTGATCAGAAATTTCTGGAAGCTGATAACCACTCCAGAGATGATAACATCAATGATGTCACACACTCATTGGATCAAGTTTCTCCTGATAAGTGTGCTGATGTGGTGGGTGAAACATCTATGCCAGATCTGAATTTCTCTAATTTAGATCTATCTCAACAACTTGTTGTGATTCCTCAACTAAGGATCCACAAGTCTCACCCCACCACAAAAATCATTGGAGATGTTAACATAGGGGTAAGAACAAGAGGACAAACCCATGAAGAAAATGTTTGTCTTCATTCTTGTTTCTTATCCCAGATAGAGCCAAAGAAAGTTGATTAGGCTCTAAACAATGGAAGTTGGGTTGAAGTCATGCAACAAGAGTTGCTTCAATTCAAAAGACAGAAAGTTTGGAACCTTTGTCCTCTTCCTTATGGGAAGAATACCATTGGAACCAAATTGGTGTTTAGGAACAAGAAGGATGATAGAGGCATTATCATCAAGAATAAAGCTAGACTAGTTCTTCAAGGATACACACAAGAAGAAGGGATTGACTACACTGATGTCTTTGCTTTTCTAGCAAGATTAGAAGCTGTTAGGATATTCCTGGCATTTGCTGCATCCAAGAACTTCAAGGTCTATCAACTTGATGTGAAGTTTGCTTTTCTTTATAGAGTGATTGATGAAGAGGTATATGTCAAACAACCACCTGGTTTTGCAGATCCTGATTATATCTACAAGCTTGACAAAGCTCTTTATGGGCTGCATCAGGCACCTAGGAAATGGTATGAGACTCTATCTTAGTATCTCTGCAAACATGGGTACAGGAGGGGCACTATAGATGTTGATCTTCAGTACTTTGTTCTTCAGCTGTTGATCTTCAGACTTTGGTCTTCAGCTGTTGAAGTCTTCAGTACTTAGTCTTCAACTGTTGAAGTCTTTAGTACTTTAGTCTTCAGCTGTTGAAGTCTTTAGTACTTTAGTCTTCAGCTGTTGAAGTCTTTAGTACTTTAGTCTTCAGCTGTTGAAGTCTTCAGTACTTTAGTCTTCAGCTGTTGATCTTCAGACTTTGTTACAACAGCTGATCAAGTCTTCAGCAGTTGTTGTGATGTTTGTAGGACTTAGTGGTTTTTCTGATCAGGCTCATTAGTTCTTTTGGTCTAACAAACTCCCCCTGAACCAATGCAGCCAAAACCTCTAAACTTATTGAAGATGTCCACTTATTATGGCAGAAGGATTGGTCTTTTTGTCTTCTAGATCAGCTCAGAAGTGACCCTTGTAAGCACAGGCCTGGGAAGAAGTCTCAATGATCTGTTTGGCAAAGTATGAATGGGAACTCTATCTTGGGGAACTGGACACAGAGCTGTTACCCCATCCATGAGATCTACTTCCCCACTATGAGTCTGTATGACTCTCTTGTATAGGCCTCAAGGAAGGTAATTTGTTCCTCCATGGTCAGCTCTTCAGCACCTCCATCAAATAATGATTCTGGCCCATAGTACTCAGATAGGTATTTGACCTATTTCCCATTCTTTAGCTCCACAGTTGTTATTATTCTATAAGCAAATTCATCGGGGTGATTACCCTCTAGGAACAACTGGAGCTCATTCTTTCTGACTTCCTCAAGCCTCTTATAAACTAACCCCTTTTTAACCATTTTATTTTCAAGCATCTTCTGTGGGGTCAGGTTAGCTTTATAGGCTTTCTTGAAGTCATCTAGGATTTCCCAGGGTGATACTACAAAGACCATTGAGATCACTTCATCTATAATCTTCTTCACTTGGCCAATGTATCTCTGTGGAATGTTTTTCTTGTGAATCCTATGACAAACCCTGGGATTAGGCCAAATCCTCACTCTCTCCTTTTGATATTGAAATGTATGTTTAAGAGTGTATAATCTGAGAGCATGCTTCTTCATGTTGATGATTAAAGATGAGGCAGCATATGCTTTGTCAACCCTCCTCAACAATTCCTCATCATGTTGTTTGTGAAGCTCTTCTTCTTCTAGCTTCACTTTCACAATTTTTCTTTGAGTTTCAGGAGTAATTGTTGGAGAGTGACTTGTGGCCTTTGGCAACTGTATAACAGCTGAGAGTGGCAGCCTATCTTCATCTCCATCATTATCTTCGTCATCTTCTTCTAGACTCAATACCCTTCTCTTCTTCTTCTGGGGTACATCATCGGCTATTGGTTTTGAGGGTAAGGGAGTTGGTTTGGTGGGTTGTGTTTTTGGTGATTTTTGGGGTAAAGAGATTGGTTTAGTGGGTTGTTTTTTGGTGGTTTTGGTGTGGGAATGTTGACAGGCTGTTCTAGCATTTTGGAGGTGAGTCTAGCTTTAGATTGCTTGGCTAGTTCAGTCCTGCTCCAGCACCAGCTTTATTCAAAGCTTCAATAACTAATCCTTTAGTGTATACTTCAGACGAACAGATCTTGGTGGTTATTGCCAAGATGCTGTCCCTGGACCAAGCCTTGATTTCGATCAATGATCTTCCAAGATATTTTGCTATAAACCTGATCATGATCTCCACCTTTCTCTTTCTAACACATCATAACTTGCCCATCTAGTTTGGATTTCTTCAATCTCTAATCTTCTGATCTCAGAGTCAAGTTTGTCAGTGTCATGGCCTTGCCTAAATAACTGATCAATGATGTTATCCATTGATCTGTTGTGTTCGGCATCAGCCTCTTTCACCATCAGCTCCAAAGCAGTCTCCTTTTCATTCTTTCTTTTCTTTGATTTCTCCATGTCAGCTTCCTTCTCCTTCTCTTTTTCAGTCTCCATAGCCAACTCCTTCTCCTTTTCCACTTCTGTCACTTCTGTTTCTTTCTCTTTCTCTTTCCTCTCTGCACTCCTCTTTCTTTTTGCTTTCACTGACTGAATCTCCCCCTTTTTGGTTGCATTGGTTGCAAGGGTTTGATTGTCAGAAAGCTTTTTGCCCACAACTTCCTCTATCAAGGGTTGTATTACTGAGGAAAGCCTCTCATCAATGGTTTTGATCACTATATCAGTGATTATAGGTGTGATGAGAGGTAGGGAATTTTGAAAGATAGCAGCTATTTGCTCAGGGGGGTTCTGTTCTTGAGAAATAGTGCCAGAAGCAGAGGCAGGTGGCTGAGCATTTGGGAGTGGCTCTGTGTTTGGGAGACCTTCAGATGAAGGTGGCATCTGTGGGGTTTGAGGGGCAGATGGTCTTTGATCCTCAGAAGTTTTGGCAAGCAGCTCTTTGAGTCTGCTCACCTCCTCTTCCAGGATGGTGTTTTGGGCTAACACATCGTAAAAGAAGCACAGGTCATCATCAGTAGTTACTGAATCACCTGACCTCCTGATATAATCAGGATGAACATGCACTGAGTGTAGATCAGTTGTAGCATGTGCCCCTTTGTCTTGGAACTGGGGACTTCCTGCCTCAGGACTATGTCCTTCATCCGTAGTTGCCTCTGGTAAGGTCTTAGTGATGTTACCAACTACATCCTGATCATATGCTGAAGCAGGATAAGTGGCAGCTTCACCAGAAGTTCCAATCTCCTTTTCTACACTAGGAGATGGAACATTGTAACCCTGTGCTGTGGGTTATCAGATGCACTTTGGTCCTCCCCCTCAATGGTAGAGGTATGCCCAGTTGTAATTGGTATCTGGGGAGGGGGTGAGGAGTGCAACTGACTCAGCACTTTTTCAACAATTAATGTAGGACTTTAGGGGGCGGTTGCATGTGGTGATTGGGTAGAAGCAGATTGCACCCGGGGTGAATGGTGCTCTTCAATGGTAACCCTCTCAAGTGAGATAGGTTCCAGCAGTGTGGGTTCCCCAATGTTGGTTGCAACAGGATCCTATTGAGAGGATACCTGTGCGGCTTTGGCAGGTTGAGTCTTTGACACAACTGGGGGGTTAATACCAGTATGTGTTTCCTGTGTTTGTGGTACAGAGGCATCCTCAGGGGACTCATCTCCCTGAGTAGCCTTTTTTGGCTTTTTGGATTTGGGTTTGGTGGGGACTTTGGATCTGGAGGTGGTGGCTGTGGTTTCCAACTGCGTGGGTTTTCGCAGCTTGGCAGCCTGTTTCAGTGTTTGGTCAGAGTTGTGCCTGGAGTATACTTCAGGCAATACAGCCAATGCAGGGACTCCAAGGCCAACAAGTCCCTCAGCTTTCAGCTGATTCTCTATGATGGCCATAATGAACCGAGGATATAATATCCATCGATTAGAAAGAGGTTTTGAGGCCATATCCTTAAGTTCAAGAAAAATAATTTCAGAAAAGTTTAAGTCTTGTTGCTCAAGGATAGAGAATAATACCTGCTGCCACCTGGTAGACATTTGATCCCAAGAGGAAGTCTTAGGAGCTAAGCAAACATTTACCTTGTGAAAGATAAGACGTTCTGCATCATGGAAATGCTTCTTCAGGATGGTAGAGGCACTGAGGTTTCCCTGATATCCATGGTGCACAAAGGATAAATCAGTTGTGCCCTTTGGATACCCAGCGGGGAAAGTGCCATCATCCAAGTTTAGGGTTTGGCGAATGATTTCCGGAGTGATGACCACTTGATGGTTATTAACGAACGACTGGAGAGACTCGGTGTTGTTCTCCCCAGTTATAAGGGTGACGTTCGTCCAAAACTGGTGTAAGGATTCGGCATGAATGGTGGGATTTAGAAGGAAGGCCGTTTGGTAGGGAGATTGGACCATTAGATCAATGGCGTTATCGAACTTTGTCCAAAAAGGTGATTTTGTGAGGTAGGCAACAAAGTTATGTCGTGATTTGAGCTGCATGGTCGCCATTAATGAGAGAGAAGTTTTGGAGGTTTGAACGTTAGGTTTGAAGAGGATGAAGCTCTCAAGGATTAGGTATTGGGTATTTATAGGGTAAGGGTTAGAAAACGACTGAAGGGTTTGGTGTTATTCATCAGTAGTTTTAAACGACTGATGACATGGTATTACCCTTTCAGAAGTTGAAACAACTGAAGTCTTGGTTTTAGGCATCAGTAGTTATAAAACTACTGAAAACCATGGTTTTGACTTCAGATGTTTGAAAACAACTGAAGACTTGGTTTTAGTCATCAGTAGTTGTGAAACTACTGAAAACCTTGGTTTGGTCTTCAGGTGTTGTAAACCACTGATAACTTGGTATTAGTCATCAGTAGTTGTAAAACTACTGAAGACATGGTTTTGTTATCAGTTTTTGTAAATGGCTGATGACTTGGTGTTAGTCATCAGTAGTTGTGAAACTACTGAAGACATGGTTTTGTGATCAGTTGTTTAGGATGAAACAGCAGTTGTAGAAACAACTGAAGAGAAAGTTCTCATAGTAGTTTTCGTCAATTCATAGCCTTTCAGCTGTTTCATACTGTCCTCAACACTTACTCATCAGCCTTTTTGCTGTTTTCAGTTGTTTCATAGGACATCAGTACTTATCTGTCTTTACTGACATCAGTAGTATAACTACATTAGTAGTTGTAACTTTATCAGTTGTTTTAACAGAATCAATACTATATGTGATATGGTCACTAATGATCATCAGTACTTATTTACTGAGATCATCAGTAGTTATCACTTATTCTAGCTGCAGCATATCAAGCCGTAACACTAGGTTTTGGAAAGTTGAACTATCCAAAGGCTTAGTAAAAATGTCTGCAAGCTCATCAGCACTAGGCACAAACTTAGGATCAATCAGACCTTTTTCAAAAAATCCCTAATAAAATGATGTCTGATCTCTATATGTTTGGTCTAGAGTGCTGGACTGGATTTTTGACAATGCACAGAGCTAAAGCACTATCAAGTAATAATGGAGTCTTAGTCTCTGTAATGCCATAATCCAAAAGTTGGTTCTGAAGCCAGAGTACCTGAGAAGTACAACTTGCAGCTGCAATGTACTCTGCTTTAGCAGTGGATGTAGCAACAGATGTTTGTTTCTTACTCTGCCAAGAAATCAAACAGTTGCCTAGGAATTGACATCCACCAGAAGTTGACTTTCTAGTTAACTTGCACCCTGCATAGTCACTATCTGAAAAAGCAAGTAATTTGCAAGAGTGTCCAGTGGAATACCATAAACCTAGAGATTGTGTACCTTGCAAATATCTAAAGATCCTCTTGACTGCAATCAAATGAGACTCTTTAGGAGCAGCCTGAAATCTAGCACAGACACAAGTAGCAAACATTATATCTGGTCTAGAAGCTGTTAAATACATCAAGGACCCAATCATACATCTGTAAAGTGTTTCATCAACAGCTTTACCTTTCTGATCTGCATCCAGTTGTGTGGTGTTGCACATGGGAGAAGAACAAGGCTTACAATTTTGTAAATCAAACTTATTCCAAGATCTTTGTATATTTTGACTGATGAATAAAGGTTCCATCAGCCTTTTGTTTGATTTGCAGGCCTAGAAAGAACTGTAATTCTCCCATTGCACTCATTTCAAACCTCTTTTTCATTAATTTGGTAAAATCATCACACAACTGGGGATCAGAGGATGCAAAAATAATATCATCAACATAATTTGAACAAGTAGCTTATGCTGATCCACCTTCTTAATAAACAAAGTTTTATCTATGGAGCCTCTAGTGAAATTATTCTTAAGAAGAAAAGTGGAAAGTGTCTCATACCAGGCTCTAGGAGCTTGTTTCAACCCATAAAGAGCCTTATCAAGTTTATACACCCATTCAGGATGTTTATTATCCTCAAAACCTAGTGGTTGACACACATAAACTTCTTTTTTATTTTACCATATAAAAATGCACTTTTGACATCCATTTGAAAAACTTTAAGATGGTGGAATGCAGCATAGGCTAAGAACAATCTAATTGCCTCTAGTCTGGCTACAGGGGCAAAGGTTTCATCATAATCAATACCTCTTCTTGTGAAAACCCCTGTACAACCAGTCTAGCCTTGTTCTTAACAATAAGCCCATTTTCATCAGTTTTATTCCTAAACACCATTTAGTGCCTATTGCACACTTACCTGGGGTAGAGGAACCAGTTCCCACACTTGCTGTTTCTTGAACTGAAGTAGCTCAAGCTGCATGGCTTCAACGCATCCATTGTCTCTCAAAGCAACATGATAGTTCTTTGGCTCTAGCTGACTGATGAATAGAGCATAGAAGCAGAAGTTAGACAATTGACTTCTTGTTGAAACTCCAGCATTGATATCACCAATGATTTGAGACATTGGGTGATTCTTCAGCTCTTGATAAACAATGATATCTGTGCAAGTGTTTGTAGGACCTTCAGCAGCAGCAGATGTGATGCAGACTCTTGAAACCAGGAATTAGATGGTAACCCAAAAGATGTACAGGAATCAGAGATCTCATCAGCATTTGTTGTGGATGGAACTGCTGAAGCTACAGGAACATCAAATTTAGCAGACACAAGCAGTTGGTCACTAAACTTGAATAGGTGAGTACTGAAATTATCATCATCATCAATACCACCAGGTGGAAGACATGCTGCAGAAGATGATTTATCCACATGATCTGCAACAGCTGGAGGTTGATAAGGAACATATTGCAATATGTCCAAATCAAACAACTCCACAGGGTTTTGTGGAATCTTGTCCTTTGGAGATTCATTAAACTTCACATGCAAAGTCTCTTCAACTATCTTTGTTCTGCAGTTGAAGACTCTGTATGCTTTGCAAGTAGATGAATAACCAACAAAATACCCTGCATCCACCTTAGGATCAAATTTTTGGAGTTGATCCTTTGTGTTGAGAATAAAACAGGGGCACCCAAATACTTTGAAAAATGAAATTAGAGGAGCCAAGTGATGTAGAACTTCATATGGAGTCTTCATCAACCTCTGTATTACTAAGGCTCTATTCTGCACATAGCAAGCTGTGTTAACAACTTCAGCCCAAAAGGTCAGTGGCAAACCAGAGTCAGCCAACATAGACCTTGCAGCTTCAATTAGGGTCATGTTCTTTCTCTCCACTACTCCATTTTGTTCTGGAGTCCTTGGGATGCTAAACTGCCTTTTGATTCCCTTTGAAAGATAAAATTCATCAAGTGTATGGTTTCTGAATTCAGTTCCATTGTCACTCCTTATGCACTTGACTGAAAGGGAATACTGCTTTCAACATAAAACACAAAGTTGATAATCTTCTGAGCAACCTCATCCTTTGAATGCAGAAAGAAAGTCCATACAAATCTGGAGTAATCATCCACAATTACCAGACAATATTTCTTCTTTGCCATGCTCATCACTCTCACAGGACCAAATAGATCCATATGCAGTAATTGCAAGCAGGCAGTGGACTTAGGCTCGTCAATAGGAGGAAATGAGACTTTGTGCTGTTTTCCTTTTAAACAAGAAGTGTAGGTTTCATCATAGTGGAACTCCTTTATTCGTAAACCTCTCACTAAACTATTGTGGATCAGCTGATTCATGTTTTTAAAATTAACATGACCCAGCCTTCTGTTCCACAATTTAGATTCCTGAGGAGAGGCTTTGGAAAATAGGCAAGGATGGCCTCTGAGATCTATTTTCTTGGAAAGATCTAAGGCATACACTCTTCCTGTCCTGTTGGCCCTTAGGAAAGTGTGATCATCCAACACCTTATCAATCAAATTCAGAACTTTGGATGACAGAATCTTGCAGTTCTGACTGGTGAAAAGAGCAACATGGCCTTTATCACACATTTGACTGACACTCAAGAGATGTACTTGAGATTTTCCACATGATAACATCATCAAACTTTATTTCTCCATTGGAGACAAAGCCTTTTCCAATGATGTAGCCCTTAGCATCATTGCCAAAAGAAACAAACCCCTTCTTTCCTTGAGAGTAGTCATGAAGAAGAGAGCTGTTCCCTGTCATATGCATAGATCCCCCACTGTCTACATACCAGATGCTACTTTGGCATGTTGAAGAACCCTGCAATCATAAACAATTAGTTAGTTTTTGAGACCCAAACCTTTTTGGTTTTGGGTCTGGTCATATCAACAGATGGTAAACTAACAGACTTGCTATGAATAACAGCCTGAGGGGATGGAGATGGTGAAGAAGAATCCTTTGGCATGGATTTTCTTCTTTATGGTTTCAACACAGGAGCATCTAATTGGTTGACTCTTGTTGGACCAAAAGAACCAATGAGCCAAGATCAGAAAACCTCTTAGTCCCACATGATATCACAACAACTGCTGAAGGCTTCATTAGTAGTTCGACAAGTGCTGAAAACTCCAACAGCTGAAGATCAAGTGCTGAAGACTTCAATAGCTAAAGACTAAAGTGCTGAAGCTCAACAGCTAAAGAACACAAGTGCTAAAGCTGAACAGCTGAAGAACACAAGTGCTGAAGCTGAACAGCTGAAGAACACAAGTGCTGAAGCTGAAGACCAAAATACTGAAGTACAACAACTGAAGAGTCTACAAGTGCTGAAGCTCAACAACTGGTGTACAAAGTCTGAAGACAAAGACTAAAGACATCAGCTGATGATATCTACTGAAGTCATCAGCTGATGAATCGTCTGAAGTTCAAGTCTGAAGACCAAGTACTGAAGTTTCAGTAGTTTGTCACAACAGCTAAAGAGTACTTGTTCAGTAGTTGTGATATCAGTAGGTTTATGTTTTTACTTTCAGTAGTTTTGTAAAACGACTGAAGAGCTTGTTCTTCAGTCGTTATAGTATCGGTAGTTTTATGTTTTTCAGTAGTTGTAGTAACTGATAACACTTAGTATTTTTGTAGAAGATGTCAGCTGTTTTGACATCTTCAGTAGTTATGTTTCAGTTGGAATAATTCTGTTAGATGTCATTGTCAAGTGACATCAGCAGACGTCACATCTCTTATATAAGAGGTGTCGACCTAATTGTAATTGTGACATTCCGTTACCACGAAAGCAAATATTGAATGAAATATATTTGCAGAATTCTCTCTTTCTATAACCGTTTTTGTTCTTCATTGAATATCTTTTCGTTCTTGTGAATTGGCTAATTCATTTTTAGAATTCCGCTGCTATACTCTCTAATCAATCGAACGTAGATCACTGATCCTAACAAGTGGTATCAGAGCAAGTTAATCATTGATCGATCTAACAATTGATCATTGAAATTGCTAATTGATATCTATGTTTGATTGAATTAGCATATTCGCAAGAACTGGTTATAGATTATTGAATTTCTAACGCTTTCGTTCATTATTCTGAGATCTCTCTTGGTTCAATTGGTTGTTGTGTTTTGTTCTAAATCTGTTATAGCTTAATTGAATTTGATTGAATCTGAGATGACTACTCCTTCTAATGATCCTCACAATACCGGTTCCTCAACCAAGCCCCGATGCTGGTTAGGACCGAGTATAACATATGGCAACGAAGAATGCTTCATCACCTGTCTGTTAACAGTTCAGGTTGTTGGACATCTGTGGTACATGGACCACATAAGCCTATGGTGAACAATCCGAAAACCAATCAAATGGTTCCAAAAGAAGGAACAATACTCTGATGAAGATCGGAAACTGTTTGAGATTGATGCTAAAGCCCATGGAATTCTGGCCATGGCACTGCCTAATGAAATCTATTCAGGGCTTATGCATCATGAAACTGCTCATGATCTCTGGAATGCCATGAAGGAACAATTCGGTGGCACAGATAAGGTCTTAGCAAACAACAGAGAAATCCTTGCCCAACAATATGAGACATTCTCTCATAGAAAGGGTGAGACACAGACTCAACAGTTTGAGCATTTTTCCTGCTTGATCTCTGAGCTGAAAATGGTGAAATAGGAATACACCAATAGCCAGATGAATAACAGGTTCCTCAGATCACTGCCTGAGAGATGGGACACAAACACTATTGTCCTACGCTCCAGTGCAAATTTGGATAGCCTATCTCTCACCCAACTTCATGGGAAACTGCTTACATTTGAAAGAGAGATAGAGCAGAAGAGGAAACTGTCCTCATCAGGAAAGATCACTGATGACTTTATACCAGGGAATACTGCATTGGTTGGTCATGAGTCAGAATATGCTGCATCTGAAAGCAATTATGATGAGCATATTGATTTCTCTTCAAATAGTTCTGATCATGCATTTGTTGGTATTGAGAGTCATTCTGGCAGTAATAGTGACAATCTATGCTTCATCATGGATGATTTGAAAGGAATGCTGATGATGATCTAGAAGAGATGATATTCTGAGTCAAATGGAATTGATTAATATCAGATCTCAGAAGTTCTATAAGAGAACTGGCAGGAAATTTCCTGGACTCTCTGGCAAAACCAAAGTTGGTTTTGACAAGAGTAAGTTGAGGTGTCACAAATGCCAAAGGCTGGGACACTTTGCAAGAGAGTGTAGATCAACTGGATCTAACTCTTCTGCACCCTTTGTGACTTTTCCTAGTACTAGTCCACAAAACATAGGGCAACATCCTGCTGGTTCTGGTCATCATTCACATCCTAGGTCTCCTGCATACTTTGTTCCCCAGGGTCAAATGTCATATCCTATCCCTGCTATTATATGCCTCAACCAAATCCTGTTCAAGCTCCAATTGCACAACAACCATAAGCATTGCCTGAACCACAACCTTCCCAATCTCATCAACAAACTCAACCTCAACAACACAGCTTCTTCACCCCGGGAATTGTTGACTGGAGCAGTTTACCAGATGACTTGTCTGGTCATGAACAACTGTTTCAGGTGCTGGTCAACATGGTGGTGAAAGTCCCTTTGGAAATCTAGCTCTTATGGCTTTGGATTCTGCTGATACTTCATCCACTAATGCCTCTACACCAAAGTTATCACAGGTATCCTCTGAGACAAAAGCCAAATTGTGTTCTGAAACATGTATCGCAGCATTTGCATCTATTAGAGAAGCAAATGTAGCTTTAATCAACAAGAACATTGAGCTAGAACAAATAATTTCCAAAAGCAAAGCTGAATTTGAGTTTGTGCTTAATGATAAGAATGATGAGATTTACAAACTTAAATGCCAAATAACTGATGATAAGGCTAGGGAAGAGATACTTCTAGAGAAGTATAAAGATCTCAAAGAAACCCTTGCAGTCACCCAGGTAGAGTGTGATAGATGGGTACAATCATGCAAAGGTTTTGAAATGCTTCTTAGTAAGCAATCTGCTTCCAATGTGAAGTTTGGCATTGGTTACAATCACACTGCTCCACCTACAGATTTTACTCCCAGAGAAGAGGTAGAATCTGATGGTGAGAGTAATAACCAATCCATCTCATCATGTGATCTACTTTCTGATACAGCACAATCAGAAGTAGAAGTCAGCACCAAGCCCACTCAGAACCTATCAGCTGATGTTGATGGTTCCACTGCTGGCACTCACATGATCAATGAGTTGATCAACTCAGGAGTTAATTCTGAAAGTCCTGAAAGGACTAGAGAGCAGGATTTAACACCTGAAGTTCAAACTCCAACTACTGCCAGTACTGAAAAGAAGAAAACTGTCAGTAGAAAGAGTTTGAAGACTACTAAAGAGGAAGTCAAGAAAGCAAACAATGTTTCCAAAGCACTGAAGAGCAAGTCTTCAGTTGCTTCACCCTCTTTAGTTGATGATCAACATAAGATGAAGAAGAAACCATGTGAAGTATGTGGTTTGTTCAATCATCTTACAGATGATTGCTGGTACAAAAGAGGTTCCAAACTCAAACATAAAGAGGAAATTAAAGAGAAAATGGTAAAATGAAAACTGAGTTTGAGACCACATTTGTATCAGCAACATCAAATCCTGTAACCCTTAAGTCCACAAAGAAATCCAAAAAGGAAGGGGTTAAACAGGTAACAGTGAGATTGCTCAGAAGAAGAAGGTGCAACATAGGAACTTATCAAACTCCACTGGTAATGTGTCTGATGAGCTGAAAGCTTTATCACAAAATCAGACACAGCTGGTTATGATGGTTCAACATCTATTGGGAAGAGTTAACCATTAGATGCTCCTATGTTGAAACCACAGAAAAGGAGATCCAAGCCAAAGGATTCCTCTTCTTCACCATCTTCTTCCTCTCAGGCTGTTGTTTCCAATAAACCTGTCAGTTTACCATCTGTTGATGAGACCAGACCCAAAACCAAAAAGGTTTGGGTCTCCAAAACTAACTATTGTTTATTATTGCACGTTCTTCAACATGCCAAAGTAGCATCTGGTATGTAGACAGTGGGGGATCTATGCACATGACTGGGAACAGCTCTCTTCTTCATGACTACTCTCAAGGAAAAAGGGGTTTGTTTCTTTTGGCAATGATGCTAGGGGTTACATCATTGGCAACGGGTTTGTCTCCAATGGAGAAATAAAGTTTGATGATGTTAATCATGTGTAAAATCTCAAGTACAATCTCTTGAGTGTCAGTCAAATGTGTGATAAAGGCCATGTTGCTCTTTTCACCAGTCAGAACTGTAGGATTCCGTCATCCAAAGTTCTGCATTTGATTGATAAGGTGTTGGATGATCACACTCTCCTGAGAGCCAACAGGACAGGAAGAGTGTATGCCTTAGATCTTTCCAAGAAAATAGATCTCAGCGGCAATCCTTGCCTATTTTCAAAAGCCTCTTCTCAAGAATCTAAACTGTGGCACAGAAGGCTGGGTCATGTTAATTTCAAAAACATGAATCAGCTTATCCACAATAGTTTAGTTAGAGGCTTACCAATAAAGGAGTTCCACTGTGATGAAACCTGCACTGCTTGTTTAAAAGGAAAATAGCACAAAGTCTCATTCCCTCCTATTGAAGAGCCTAAGTCCACTGTCTGCTTGCAATTACTGCATATGGATCTATTTGGCCCTGTAAGAGTACTGAGCATGGCAAAGAAAAAATACTGTCTGGTAATTGTGGATGATTATTCAGATTTGTATGGACTTTCTTTCTACATTCAAAGGATGAGGTTGCTCAGAAGATTATTCACTTTGTGTTGTATGTTGAGAAGCAGTATTCCCTTCCAGTCAAGTGTATTAGGAGTGACAATGGAACTGTTCAGACCATACACTTGATGATTTTTATCTTTCAAAGGGAATCAAAAGGCAGTTTAGCATACCAAGGACTCCAGAACAAAATGGAGTAGTGGAGAGAAAGAACAGGACCCTAATTGAAGCTGCAAGGTCCATGCTGGCTGACTCTGGTTTGCCACTGACCTTTTGGGCTGAAGCTGTTAACACAGCTTGCTATGTGCAGAATAGAGTCTTAGTAAATCAGAGGTTGATGAAGACTCCATATGAAGTTCTCCATCACTTGGCTCCTCTAATTTCATTTTTCAAAGCATTTGGGTCCTATTTTATTCTCAACACAAAGGATCAACTCCAAAAATTTGATCCTAAGGTGGATGTAGGGTATTTTGTTGGTTATTCATCTACTTGCAAGGCATACAGAGTCTTCAACTGCAGAACAAAGTAGTTGAAGAGACTTTGCATGTGAAGTTTAATGAATCTCCTTTGGACAAGATTCCACAAAACCCTGTGGAGTTGTTGATTTGGACATACTGCAATATGTTCCTTATCAACCTCCAGCTGTTGCAGATCATGTGGATAAATCATCTTCTGCAGCATGTCTTCCACCTGGTGGTATTGATGATGATGATGATAATATCAATACTCACCTATTCAAGTTTAGTGACCAACTGCTTGTGTCTGCTAAATTTGATGTTCCTGTAGCTTCAGCAGTTCCATCCACAACAAATGCTGATGAGATCTCTGATTCCTCTACATCTTTTGGTTACCATCTAATTCCTGGTTTCAAGAGTCTGCATCAACATCTGCTGCTGCTGAAGGTCCTACAAACACTTGCACAGATCTCATTGTTTATCAAGAACTGAAGAATCACCCACATGTCTCAGATTAT
Organism: Flaveria trinervia; assembly: GCA_025506515.1. Taxonomy (NCBI): domain Eukaryota; kingdom Viridiplantae; phylum Streptophyta; class Magnoliopsida; order Asterales; family Asteraceae; genus Flaveria; species Flaveria trinervia. The sequence goes on from CM046446.1 coordinate 38,386,963, forward strand.
TGGTGATATCAATGCTGGTGTTTCAACAAGAAGTCAATTGTCTAACTTCTGCTTCTATGCTCTCTTCATCAGTCAGCTAGAGCCAAAGAACTACCATGTTGCTTTGAGAGACAATGGATGGGTTGAAGCCATGCAGCTTGAGCTACTTCAGTTCAAGAAACAGCAAGTGTGGGAACTGGTTCCTCTTCCCCCAGGTAAGTGTGCAATAGGCACTAATGGGGTGTTTAGGAATAAAACTGATGAAAATGGGCTTATTGTTAAGAACAAGGCTAGACTGGTTGTACAGGGGTTTTCACAAGAAGAAGGTATTGACTATGATGAAACCTTTGCCCCTGTAGCCAGACTAGAGGCAATCAGATTGTTTTTAGCCTATGCTGCATTCCACAATCTTAAAGTTTTTCAAATGGATGTCAAAAGTGCATTTTTATATGGTAAAAAAAGGAAGAAGTTTATGTGTGTCAAACCACCAGGTTTTGAGGATAATAAACATCCTGAATGGGTGTAAAACTTGATAAGGCTCTTTAAGGTTGAAACAAGCTCCTAGAGCCTGGTATGAGACACTTTCCACTTTTCTTCTTAAGAATAATTTCACTAGAGGCTCCATTGATAAAACTTTGTTTATTAAGAAGGTGGATCAGCATAAGCTACTTGTTCAGATTTATGTTGATGATATCATTTTTGCATCCTCTGATCCCCAGTTGTGTGATGATTTTACAACTTAATGAAAAAGAGGTTTGAAATGAGTGCAATGGGAGAATTACAGTTCTTTCTAGGCTTGCAAATAAACAAAAGGCTGATGGAACCTTTATTCATCAGTCAAAATATACAAAAGATCTTTTGAATAAGTTTGATTTACAAAACTGTAAGCCCTGTTCTACTCCCATGTGCAACACCACACAACTGGATGCTGATCAGAAAGGTAAAGCTGTTGATGAAACACTTTACAGATGTATGATTGGGTCCTTGATGTATTTAACAGCTTCTAGACCAGATATTATGTTTGCTACATGTGTTTGTGCTAGATTTCAGGCTGCTCCTAAAGAGTCTCATTTGATTGCAGTCAAGAGAATCTTTAGATATTTGCAAGGTACACAATCTCTGGGTTTATGGTATTCCACTGGACACTCTTGCAAATTAGTTGCTTTTTCAGATAGTGACTATGCAGGGTGCAAGTTAACTAGAAAGTCAACTTCTGGTGGTTGTCAATTCCTAGGCAACTGTTTGATTTCTTGGCAGAGTAAGAAACAAACATCTGTTGCTACATCAACTGCTGAAGCCGAGTACATTGCTGCTGCAAGTTGCACTTCTCAGGTACTCTGGCTTCAGAACCAACTTCTGGATTATGGCATACAGAGACTAAGACTCCATTATTAATGGATAGTGCTTCAGCTCTGTGTATTGTCAAAAATCCAGTCCAGCACTCAGGACCAAACATATAGAGATCAGACATCACTTTATTCGGGATTGTTTTGAAAAAGGTCTGATTGATCCTAAGTTTGTGCCTAGTGCTGATGAGCTTGCAGATATTTTTACTAAGCCTTTGGATAGTTCTACTTTCCAAACCTTGTGTTAAGGCTTGGTATGCTGCAGCTAGAATAAGTGACAACTACTGATGATTTCAGTAAAATACTGGTGATCATTGGTAACCATGTCACATATAAGTACTGATGAGTCCTTTCACCTTCAGTAGTTTTTATAACTACTGACGGCTAAATGTCTCACAAGTACTGAAGTACTTTATCTGTTCTAAACTACTGATGTAGTTACAACTACTGATGTAGTTACAACTACTGAAATCAGTACAAACAGATAAGTACTGACGTCCTATGAAACACCTGAAAAGCAGATGCAAAGTCTGATGAGTAATGTTTGAGGACAGTATGAAACAGCTGAAAGGCTATGAATTGACGAAAACTACTGAAGAGAACTTTCTCTTCAGTTGTTTCTACAACTGCTGTTTCATTCTAAACAACTGAAGCAAAACCATGTCTTCAGTAGTTTTATAACTACTGATGACTAACACCAAGTCTTCAGCTGTTTACAACAACTGATGACAAAACCACTGTCTTCAGTAGTTTCACAACTACTGATGACAAACACCAAGTCCTCAGTTGTTTCATCATCTGAAGTCAAAACCATGGTCTTCAGTAGTTTTCTAACTGCTGATACCTAAAACCACGACTTCAGCTGTTTCAACGTCTGAAAGGGTAATACCATGTCAACAGTCGGTTTAAAACTACTGATGACTAATACCAAACCCTTCAGTCATTTTCTCACCCCTACCCTATAAATACCTGTCCTCTTCTCTAAGTTTCATTAGCCGTTATTTTCTGAACTTCTCTCTTTCAAACATGGCGACCATGAGTCTGAAACCACGACATAACTGCGTTGCTTACCTTACAAAGTCGGCTTTCTGGAACAAATATGATAATGCCATTGACTTAATGGTGGATTCCCCATATCGCACAGCCTTTCTCTTGAATCCACCATTTACCCTGAATCCCTCAGTCAATTCTGGTCAAATGCTCTTGTTCATACTGATGAGTCTACCGGCCAGATCTCTGTTCGGTCCCTTGTCAACCAGAAACCAGTGGTCGTTACAGCCGACATCATTCGTCATGCATTACACTTACACGACTCCACCGCTGTGACTGCATACCCAAAGGGCATAACCGATATGTCATTTATCAATCATGGGTATGAAGGTGATCTTCGAGCTACAACCGTTCTAAGAAACATTTCCATGACGTTGAAAGTCATTTTTTCACATGGTAAATGTCTGCTTAGCCTCCAAGACATCTTCTTGGGATCAAATGTCATCCCAATGGCAACAGGTATTGTATTCTATTCTAGAACACCAACCGCTAAATTTTTCTGAAATCGTGTTTCTAGAAATAAAGAACTTGGCTCAGAAACCTGTGGCAAACCGATGGCCATTATATCCCAGGTTTCTGATGGCCATTATTTTAGATGAATTAAAATCTGATGGCCTTGTTGGCCTTGGAGTCCCTGCACCAGCTGTTTTGGCTGAGGTATACTCCAGGCACAACTCAGACCTTACACTCAAAGAAGCTGCCCGAATGCTAAAACCCAAGCACAGGGAACCCACAGCTTCCTCCATCAGAACCAAAGTCCCCACTAAACCAAAACCAACACACCCCAAAACAGCTATTCAGGGAGATGAGTCCCCTGAAGATGCTCCTGCACCACCAACGCAGGATATACTTGCTGGCTTAAACCCCCCAGCAGTATCAGAGACTCTACCAGCCATAGCCGCTCAGGATTCCTCTCAAAAGGAGCCTGCAGCCACCACACAAGGGGTACCCACACATCTGGGATCTTCCTCACTTGAGGAGATTGCCATTGAAGAGCACCATCCTCCCCAGGTGCACACTGCTTCTACCCCATCTCCCCATGCAACCGCCCCCCAAAGTCCAACCATAATATTGCAAACGTGCTGACTCAGTTGCATGCCTCTCCTCCTCCCCAAAACCACCAACAAAGGGGAGAACCAAGACATTGAGGAAGAGGATCACCATGTTTCTGACAACCCACAGCATCGGGGTTTACAACTTCTATCTCCTGGTGTAGATAGGGAGATTAGAATATCTAGTGAGGCTGCCACCTCTTCTGCATCAGCACATGATCAGAATGAGGTTGGTAACATAGCTAAGACCTCACTAGAGGCAACAGCTGATGAAGGACATAGTCCTGAGGCTGGAAGTCCCCAGTTCCAAGAAAAAGGGCACATGCTACAACTGGTCTACACCCAGTGCATGTCAATCCTGCTACAAGCAGGAGGTCAGGTGATTCAGCTTTTGCTGATGATGACCTGGGCTTTTTCTATGACGTTCTAGCCCACAACACCATCCTGGAGGCTGAGGTAAGCAGACTACAAGACTGCTTGCCAAGAAGTCTCAGGATAAAGTCCATCTGCCCCCACCAACCCACAGATGGCACCTTCATTTGAAGGTTCCCCAAACACTTTACCCTCTCACTTCACTGAGCCTCCAGCTTCTGCTTTTGGCACTATCTCTCCGGACAGAACCCCAGAGCAGATGGTTGCTGTATTCCAACAATCCCTACCTCTCATACTCCCATCATCAATGACATTGTTTATAAAGCCATTGATGAGAGGATCTCCTCAAGTCTACAACCACTCATTGATGATGCTGTGCAAAAGAAACTTTCTGCGGTACAAACACCTGCCACCAATGCATCCAAAAGGGGGAGAGTACTGCAGTGAAGAAAAGAAGAGAAAAAGAACTGAGGATGAGAAGGCACAAGAGAAAACCCAGGAGTTGGAAAAAGAAAAGCAACAACAACTGATCACTTACAAAAGAAAGAAAAGTGCTGGTGATCAAACTAATGCTGAAGAAAAATCCTTGGAAGAGCTGGTAAAAGATGCAGATGACACACACAGCCGATCCATGGACAAAATCATTGAGCAACTCTTCAAGCAAGGCTTTGATACAGCCACATTAGACAGTGAGATCAGGAAGTTAGAAGTAGAGGAAATTCAAACCAGATGGGTTGGATATGATGTGCTGGAAAAAGAGAGATTGGAGATCATGATTCGATTCATTGCCAAATACTTAGGAAGATCTTTGATGGAGATTCGTTCATGGACCAGAGACAGTATTCTGGCTATAGCCACCAGAATCTGTTTGTCTGAGCAATTTCATAAGGGGATTATCATTGAAGCACTTGATGAGGCTAGGGCTGGAAAAAGGTTTGAAATGGCAAGACTTACAAAGGCCAAACTCACAACCAAAATGCTTGAACAACCTTCCCTATCACCCACTCAAAAAAAGCCTACCCCTCAAATCTCCAAACCAATCTCAAACCCAAATCCAAACATCCTCAATCTTCAAAACCAATTCCTTTACCAACCCAACCATCATCAGTGATGCACCTAGAAGGAGGAGAAGGGTGCTGAGGATAGAAGAAGATGAAGAAGAAGAGGATGAAGATGATAGTCTGCCACTCTCTGTTGTTCTAAGGCTACCAGAACCCAGGAGTCAACCCATGATCACACCTGACTTTCAAAGGGAAACGGTTAGAGTCAAAATAGAAGATGAAGAACAGCAGAAACAACACTATGAGCAACTACTGAAGATGGTTGACAAGGAATTTCCTCAGTCATCATCTATACAAGCCATGAAAGGGCATGCTTAGAGGCTGTACACTCTCAGACACATATTTCAGTATCAGAAGGAGAGAGTGAGAGTATGGCCAGACCCCAAGGTGAGTTCTAGAATCCACAAAAGATCCATTCCACAGATACAATGGCCAGGTTAGAAAACAATAGACTCTACAATCATGCTGGCCATTGTAGTCTCACCATGGGAAATAATCGATGAATTCAAGAAGGCTCATCAATCAAAAATGACCCCTCAAGCTTTACTGGAAAACAAGATGATCAAAAAGGGGTTATTATATAAGAAGCTTGAAGACAGTAAGAAGAATGAGCTCCAGTTACTCCTTGAGGGCACTCATCCTGATGAATTTGTCTACAGGGAGGTAACTACTGTGGAGTTGAAGAATGGCAGGACTGTGAAGTACTTATCTGAGTACTATGGTCCAGAGTTCTTCTTTGAAGGAGTAGAAGAACTCTCCAAGTAGGAACAAGTTGTTCTCCTTGAGGCCTATGTTCGAGAGTCATACAGACTTATAATGGGGAAGTAAATCTCATGAATGGGATAACAACTGTGTCCAGTTCCCCAAAACAGAGTTCCTATTCATACCTTGCCAAACAGATCTCTGAGATTTCTTCCCAGGCCAGAGCTTATATGGGTCATCTTCTCTACTGATCAAGAAGGAAAAAGACCAACCTTTTGCCAACAATAAGTGGGAAAATAAATTAATTAGAGGTTTTGGCTGCATTGGTTCAGGGGGAGTTTGTTGGACCAAAAGAACCAATGAGCCAAGATCAGAAAACTTCTAAGTCCCACATGATATCACAACAACTGCTGAAGACTTCATCAGTAGTTCGACAAGTGCTGAAAACTCCAACAGCTGAAGATCAAGTGCTGAAGACTTCAACAGCTAAAGACTAAAGTGCTGAAGCTGAACAACTGAAGAACGCAAGTGCTGAAGCTGAACAGCTGAAGAACACAAGTGCTGAAGCTGAAGACCAAAGTACTGAAGTACAACAGCTGAAGAGTCTACAAGTGCTGAAGCTCAACAACTGGTGTACAAAGTCTGAAGACAAAGACTGAAGACATCAACTGATGATATCTACTGAATTCATCAGCTGATGAATCATCTGAAGTTCAAGTCTGAAGACCAAGTACTGAAGTTTCAGTAGTTTGTCACAACAGCTGAAGAGTACTTCTTTAGTAGTTGTGATATCAGTAGTTTTATGTTTTTACTTTCAGTAGTTTTGTAAAACGACTAAAGAGCTTGTTCTTCAGTCGTTATAGTATCAGTAGTTTTATGTTTTTCAGTCGTTGTAGTAACTGATAACACTTAGTATTTTTGTAGAAGATGTCAACTGTTTTGACATCTTCAGTAGTTGTGTTTCAGTTGGAATAATTCTGTTAGATGTCACTATCAAGTGACATCAGCAGACGTCACATCTCTTATATAAGAGGTGTCGACCTAATTGTAATTGTGACATTCCGTTACCACGAAAGCAAATATTGAATGAAATATATTTGAAGAATTCTCTCTTTCTATAACCGTTTTTGTTCTTCATTGAATATCTTTTCGTTCTTGTGAATTGGCTAATTCATTGTTAGAATTCCGCTGCTATACTCTCTAATCAATCGAACGTAGATCACTGATCCTAACAACTCTCCCCAATAGATGTTGAACCATCATAACAAGTTATGTCTGATTTTGTGATAAAGCCTTCAGCTCATCAGACACATTAGTGCTTGAGTTTGATGGGTTCCTGTGTTGTACCATCTCCCTTTGAGCAACCTCAGCTGTTGCCTATTTAACCCCTTTCTTTTTGGATTTCTTTTTGGATTTTGGGGTCACAGGTTTTGATGTTGCTGGTACAAATTTGGTTTCAAACTCAGTTTTCATTTTATCCATTTTCTCTTTAATGTTTTCATTATGTTTGAGTTTGGAGCCCTTTTTATACCAGCAATCATCTGTAAGATGATTGAATAAGCCACATATTTCACATGGCTTTTTCTTCATCTTAAGTGATCATCTGCCAGAGAAGATGAAACTACTGAAGACTTGTTCTTCAGCAGTTTGCTATCAGTACTAGCAGTTTTCTTCCCTTTAGTACCTGCTTTCTTGATATCTTCTTTAGTAGTTTTCCCACCCTTTCTACTTGCAGTTTTCTCCCTTTAGTACATGCAGTAGTTGGGCTTGTTCTCCAGGTGTTATATCATCCTTTTTAGTACTTTCAGTACTTTGTGAAATACCACCTGGAGTGATCAACTTTTTGATCATGTGAGTGTTAGCATTTGAACCATCAACATCAGCTGATAGGTTCTGAGAGGAAGTAATGTTGACTTCTACTTCTGATGGTGCTGTATCAGATAGTAGATCACATGATGAAAAGGATTGGTTATTGCTTTCACCATCAGATTCTACCTCTGCTCTGGGAGTAAAATCTATAAGAGGAGCAGTGTGATTAAACCAATGCCAAACTTCACATTGGAAGCAGATTGCTTACTAAGAAGCATTCAAAACCCTTGCAAGAATTTACCCATCGATCACACTCTACCTGGGTAGGTGCAAGTGTTTCTTTGAGGTCTCTGTATTTCTCTAGAAGTATCTCTTCCCTAGCCTTATCATTAGTGATTTGGCATTTAAGTTTGTAAATCTCATCATTCTTATCATTAAGCACAGACTCAAATTCAGCTTTGCTTTTGGAAATTGTTTGTGCTAGCTCAATGTTCTTGTTAATTAAAGCTACATTTGCTTCTCTAATAGATGCAAATGCGACTATGCATGTTTCAGAACATAGTTTGGCTTTTGCCTTAGATGATACCTGTGGTGTAGAGGCATTAGAGGATGAAGTATCAGTAGACTCCAAAGCCATAAGAGCTAGATTTCCAAAAGGACTGTCACCACCATGTTGACCAGCACCAGAGAATAGTTGTTCATGACCAGACAAATCATCTGGTAAACTGCTCCAGTCAATAACTCCTAGGGTGAAAAAGTTGTGTGTTGAGGTTGAGTTTGTTGATGAGATTGGGAAGGTTGAGGTTCAGGTAATGCTTGTGGTTGTTGTGCAATAGGAGCTTGAACCGGATTTGGCTGAGGCATGTAATAGCAGGGAAAAGGATATGACATTGGACCCTGGGGGACAAAGTATGCAGGAGATACAGGGTGTGAATGATGACCAGAACCAGCAGGATGTTGCCCTCTGTTTTGTGGACTAGTGCTAGGAAAAGTCACAAAGGGTGCAGAAGAGTTAGATCCAGTTGATCTACACTCTCTTGCAAAGTGTCCAAGCCTTTGGCATTTGTAACACCTCAACTTACTCTTGTCAAAACCAACTTTGGTTTTGCCAGAGAGTCCTGGAAATTTCCTGCCGATCCTCTTGTAGAACTTCTGAGATCTGATATTAATCAAGGCCATTTGGCTCAGAATATCCATCTCTTCTAGATCATCATCACATTCCTTTCAATCATCCATGATAAAACATAAATTGTCACTATTATAGCCTGAGTGACTATGAACACCAACAAATGCATGATCTGAACTGTTTGAAGAGAAATCTATATGCACATCATAATTACTTTCAGATGCAGCATATTCTGACTCATGACCAACCAAGGCAGTGTTCCCTGGTACAAAGTCATCAGTGAGCTTTCCTGATGATGCAAGTTTCCTTTTTTGCTCTATCTCTCTCTCAAATGTAAGCAGTTTCCCATGAAGTTGGGTGAGAGATAGGCTATCCAGATTTGCACTGGAGCGTAGGACAATAGTGTATGTGTCCCATCTCTCAGGCAGTGATCTGAGGAATCTGTTATTCATCTGGCTGTTGGTGTATTCCTGTTTCACCCATTTTAGCTCAGAGATCAAACATGAAAAAGGCTCAAACTGTTGAGTCAGTGTCTCACCCTTTCTATGAGAGAATGTCTCATATTGTTGGGCGAGGATTTCTCTGTTGTTTGCTAAGACCTCATCAGTTCCACCGAATTGTTCCTTCAGTGCATTCCAGAGGTCATGAGTAGTTTCATGATGCATAAGCCCTGAATAGATTTCATTCGGCAGTGCCATGGCCAGAATTCCATGGGCTTTAGCATCAATCTCAAACAGTTTCCGATCTTCATCTGAGTATTGTTCCTTCTTCTTCGGAACCATTTGATTGGTTTCCGGATTGTTCACCATAGGCTTATGTGGTCCATGTACCACAGATGTCCAACAACTGAACTATTAACAGACAGGTGATGAAGCATCCTTCGTTTCCATATGTTATACTCAGTCCTAACCAGCATTGGAGGCTTGGTTGAGGAACCAGTATTGTGAGGGTCATTAGAAGGAGTAGTCATCTCAGATTCAACCAAATTCAATTAAGCTATAGCAGATTTAGAACAAAACACAACAAACCAAATTGAACCAAGAGAGATCTCAAAATGAATAAATGAAAGCGGCAGAAATTCAATAATCTGTAACCAGTTCTTGCAAATGTGCTAATTCAATCAAACATAGATATCAAATAGCATTTTCAATGATCAATTGTTAGATCGATCAATGATTAACCAGCTCTGATACATTGTTAAGATCAGTGATCTAGTTTGATTGATTAGAGAGTATAGCAACGGAAATCAAACAATGAATTAGCCGATTCACAAGAACAAAAAGATATTCAAGGTAAGAACAAACGGTTATAGACAGAGAGAATTCTGCAAAAGATATTTCATTCAATATCGCTTTTGTGGTAACAGAATGTCACAAATACAATTAGGTCAACACCTCTTATATAAGAGATGTGACGTCTGCTGATGTCATTTGATAGTGACATCTAACAGAATTATTCAAACTACTGAAGATGTCAAAACAACTGACATCTTCTTACAAAAATACTAAGTGTTAACTGTCACTACAACTACTGAAAAGAAACTACTGAAACTACAACGACTACAGAACATGCTCTTCAGTCTTTTTACAAATACTGAAACAAAAAGAAAACTACTGAAAGGAAACCATCACAACAACTGAAGAATGCTTCTTCAGCTGTTGTAACTAACTCTGAAGGCTTCAGTACTTGTACTTGAACTTCAGCTGTTGTCATCAGCTGATGTCTTCAGTCTTTGTACTTCAGATGTTGATCTTCAGTACTTTGTTCTTCAGCTGTTGATCTTCAGACTTTGGTCTTCAGCTGTTGAAGTCTTCAGTACTTTAGTCTTCAGCTGTTGAAGTCTTCAGTACTTTAATCTTCAGCTGTTGAAGTCTTCAGTACTTTAGTCTTCAGCTGTTGATCTTCAGACTTTGTTATAACAGCTGATCAAGTCTTCAGCAGTTGTTGTGATGTCTGTAGGACTTAGAGGTTTTTCTGATCAGGCTCATTGGTTCTTTTGGTCCAACAAAGACACACTCAAAAGGTTCAACATGACTGATTGTAAGATTGCTAAGACACCCATAGCTAGAAACCACAACCTTGGACCAGATCATGAGGGGGAGTGTGTAGATGAATACCTTTACAAGGCTATGATTGGGTCTCTTATATGTCTTATAGCTAGCAAACGTGATATCATGTTTGTTACATGTATCTATGCAAGATATCAAGCTAACCCTAAGATGTCTCAACTTATCACTGTTAAAAGGATTCTAAGATACCTCAAAGGTGCTTTAACACTTGGTCTATGGTATCCTAAGAATTCTAATTTCAATATGTATTCTATATAGATAGTGATTATGGTGGTTGCAACATGTCTGCAAAGTTTACATCTGGGGGATGTCAGTTTCTTGGTGGAAGGGTTGTCTCATGACAAGGCAAGAAACAATCCTGTGTCTCTGCATCAACTATTGAAGCTGAATACATTGATGCTGCAAGCTACTGTGCTCAAGTGCTTTGGGTTCAGAATCAGATGTTTGAATATGGATTAAATGTCAAGGAGACTCCCATTCACATAGACAACAACAGTCCTATCTGAATCACAGAAAATCCTATGTAGCACTCAAGGACCAAACACATCAAAATCATGTATCATTTAATTAGAGATAATTATGAAAATGGATTAATTAAACTAGTCAAAGTCCACACAAATGAAAATATTCAAATCTGTTTACAAAGGCTTTTGATGAACATAGATTTAAATATCTTATATCAGCTATTGGGATGATAAACTTCGAGTAGGTTTTTCTTAAAACTAATTCTTATTATTTTTTAAAATAACGTGTCCTAAGTTGTCTAGTTCGTCACTTTCATAAGCTCTTGCTTTCTTTGGATGAAAATCTTTTTGAAGACTTTCCTTAGATTTTTGAAAAATTTCTGATCCTTCGGAAGATATGCTTTTATCTTCGGAAGAAAATCATGCCTTCAAAACAAACAACTGTCTAAGAAATTTAACTTCAGAAGAAATTTCTGAAATATCTTCTGAAGCTTAATACTTGTCTTAGACACTTGTAAGGTTTTAAGGACCATTTCTCCGAAGCAAATTAACTCTCGGAAGCTTTGATCCTTTGGACAAAGCATTTAAGTCTTAAGTTTTCTTCCGAAGCAAAATTTTCACAACTCTTAGGAAAATCTTCTGAAGTCATTTTAGCTTCGGAAGCTTTTTCATTAAAACTTCTGAGGATAATTTAACATCGAAAGCTTTTTAACTTCCAAGGAAACTACTTTTTGAGCAAAAGTAAACTACTTTTTTAGAGGTGGGATCGACATCCGGATTTCAAAGTTTATCCTCTTTCATTAAACATTATCTGAAATCCTTTTTCACATATAAACCCAACATTCCCCCTCTTTCTATCATCTCCTTCTTTCCTCCAGACCTAAAAACCCCAAATTTCTCTCTGAAATTTCTTTCTTCTTCTTTCTTCATCCTTAAGCTTCATCAAAATAGCCAACCTTAACCACATAAATGATCCAAACTTTTCCATGCAGTTACATAGGAAACATAACCAAGTTGCTCTGTTACACTCTGAGAAAGATACTCATTGTTAGAGGTTTGTCGTTTCTTAACTCTATCCAACTACTTCACTCCCTAACCATGATCCTACTCTTTGTGAGAATCAACTGCTGAATTTTGGAAGAACTACCAAGAGGTTATCATGGATGGGGAGAAGGCATAGTCTGCCACAGCGAAGGGAGAACAGTCTTCATCACTCTGGCCATCATCAACATGCATCTTCAAGTAGATGATGAAGAAGGTGAGGTTTTGTTGATACATGTATGTCCCTAGATCGTGATATGTGATGTAATAGATCTTGTTTGGTATGATTAATGAACTGATATTGATAGTCTGTTGGTTATAATGTTTAATAGTTCGTTAATGAGTCGTAACTGAATTGATTGGGTTATATTACTTGAATGATTACATATAAATTATATTAATTAACTAAAACATTCAAACTTAACTTAATGAAGTTCCCATGCGAATGGCTCATGCGAATGAACCATAAGCATGAAGAACCTCATACGATTGACTCAGTCGCATGACTGAACCAGGAGACTGGATCAGTCGTACGACTGTAACATAAGATTGGCTCAGTCGCACGAATGAACCAACCGCATGGTTCAATCGCACGACTGAACCAAACTAATGGTCCAGTCGCACGATTGAATAGTGCCAACCTATAAATACAACTCAATTCGTGAAAAACGAGGAATTCGATCAAGTACAATTCCAGACGAACCCTAGCCGTCCAGAAACCTTCCAAATCGTTCTCCAAGTTCATAGAACACATTAGATCGATTCCTTATCAATTCTAACGTTAGTTTCAATTCTTGATTGATTCTTCGTGTGTTCTCACTGATTGGATCGCCAATCAAATAGGATTCCGCACTATTTGATCCGGTATACACGTGATCTCTAGGTATTTCAGTCGAATAGCAGGTCCTAACAAGTGGTATCAGAGCTATTGGCTCGTGATTACGTGTTGATTCAATCAAGATTGCATAAAGTTTGTGTTTTTACACTAAAAACGCAATCTTTGGCATCAAAAGTGATCTTGGAAGTTCCCTGCTCATCGACGTTTGGTTTCTACGGACTTAGGCAATTAGAACTTGTGAAATTTCGAATTTTTACGGCTGAAACCCGTCAAACAAACTAGAAATTTTCGCAAAACAGCAGCTTCAATCGCACGACTGACTCACTCGTACGACTGGACTCCATTCGCATGCTCATACGCACGATTGGACCTAGTCGCACCCATTCGGCCGATTGAACCGTTCGTTCGCATAGCTCATACGCACCAGATTCATTCGCACGACTGAACCAATCGCCCAGTTCATTCGCACGATTGAACCAATCGCAGAGCTTATAGCACGAGTAGCTCATTCGCATCCTTCAGTCGCATCAGTAAAAGTTTGTTTGATTAGATTATAAGTTATTCATCATGGAAGATCAGATGTCAGCCTTTACTGCTGGGAAGGACTCAAGGATACAGAATCTGTTGCTGCTTGAGAGTGAGGTGGGGAATCACAATAAACCACCAAAGCTTTGACTTTAGATGAGTTTCCCCACTGGAAACAACGTTTTGAGATCTACCTTAATGGAGTAGATCCTAATCTGTGGGAAGCCATTGAGACAGGTTATAGTACACCAGTGGGAGCTGATGGGGTTAAACTAACATTAAGCGGGATGACTGACGCACAGAAAGTAAAGTACAATGCAGAGAAAAGAGTATATGCATTGATCACTCAGTCTATCCCCAAAGACATATTCCACCAGTATTCTGAGAACAAGCAGTCCAAGAAACTATGGGATGCGCTAGAGAAGAGATATGATGGTAATGCATCATTGAAGGCAATCAAAGCAAAGGAGTTAAAGAAGGAATTCGATAACTTCTCTTCAATGGTAATGAAAGCTTGGACGACGTCATAGATAGATTCTACCACTTGATGAGCGAATTGCATACCCATGGAGTGTGCTATACCATGGAAGAAAAAGTAAGCAACTTCGCAGACGGGTTGCCTGATAAGTGGGCTACATTCATCTCTAACCTGAGACAGAATGGAATCCTTGTAAAGCTGGATATAAATGACTTCATTCTTAAGTTGCGAGAAGAAGCACTAAGGATGAAGTATAGAGCTCAGAAGTCCTTGTACACACAAAATCCAGCTTTATACAATGCCACGCCTCAAGCTAAGGCATCTGGAGCACCCCTCCAGACTGCGTTTGTGTCTAGCTCGTCAGGTCCCTCACATGCTTCTCCTTCTGGATCAGACACGTCTGGGTCATCATGTACCCATCATATTGGATCAGAAGCAAACGCTACAAACTGAGAAGACGAGAACTTCGGTAATGTGACCATGTGGAAGTAGCACGAGAGCATATGGATCTCTTAGCAGCAGTGGTCATTCATATGATGGACTTGTTGCTGGGAAGATTGGAAACTGCCATCTGGCAGATGAGGACTACGAGCAGGTGGATGAGATGGAGCTTGAAAGAATGGATATAATGTGGGCCTTAGCAAGTGCTGTTCGGAGGGCGAAGAAGTTTGTGAAAAAGACTGGACAGAACTTGGTTGCTACTAAGGACACCACCTTTGGCTTCGACAAGAGTAAAGTGACCTGCTTTAACTGTGGTGAGAAGGGGCACTTCAAACGAGAATGTGTCAACCAAAGAAGACGGGGGAATGGGAACCCGTTCTCATCATTTACTCGCCAGGACAAGCAACCCTCTAATTCTACTTCATCAAACAAGGATCCAAAAGCACTAACTGCTCATGATGATGAAGGACAGATTGGAGTTTCAGGTTTGTCTCACCAGGAGAATCTAACATTGCCAGTGTCGAGGATATTGACGATGATTCTGCGAGTGAAGGTGATATAGCAGTGAAATTGCAATGTCACATAGTGAAGAAACAACTGCAGCCGAGGTCAGCTACAAGCCAAATGAGGAAGTTCCACCTCAGAGACAGAAAAGCCAGAGTCGACAGAACCAGAATCATCTGATGCGGCACTGATGGCTAATACTTCTGAACCAACTCAGGTAAGTACCACTGACCGACTTTTAATAACCATGCTTGTTCTGATTGTGACACGTTAGGAATAGCATAGATGAAAATTTGCTAGGTTATTAGATCATAATGATAACTTAGTAAAGATTTACGTCTGTGCACTGAGGCAAATAGAGTACTAAAACAAAATGAGCATTGTTATAAAGAAAGATAGACCTATTGACCAAACAACTTAGGGAAACTGAAGTAGTGGCTTTCAACCAAGCAAACGACATTAGGTACTATCTTAACTCCCTAGAAGACACTAAGAAACAAAAAGCAGTTCTAGAAGTCGAAGTTAATCATTAAACCAGAAACTGCATAGTTGGACTAGTTCTTCACACATAGTCAACACTTAGTAAGAGAAAGGAATAACGGGGAGGGATTAGGCTACAAAGTGGTTCCACCACCACTTGAGACCTTGATGAACACCAAGTCTAGACCAGTAAATAATAACCCCATCAAGGATCATGTGGTGACCACTCCTCTTGTTACTGATCCAGACACCTCATGTTCATCTACTGAATCTGGTAAGAAACAAAAAGAGGCCACTTCAAAGGCAAAGGGTAAATTGCATGTGTTAACCTGGAAAATGAATTTGAAAAAGTTAATTAAAGTCAGGGTCAAATAGAGTCAAATCAGAACCTAAAAGGACTTCAAATGTTACTTTTTCACATGCTTCAAGTCAAAAAACCAGTCACCAAAAAGGGAAAACAGGTTAAATCAGTAAAGTGTTACACCAGAGAAAACATCAAACATCCAAGAGTCAAAAACTAAAGTGATTGATGTTACTAGAGTGTCACGCACTTCTCCACAAAGAAAGTCTACTCATAAAGTTGATAGCAGGTCATGCTACAACTGTGGAGAATGTGGACACATTGCTTCGACTGTCATTTCTATCAGACACCTAGGAAGAAGATTGATCTTCTGGACTCTAGACCTAGGTCTTCTAAGCGGAGTTCTCTAACTCCACCTAGAAGAGCTAGTGAACCTAAAGTCCAACCTGTAAGCCAGACGACTGTTTATCATAAACAGGCATTGCACAAATCGGGCTTATGGAAAGAAAAATCCACCCTCGTGTCTAATACTGATAACAAGAAGGAACCTGAGCTACCCTCACCTTCTAAGGGTCAATGGGTGGAGTTTATGATGTGTGATGCCTCTGGGAAACCCAAGACAGTCAAAGCTTGGGTTCCTAACCTAAACTGATTCTTTACTTTGTATGCGCAGGGTGCTCGATATAGTGCTGAGACTAACACGTGGATTATAGACAGCGGAGCATCCAGGCACATGACAAATAGAGCCCTTTTATCTAACGTCAAACAAATAAAAGGAGGGCATGTTTCCTTGCAGGAAACAAAGGAGGCTATATCACAGCTCAGGGAGAAGTGGGAAATCAGAAAGTTAAGTTTGATAAAGTGAACTACGTTCAACAACTTCAGAACAACTTACTTTGTGTCCCAAATCTGTGATAAAGGATTTAAAGTCGTCTTCGATAATCAGAAGTGTTACGTGCTGAAGAAAAAGAATATATGATCCAGAAGACCAAGTTCTGATGACTGCTTCAAGATATAAAGACTTTATGTCTTGGATCTGTCAACAGCTGCCACAACGGATCATGAGGTTCAGTGTTTCTTATCTAAAGCTACTGAGAAGGATTCCATCTCCTGGCATCGGAGAATGGGACACATTAGTCAAAGGAAGATGAATCATTTGATTCAGAAGGATTTAGTTAGAGGAGTGAATGTCAAGAACTTCCAACTTCTGACTTTTGTGTAGCTTGCAAGAAGGGCAAACAGACAAAGAAGAGTCTCATAAGGAAAAGAAAGTTCATTCAATAGAACTTCCTCTTGAGCTTCTTCACATGGATCTGTTCGGTCCAGTTAGTACAAGGAGCATCGCAGGCGACGCGTATGTTATGTGGTCACTGATGACTACTCAAGGTTCACTTGGGTAATGTTTCTGAAATCAAAATCAGAAACTTTGGAGACATTCAAAGAATTAGTAACCACACTGGAATCACTCTACAAGCTCAAAGTTCGACAAATACGCTCAGACAACGGGACAGAATTCAAGAATCAAGGGATGGAGGCATACTGCAAGGAAAAGGGAATTGTGCATCAATTCACTTCTGCTACACACCTCAGATGAATGGAGTTGCTGAGAGAAAGAACAGGAGCTTGATAGAAACAGCCCGGACTATGCTGGCAGACTCGAAACTGCCTATCCAATTCTGGAACGAGGCAGTGGCAAATGCTTGCTATACACTGAATCGAGTCCTAATAGTCAAGCGCCACGGAAAGACATGTTATGAGCTACTTCAAAGACGCAAACCGAATTTGGAGTACCTTGAACCTTTTGGCGCACCGTGTACACTTCTGAAGAAGACACAAGAAGGAAAATTCAGCGAGAAGGCAGTTGAAGGAATTTTCTAGGATACAAAATACCGAACAAGCGAGTTTACAATAACTCAACGGGTCTTGTAGAAGTGTGGTGTAATGTCGACGTTCAGAGATATACCACACCACCTACAGGCAAAGGACCTGCATACTTCTTCGATTATGATGGATTCTTCAAATCCTTCAACATCCCTCTCTCTCCCTCGGATGATGAGTTAGCTACTAGGATGATGTATGATATACTAAACACTCCATCCAGCACACAGGGAGAGTCATCTACTCAGTCAGAAGGGGTAGTCGATGAAAGTGACTCCTCCTCTGAAGATGAAACTGAAGCAGATGACCAGAACGGTCAGGAGGAACAGGTTCCAGTTCCTGAAAGTCCACAAGCATCCACAAGTGATGCACCCTCGACTTCGGAACCTCAAACTCCAACCTCCTCAGATGCAGACCAAATGTTCACAATCTTGGTTCGGAGGTGACTGTGCCGACTACTCCAGGATCACGACTAAACGTCTATCATCCCCTTGACAATGTTATTGGAGATGTCCGATCAGGAGTACAAACCCGAAATCAGCTATACTCAGCTGATTACGCCTCAGTTATGGAGAAGGGTTACATTCATGATGGTGCTTATCGATGTTTTGTCTCGCAGGTTGAGCCAAAATATGTCAGTGAAGCACTAAATGATGAGGCGTGGGTGAGTGCCATGCAAGAAGAACTTCTGCAGTTTAAGAAGTTAGGTGTATGGACTCTGGTTGATAGACCTAAAGGTGCTAAAGTCATTGGCACCAAATGGGTACTAAAATGTAAGAAGGATGACCAAGGAGTCATCATAAGGAACAAAGCTCGACTGGTGGTTCAAGGTTTTCGCCAAGTCGAGGGGATTGACTATAATGAAGTGTTTGCACCCGTGGCAAGGATGGAAGCTATTCGTATCTTCCTGCCTATGCCTCGTACATGAAGATTAAAGTCTACCAATTAGATGTGAAGAGTGCATTCCTTCATGGGAAATAAGGGAAACAGTCTATGTAAGTCAACCCGAGGGATTTGAAGACCCTTATCATCGGGATAGAGTTTACAAGCTCGACAAAGCTTATATGGGCTTCATCAAGCTCCTCGAGCTTGGTACGAGAAACTCTCGACTCATCTTGTGAAACACGGCTTTCGCAGGGGAGTCATTGACTGTACACTGTTTATTAAAGAAAAGGATGGTGACCTACTGCTTGTACAGATATATGTGATGACATAATCTTCGGGTCAAAGAACGAAGAGTTATGCAAAGAGTTTGAAGCAGTGATGAAGAAAGAGTTGAGATGAGTGCAATGGGGGAGATGAAGTTCTTTCTCGGGTTACAGGTGGATCAAACACCTAATGGGATCTTTCTACATCAGACCAGTATGTAGGAGACATTCTCAGTCGCTTTGACATGGAGAATGCTTCTGCTGCTGGGACTCCACTTGCTACGAATCATGATATAGCACCTGATGAGAATGGAGATCTTGTAGATGCCACTATGTACCGAGGAATGATTGGATCCCTCATGTATCTCACTGCCTCAAGACCTGATATCATGTATGCTACATGTTTATGTTCCAGATATCAGGCTAAACCTAAGGTCAATCATCTGATCGGGGTCAAAAGGATCTTTCGCTATCTAAAGGGTACACCCACCTGGGTTGTGGTATCCTCATGATGACGATTTTGAGCTCACAGCGTATAGTGACTCGGACTATGGAGGCTGCAAAATGAACTACAAGTCTACATCAGCAGGGTGTCAATTCTTTGGGAGAAGATTAGTTACATGGCAGTGTAAGAAGCAGACATCGGTTGCATTGTCAACCTGTGAAGCCGAATATGTTGCTGCTGCAAGTTGCTGTTCCCAAATCATTTGGATTCAACAGCAAATGCGGGATTACGGTTTGAAATTCTCGTCTACTCCTATTTTTGTTGATAACTCTGCTGCAATTGCAGTAACCAAAAAACCGGTTCAACATCCTAAGACCAAACACATCGGTATTAATACCACTTCATAAGAGACTGTTTTGAAAAGAACTTAATAGATGTGGTTAAAATTAATACTGATTTTCAACGTGCTGACTCTATACAAAAGCCTTGATAAACCACGTTTTCAATACTTGCTAGAGGTCAACGGCGTTAAAAAGAAAAGTGAGGTAATTCCTGATGAGAATAATGTGTAGTCCGATGTAGTTTCGTTAAAGTTTATTTATTTTATGTTATCTGTTTTTTTTTCTTTTGTCTGTTATTTAACTTCATGTTACCTTGCTGTTTATTAAAATCCAAAAATAATTAAATCCGAAATGATTTTAGTATTTTAGGGGGAGAATATGTCAGCAAGTTAATATAAAAAAAATGAGGGAGAAGGGGTAACTAGCTGAAATAAGGTAGATTGTGTCTGTGATACTGATTCAATACCTTTGGAATATGATAGTACACAGGAACAAATAGAGAGGGATTTAAAATTTAAGGTTTGAAAAGATGCAAAAGTTCAAAGTATAAGTCTGTGTAGTCTAAGCAATATAAAAAGGGAAAATGATAGAAAACTGGCAACTCCTAAGGTGACACAGAGAAAGTAGACTTAGAGGCTGCTAGACCACAAATGATATGTTGGTAGATTCAACACAATAGACAATTAGACCTGATTGGTGATCTCAAGATCAAACTAAGTTGTTCAATGACTGTGGGCTTCCATCTTATCACTGGTTAACACAATCAAATATATTCAATAAGGGGTAATGAGCATTAAAACGCCACAAAAGTGTGCGGATGACCAAATTAGAGCAAAGCAAGAAAAAATGAAAGACAAATGCAATAAAGCTAATGGCTCATGTTGTTGGTGCATTTGTGTAAAATAAAAGTAAGCTGCTCTAACAAGGAGATAGGTTGTGTGCCTCTCTGCTGTGCGATGGCACTGACCTGAGGATAAGCATAACCTAGATATTCTAGAATTCATTGTTGTTTGCCGCCTCTCTGCTGTGCGATGGCACTGACCTGAGGACAGGCTTCTCTTTGAAAGCTCTAAATAGTCTCTTTTGTAATAATACCCGTAGACCGCTCAAAACCTCTGAGGAATGTTGATTACCATATAAGTGTGGGATCCACAAATGTTAGCTGAAATAATTAAACCTAAATCAGTCACCAGTCTGCGTCAAAAGTCTGTGTATGGATTTAAGTGGACAAATATACTGACAATCTTAGTGGCTACATTCTCAAAGTTCAACTCAATGTGAAAATCTAAGAGTTTCAGTATGATTTCCTTAAGTTGCTAACGACTCTGGATGAACACCGAGAATTTAAGCATCAAAGAGCTTTAATAACAAGTCCAAAATGATTGATATTCCTGTATGATTCCAAAATTGATTTGGTCCAGATATGATCAATCTAAGTTAAAGCTGTCTACTCCTAATCAAATCCCTTAGATTTTCATCTTAGGGTTTTATCTCTCACAAAAAGTCCAAACATAAACTTTAGTTGTGTAGTTAGTTTAAGTTACTATGTTTATCTTTTAATTGTGTGTCTGTCGGACTACATCAGGGAAATCAGAAGGGAATTAACTTACCTAAAAAGGGTCATGTCTGAGATGGCCACATGGTTTTAAAATTAAAAGGTCAGTCTGAAGTGACTGAATTGGTTAAGAGCTTACAATGTTATTATCAAAAGTGAAAAGGGTCTGAATAGTAAATGTTAAAAATGACTGTAAACTCACAAAGTGTGACCCATTCGCACTAGTGGATCATGGTTATCGACCAACTATGCGAATGGCTTCCAATCGGAGAATGGACATGAAATTGATTCATTCGACCGAATGGAAGGGGGAGAATGAAACAGTAGACCGACTGAGGCTCAGTCGGTCAACTAAAGGGGCGAATGAAGGAGACCGAATGAGTCAGTCGACCGACTGAGACTCAGTCGGCCGACTGAATGCGATTGACTAGGCCAATCGTACGACTGAACCTCAGTCGCCCGATTGAACTGAGCGACTGAGGCCAGTCGGCCGAATGAACCTAGGTTAGTATTTAAGGGTCTTAATCGATCGCATATCACTCATCACTCCCAAACACCCCGAATCGCGTTCATTACCGTTACCCTGTCGAAATTGCCTCCGATTCTGATATACATTGCGGTTAAGATTCTTACATTCCAGTGACGTTTTACAGGTACATACTCCTTGAATCCTACCAAAATCAGTACATCACCGAACTACAATAGCGACATTGGATTAAATCAAGAACCGAACTGCGAATCGACCTAATCACCTATGTAAATGAAGCAAAATGTTAAAATTGAGTTTAATAGGTTATTAGTGACAAGTATACGAGACTAATGGACCATTACACACTGTTAAAAGACTTAGAGGGTCAAGATTCGACCCACAGGGATCGAACAGGGGGGCAAGCGACTGGTCGTTCGAATGAACTCCAATCGCACGATTGAACCTTGCGATTGGATCATTCGACCGACTGAACCACCGAATGAGTCCAGTCGGCAGATTGAACTCAATCGCATGTCAAGTCGGCAGATTGAACTCAATCGCATGCTTCAATCAGCCGATTGAACTCAGTCGCATGTCTCAAACAGGCGACTGACTCAGTCGCATGATTCATTCACACGAAAGAATCAAAATGACTTTCAACTTTACACTTAGAACAGAAGTTTCATGTCTTGTATTAATAGTTCTATGTCTTGTGTGTTACAGATAAATGGCAGAAAAATGGACATAAATCCAAGCACAACATCTGTGCCCACTTGGATCACACCACCAGGAACGGGGCTGAGTTTACCGACATAATTGCATTTCTGAGACGGTCCCGGATCTATAAGGCGATCTCCACTCCTTGCACGCCTTACAGATCACTCCATCAGGCATTCTGGGAAAATGCCTCGGTGGACCGCTCTCGTGAGCCTTACTGTATCAGGAGCTCCATACTGGGCCATGATATTGAGATCTCTACCACCGATATTCAGAGGGTCCTAGAGTTCGGGGAGGATGCTGATCATCCTACAAACTACGTCCACTGACTGTAAGAGGATGCTTCCTAAGGCTAAAGTACGCTGGGGATATCAACTCAGGTGTGCTCAACAAGAGCAACCTGAGCCCCCAGTACAAGTACTTAGCACACGTGATCCTAAAGTGTGTAGCTTCGAGGAGGGGTGGGTTTGACGACCTCTCAGACCAGATTCAAAATGCCTACGTGGCACTGGTTCTGAACCACCCCTTTAGTTTTTCCAGCATGATATTCTCCTACTTGTGGAGAATTTGGAGGTAAAGGGAAAAGAGGGGTTCTGTATGTACCCCAGATTCTTACAGCTCATCTTCAACGAGAAGCTGCCACAATTGCCCAAAGAGAGTCATGACGCCGTGGCCTTAGAGATAATGGATGATACTACTCTGGGCAGGATGAGAGTTTACAGGGGAAAGCAGATTAAGCCCCAAGTGAAGAGAATGATTGGCCACCTAGCAGATGAAAGCTATGTGGCACCGGGGAGACGCCAATGGCGTCACGAGGATAGTGACTCCGACGTGGAGCCAATTGTCCTCCCTACTGATGATTCTGAGGAGGATGACAGTGAGGATGACGCTATTCCATCCCGAGACCCTTGTCTCTCTGTTCCCTCGGTGTCTGTCTCACCTACTGAGGTAACTGAGTCAGCAGGATTCCATCAAGATTTTGTGCTTACCGAGGAAGATGAAGATGAATCTGATGAGGAGCCATTGACCCGGACTGTGGAAGGAAAGTGGTTCCCACAGAACACGGGTTGAGGGTTGTCGGTGAACAACCGAGAGGCTCCGGAGATACAGAGACTGATCCATCATATGCTTCGGGGTCCTCAGGCGGGATTGAAGGGGGAGCATCCACCTCGAGGGGAACGAGGAGAAAACGGATGGCTCAACCCCATGGCCAGAAAAGGAAAAGCGTAAGGTAACCTTCATCACCACCACATCCCCCATACCTTCCACCACTACCACCTCTGCAGACACACCTTCCACCACCATACTCTCCCCACAGCAACCACAACCACCACAACCGATCACCACAAGCCAGACCCCTGCCACCACTACATCATTCACCCCACACTCAACACCACCATCATCCAGACCTTACCCGATATTCACCACCTCCACCACCACCACTAGCCATCAAATCGAGCCTTCAGCTACCCCTCACACACCTCTAGATCTCCTCTACCTCCAATCGGGGTAGAGGAACAGCTGTCAGCCTTAATAGAATGGTGTTACGACTGCTGGCGGCTGATGAGGAAAAGACCTCTCAGATCCGCCAGCTCACCGACCTGACTGCTGCACAATCGAAGAAAATTGCAGAGCAGGATCGAGCTATTGAGGAGCAGGCCCAGAAATTGGCTGCTCAGAACACTCAGTTGACCAACCCGAGCACAAAGCGTCACAGCAGTAAGCAGATAGAGGAGTTGGAAAAGGCGAAGAGGTCCATTTTGCTAAAATTGAAAGGATCAAAGGAGGAACCTCTAAAGATAAAGGATGGAGAAAGAGATAGTGAGATGATGATGATGATGATGACAGTGATTCTGATGAAGAGAAAACAAAGAGTGGTGTGCAGATGAAGAGACTGAAGAAGGAGAAGCAGCTGAATCTGTCTCAGCTCCCGGTCAAGAGAAGAGAACAAAGAACCGACAGGATCAGTCAGCTTCTGCTTCTGCACCTCACACGAAAGACTAGCATACAGGATAAAAGTAAATAGTGGATGTTTATGTATTTAATTACTTTTGTACTCTGTATTGAAAAACGATGTACTGAATGTTTATATTAATTAATGCATTTTGTTTGATATATTACTAATGATTTGAATGTGAAATGTGTAAATCAAACAGATCCAAAGTACCACAGAGATGAGTTTGATATTGCTCCCCTTCAACAGGTCAAGTCTCAACTCACAATGATTCTTGATCTGCAAGGGATTGTCAGAAGGTCAGTGAGTTATACCCCTGAAGAAGGTGAAATAATTCACGACCTATCTAACGAGCAACTGGCAGAGATGTTCAGACTCAATCCTAATGATATTGTCAAGGATGCTCCAACAGTTGATTCAACCAGTGACGACGAACTACACGACGTTGATGAAGTTGAGGTTGAAGATATTGCTGCTGAAGAGTACCCTCAATACGCTGACAACGCGGGTAATATGGTCCCCAATCTGGGTGAGTCCCTAGTCAGTGATATGTTTGAGGTACTAGACAAGATGGAGCAGGAAGCAGGAAAGACCGAAGGAACAACCCAAGCCTCAAACATGATGTATACATTCGAAAGGCTGAGTGGGCTGAATGTTTTAAAGAAGTCAGAGCCCAACGTGATGCACCGAAGAGGGATGCCTACACCAAGTTCTACAGCGTCAAGAAACCTTACGGTGTCAGGCAGGATTATAGCATGGGCATATTTTGATGATCTTAACGTTTATGCCGTTAAGAGGGAAAAGGGCATAGAGTACTTTAGATTTCCACATGATCTAAAGACTCTACCTGGATTTGAGCTCAACCACCGGCCAAGTTGAAGCTGTTGTATGCTGACCCGAGAAAAATGTCAGGCTGGTTTGAGCTACCCTAAAGAAAGAGTACCACTCCAGGTGGATTAACTTCAGACCTCAACAACCTACAAGGTATATTAGAAGGTCTGAGATGGATGCCATTACTGGAAAACCTAAGATTGTGTTGAAGTGGAGTCCTCCTCGCACTATGTCGAGAATCCTCTCAGGGAAATGCCACAGGACTTCACTCCACACTTCAAATGGTGGTACTATGATTGGAGAACTGCTGAAGCTGTCATAGTTCTGAACAAAGGGGATCAAATGGATATTGTGAGGGTATTCGACCCAATGTGGCTAACCAACTTGTCTGCTAATGATGTCTATACATTACAAGTGGCCACTGTTCTATGACACACAAGACATTGTACAAGCCCTCCAGTTCCAAAATGTTATACGACTTTGTTTTGTGTTTGATATTCACGCGGGAGTCACACAAGAGGAAAAGTACAAGAATATGAGAAGGTAATGAAGAAAACAAGACATTAGAGAGATCTAGGTCCAAGGGGGAGTTTGTTGATACATGTATGTCCCTAGATCGTGATATGTGATGTAATAGATCTTGTTGGTATGATTAATGAACTGATATTGATAGTCTGTTGGTTATAATGTTTAATAGTTCGTTAATGAGTCGTAACTGAATTGATTGGGTTTATAATTACTTGAATGATTACATATAATATTATATTAATTAACTAAAACATTCAAACTTAACTTAATGAAGTTCCCATGCGAATGGCTCATGCGAATGAACCATAAGCATGAAGAACTCATACGATTGACTTAGTCGCACGACTGAACCAGGAGACTGGATCAGTCGTACGACTGTAACATAAGATTGGCTCAATCGCACGACTGAACACTCAGTCGCACGAATGAACCAACCGCATGGTTCAATCGCACGACTGAACCAAACTAATGGTTCAGTCACACGATTGAATAGTGCCAACCTATAAATACAACTCAATTCGTGAAAAACAAGGAAATTCGATCAAGTACAATTCCAGACGAACCCTAGCCGTCCAGGAACCTTCCAAATCGTTCTCCAAGTTCATAGAAAACATTAGATCGATTCCTTATCGATTTCTAACGTTAGTTTCAATTCATGATTGATTCTTCGTGTGTTCTCACTGATTGGATCGCCAATCAAATAGGATTCCGCACTATTTGATCCGGTATACACGTGATCTCTAGGTATTTCAGTCGAATACCAGGTCCTAACAGGTGTTCTTTCCCAAAGAAGCTGTTAACCAGTTCTTTGAGCATATGGGCTATGAGGGAAAGTTTTTTGTCAAGACTTCAGGAAAGGAAGGTCTCATCCCAATGGAAATTCCTGCTCCATGTGGTTATCCACAACTTATCAAACAAGCATGGTGGATGGGACCAGATTCCTAAGGATCTTTCCTTCATAGTTCATGGGATGGTGCAAGGAGTCAAGTTCAGGTACTCTTAATTTGTTTATACTAATCTGCTTGTAAACTTGGACTCCTTAGAGTACTATATGTTTGCTAGATATGTTCAATACATTCTTAACTGCGAATTGGGCTCACAGTTAAGGGGAACAGGTAATACTCTTAAATTGGGACAGATGAAGCCTGACATCTTTAAAATACTGAGAAAACCCACTGTTAGCTTCTCTGGGGTAGAAACAGCCCTTGTCCTAAAAATGTTAGAGCTCATTGCTCAAGATGACAACCTAGCAGCACTAGCTAGTGTTGAACCCACACCTTCTACATCCCAACCACCTCAACAGCCACAAATCACCCTGACCTACCAAAGAAAACACAAACGAACCCCTACACAGACTATTCAGTCTATGCAGCTCCCCATACACTCACCAACACAAGAAGAAGTGGACACTGGAGCTCCCACTTGTTCTGAGGAGTAGACCACTCCCATTCCTTCAATAATTAGTGCTGAGGTTCCTCATGCTTAGCTTAATGAGCTCATTAACCCAAATGCCTTGAGCCAACACTCTGAGTCTCAACACTCAAGTGATCAACCTTTAGGGGACAGTTACCATCCTTAGCCTTTGTACTTAAACCAACCAATCCCCAACCTTGAGTTCTATACTGATGAAGATCTAGGTTTCAGTGAGTACCATGATTCTTTCTTCTTTTCCTCTACTCAAAGAGAGATGAGTGCTCTTGAGTCTCCTACTTCTAGCCCATATCAGTCACCTAGTACTGAGTTGGACACTTCTAAAGCTGTTCAGGATGTCCATATGGAAGAGGCTCTCACCTTTGAAAGTGATTCCATCATTAAGACCTCAACCATGGCAACTCAGCCAACTAACATCTCAACGGAGGCTGACAGTGAGCAGAGGAAATCCAGCAGCCAAGAACCTGAAGCTGGTGGTGTGGCTTCGGAAGTACTTACTCTTCCGAAGCCATTTAACATTCGGAAGACATTGCTATGAACCAGTGGACACAAGTATGGTCTCTGACACTCCACTGCATACTTCTGATATAGCATAGCTTCTTCCTAAAGAGCCATGTTTTTGACCATACTTTATTCCACTGTTCACCTTTTCATGATAGTACATGTTACCAACTTTAGTTGGTAACAAAAGGTGAGTCAGGGACATGTCATGACTACCAAATCTTAGATAAGACTTTATCCGAGATACCTTAATCTTTAGTCTTGTAGTATAGACTTTAGTTATAGGATCCCAGCTGGTATCAAAGTATATCCGGCTGTAGATAGTATTATATATAGGTTCTCTTTGTAATTCATTGCAACATAGATCATCTGCTTGTAAGAGTCTTGTATTTTGAGTTGAGAATCAATATATAAAAGTATCTTGAAAATTATCTTTCAGTGTTCTTTATTACTTTCTATATTGTGATCAACTCTTATTGATTCTTCATACACCCAAGTGTTGTTCTAGGTGAGTTTGAGAGAAAACATTGTGTTTAAGTGACAAACACCGATCCTGCAATTGGTATCAGAGCTTCTTAGGCTCTTGATTGCATGATCTCACCATCCAAATCAACCTTTTTTTACTCCTACCTACCACTCACTCACTCAAATGGCCCTTAACAAATCCGAGGTAGAGATGGGAACAATGACAAAAGCTCCCATCATTACCCCTGAAAACTTTAGGTCTTGGAGTAGAAGAATAGAAGGCTTCATCAGATACTAAGACAACAAAATATGGAACTCCATTGTCAATGGACCATATAAGCCAAAGGTGGCATCTCCGGGTGGAAACGGTGCCATGATAGAGAAGGCTGTCGAGGACTATTCTGATGAAGACAGAAAGAAGATGGGCATGGATAGCAATGCTATGACTATTGTCATGACTGCAATACTAAACTCTATTATGGTGGGGTTCGAGCATTGCAAGACTGCCAAAGAATTGTTTGATGCACATGCTCAGATGTACTTAATCTCCAACGACTCAAAGAAGGACTCACTGAAGCAACAATTCGAGAACTTCACTCATATTGCTGGAAAGACCCTCAGCCAGCAGTACTTCAGGTACATGGATCTTATCTCTTCCCTTCAGTCTGTGAAGATCACTCCTGAACTCAGATATCTCACCAGAAAGTTCATGAGTGCTCTTCCCAACGAGTGGACATTCTACTGTGTCTCTATCAAGAGAATAGAAAACTTGAACACTCTTTCCATGACTGAACTCTATGGCATCCTTGATGGATATCACCTAGAGATGGAGAGTAAGAAGGGCCACCAAACAAGGAGACCCATGAGTCTTCCTGCTAGCAATGCTTTAATGGTGCTAAAGGCTCATTACCCCTCAACCTTAGCATTTCCTGACTTATCAGCAGCCATCCTGCTCTTCTGGACCTTACATCACTTTTCCTGAGACTCCAAGGTCTCAACAGGCTCAACACAACTCCTTCCAGGAAAGTTGTGCCTTTGTTTCAGGAAGTGGACACTCCGTAGATTTTCAATACCTTTCTGATGATCTTGAGTGTTTTAGTCCAGATGATGTAGAATACATGGACATTGTCCAGCATATGGCTCTCTTAACTTACAAAGCGAAGAAGTTCTTTAAGAGAACTGGAAGGCATTTCGCTCAAAACACAACTACCAGCAAGTTCGGGTTTGACAAGACCAAGGAAAAGTGTTACAACTATAACGAACTGGGTCATTTGTCAAGGGAATGCAAGTCTCCCAAGACAAATCCAGGAACCTCATAGGCCTCCACACATCCCTCAACCTCAAAGCCCACTGAGAAGTCAACTGAAACAGCTGCAATGGCTCAAGAAGTTGACTAGAGCTTCATGGTACAAGATATGACTCATGCTCAAGCTCTCATGGCCGGAACAGATGATGCCCAGGTATATGAACATCTCTGCACTCCAGCTGTATAGCTAAAGTTAAACTTTATGAGGATTACAATATGGAAATCAGATCTGATATTAAGTCTTTAAATATTCTAAAATCTGATTTTAAAAGAGCTGAATCTGACTATCATAAGAAAATTGATGAGTTAGAGAAAACTGTATCTCTTTTAAAACATGAACACACCAACTACAAGACTCAAATCAAGGATCTGATATCCAGATTGTTTGAGGCTCAAGCCCAGCTTGTCACTGCTGAGGCTCAGGCCAGGAAGTATGCTATTTCTGAGCAAAACTTCCAAGCTATTCTTGCAACATCCTCCCATTCCAAACTCTGTTATCAGAACAAAGGAGGGTTGGCAACCAATGAAATTGCTCGACCATACTCCTATGAGTCCATTAGACAGCCTAAATGTGGTACTGAAGAGCAAGAGGTTCAATTCCTTTCCAGAGTTGTAGGATGAGGCATCTATAGAGGCCACCATAGGGAAGGAACAGGTAGATGTACCCATCTCCTCCTATGAAGATCAAATCCTAACCACTAAGGCCTGAAGAAGTAGAGCTAAAGCTGCTTGAAGAACTGCTGAGAAGGTGGCTGAGTCCAAATTGAAGATTGACTCCAAGCAGAAGGGTGTCTTTACGTCAGCTGGATTCCAAGTGTTAGGTACTTCTAATTCAGGAAAGGAATGTAATTCCAGCATTATTGTCCTCCCAAAGGATCATAAGTTAAAGGGAAAAGTTGTTGATGAAGAAAAGAAGCCCAAGAAACAGCAATCCTCACTTTCCCAAAAGACTAACATTGCATGCACCATGTGTGGCCTGCAAAATCACATGGCAAAAGATTGTTACTACAATCCTACAAATAGACATTATGCAAATAATGTTAGGAAACAAGGAGTAAAGGAAGGTTTCATATTTGGACCTTTTTAAATGGTTCAAGTGATGAAAAAGGGAAGGCTAGTCTTGGAAGCCAGGTTGCTTTCAGAAGAAACTCCTTCTTCCGAAGGGAAAATGGCTTCGGAAGCAAAAGCTACTAAGGTTCGGAAGAATAAGAAATCTCCGTTGAAACCATCCAACAAGAAGACTGCTTCGGAAGAAAAGGTGTTGAAGGCTTCTTCCGAAAAGAAAGAAGCTTCAGAAGAAGGCCATGCTGCAAAAGCTTCAACAAGCTCATCCTCCAAGGTCAGCCAAGGATGGACTGGAAGATCAAGGAAGATGCTGCAGCCCAAACCTCTTCTTCAAAGACCTTTATTGAACCCCCATGCATAACATTTGGTTCAATTATACCATTATCCTTGGAAGAACCCAGACCAGCAAGGCTTGGGCTTCCAAACAAAACTAACAATCTCATCTTATGTGCAGGGACATCCACTTGACAAGAACAACAATGTCTGGATTGTAGATAGTGGATGCTCTAGGCATATGACAGCGAACAGATCTCTCCTTCAACAGTTTCAGAACTATGATGGAGGTCCTGTCCAATTCGGAGGTGAGGCCGGAGGATATAATTCTGGCAGAGGGAGTATATCCAATGGTAAATTAAAGGTTGACAAAGTCCACTTTGTCAAACATATTGAACAAAATCTGTTAAGTGTTTCTCAATTCTGTGATCAAAAGCACCAAATGCTATTCACAGAACATGAGTTCATTATCCTCAAACCAAGGATGACAATTCCTCCGGAATTGGTGCTTCATAGATCTCCCAAGAAAGGGGATATGTACAAGCTAGATATGAACAATGCTTCCCCAATGGGTGAAGTATCATGCTTTCTTTCCAAAGCTGATAGTGATGAGTCATCACTGTGGCTTAAATGTATATGTCATGTAAATTTTAAGACAATGAACAAATTGGCTAAAACTAACTTGGTACATGGTTTGCCTAAAAAAGAGTTTTTCTGTAAAGATAACTGTGTGGCATGCTGAAAGGGAAACAACACAGGACATCTCATAAATCCAAATGTGTTAACTCTATCACTACTCCATTACACTTATCGCACATGGATCTTTTTGGTCCCACAAGTATAATGAGCATTGGAAGGAAATCATACTGCCTTATGATAGTGATGATTTTACAAGATTCACATGGGTATTCTTTTTAAGAACTAAAGATGAAACTGCTAAAACATTAAAATATTTTATTCTTAAAATAGAAATCAAATTGATCACAAGGTTAAAATAATTAGAAGTGATCAAGGGACTGAGTTTAAGAACTTCGTTCATGACTCATTTTGTAACTCAAAAGGGATTGCCAGACAATATAGTGCTCCCCGAACTCCTCAAAAAAACGGTGTTACTGAGAGGAGGAATAGGAGACTTATTGAGGTTGCTCGAACTATGTTAGCTGATTCAAAGCTACCTCTAACATTCTGGGCAGAGGCAGTCAACACTACATGCTATGTGCAGAACAGAGTTCTTGTAGTTAAGCCACATGGAAAGACCCCTTATGAGCTATTGAACCAGAGGCCACCGTTCAATGGCTTTCTAAGGTCCTTTGGCAGCAGGTGTACCATACTTAACACAAAGGACAATTTGCAAAATTTGCTGAAAAGTCGGATGATGCTATCTTTGTTGGATACTCTTCTAGCTCCAAAGCTTACAACATTAAGAATCAACAATTTGAGGAACCATCCAACATAGTTGTTAATGAGCACACTCCTTGTGTTAGGGGGAATGGCCTTGATCATATCTTTGATTTAGAATTGTTTCCAAACTATTCTAAACCATCTTGTGAGAATGTTTCAGTTGGAACAGGTGCTCAAAATGATGCTGATGCTACTGCTAATGATCAACTGTTTAAGCTTCCTAGACCTAGTCCAAGTTCTCCAAGTGCTCCAATACACCAAGCTTCCACTCTTCACAGATCTGATAGTTTAACTATAACAAGGAACAGTGAAGCTTCAACAAATGAATCACTTACTGAGCCTCAAAATCATCAGGTGATTCACCACAGCACCAGGCAGAAGGAAGTAGTATTTTGAAGGAACTGGCAACTGTTAATACTACTTCTTAGCCAATCATTGATGATGTTTCTCATTCATTCAATCAGTGCTCATTGAATGAATTTGAAACAACAGCTGGACAAAGTGTTCTAGTTCCTGAGTAGATATGTCCAACCTAGAATTATCTCTACAACTGGAAGTGATTCCTCATCTTAGGATTCACAACACTCATCCAACTGAGAACATCATAGGGGATGTCACTGAGGGTGTGAGAACAAGAGGACAGATTCATAAAGGGAATGTCTACTTGTACTCATGCATTCTATCTCAGATGGAGCCCAAGAAGGTAGAAGATGCCTTGAAAGATAGTAGCTGGATTGAATCGATGCAAGAGGAGCTGCTTCAATTCAAGAGATAGAAGGTATGGAACCTATGTCCGCTACCATCTGGTCATGTACCTGTAGGCACCAAATGGGTTTTCAGAAACAAGAGAGATGATAAAGGCTTAATCATCAAGAATAAAGCAAGACTTGTAGTTCAAAGATACACTCAAGAGGAAGGAATCGATTATACTGATGTCTTTGCACCAGTTGCAAGACTTGAGGCAGTTAGGATCTTCCTTGCTTATGCTGCATCCAAGGACTTCACTGTCTATCAACTTGATGTCAAGTGTGCATTTCTATATGGGGATATAGATAGAGAAGTCTATGTATGCCAACCTCCAGGATTTGAAGACCCACAGCACCCCGACTATATGTGCAAATTGGATAAAGCTCTGTATGGGCTGCACCAAGCACCTGGGCTGTGGTATGAGACTTTCTCTCAGTTTCTTCTGAAGAATGGCTACACTAGAGGTACCATTGATAAGACTCTCTTCATCAGAAACTCTGGAAAGGACATCTTGCTCGTTCAAGTCTATGTTGATGACATCATATTTGGTTCCTCAAATGACCAAATATGCAAGGACTTTGAGAGCATTATGGAGAAAACGTTTGAGATGATTTCCATGGAAAGATGGACTTTTTCCTTGGAATTCAGGTAAAGAAGATGAAGGAAGGGTTTTTCATTAATCAATCTACGTATGTCTCTGACATCTTAGAAAGATTTGAAATGAAAGATTGCAAGCCTGCCAAGACACCCATACCCAGAAACCATAATCTCTGTCATGACCTTGAGGGGGAGGATACTGATCAATATCAGTAGGGCAATTATTAGTCCTCTGATGTATCTCAAAGCTAGTAGACCTGATATCATGTTTGCTACTTGCATTTGTGCAAGATATCAGGCTGCTCCAAAGGTGTCTCACCTAGCTGCTGTTAAGAGAATCCTTAGATACCTCAAAGGAGTACCTAAACTAGGTCTCTGGTATCCCAGAAACAAGTATTTCAATCTTTATGGATACTCTGACAGTGACTATGGAGGCTACAATGTTGACAAGAAATCAACATCAAGAGGACGTCAATTTCTTGGTGGAAGGATCATCTCATGTCAATGCAAGAAATAACCCTGTGTCTCTACATCAACTGCTAAAGTTGAATACATTGCTGCTGCTAGCTGCTGTGCTCAACTGCTATGGATTCAAAATCAGATGTTAGACTATGGATTTAACTTTATGAGTACTTCTATTGTTGGACCAAAAGAACCAATGAGCCAGATCAGAAAAACCTTTAAGTCCCACAGACATCAAAACAACTAAAGTGGTCTACAACAACTAAAGACAAAGTCTAAAGACAACTGCTGAAGACAAAGTCCAAAGAAAACAGCAAAAGACAATGTCTGAAGACAACAGTTGAAGACAAAGTCTGAAGACAACTGCTGAAGACAAAGTCTGAAGACCAAGTTCTCAAAAGTTGTCACAATAGCTGAAGTAGTTCTCTTCAGTAGTTGTGATGGTTTACTTTTCAGTAGTTTGTAATCAGTAGTTTTATATTATGTAAAACATCTGAAGTTCTTACACTTCAGATGTTATAACTTCAGTAGTTGTAATGTTAGCTTGTACTTAGCTTTTTGTGAAGGTGTCCTCAGTTGTTGTGGACATCTTCAGTAGTTTAGTTACTTTCAATTGTTTGTATAAATCAGTTAGCTGTCACTATCAAGTGACGTCAGCTGATGTCACATTCCTTAATAAATGGAATGTTGACCTAATTTCCTTGAAACAGAAGCGTGTGCGTGAATGAAAACATTCTCTTTGCAGAAAACATTCTCTCTCTATAACCGTCACTGTTTGATTGAATATTCATATTATTCTTCTTAAATTTTGTCTAATTCTTGTGCTATTTCGCTGCAAATCTTAATCTAAATGATCAAACTAGATCCCGATCCTTTCAAATGGTATCAGAGCTGGTTTATCATTGATCGATTTAACAATTGATCATTTAAACTGCTCTTTTGATATCTAAGTTTGATCGAATTAGCAAATTTGCAAGAATTGGTTATAGAGTTTGATTTTCTGCTGCTTCCGGTGAATTACTTTTAAGATTCGTCTTGTTTCAAACTGTGTTGTTGAGTTTTTGAGCTAGATCTGTTAAAATCTCATTGAACCTATTTGAATTGGTGAAAATGGCAACATCAATCATGATCCTCACAATATGGCTCCTCAACAAAGCCTCTGATGCTTGTTAGGAGTGAGTATAACATATGGCAACGCCGAATGCTCCATCACCTGTCTATCAATAGTTCAGGTTGTTGGAAATCTATGGTTCATGGACCATATAAGCCTATGGTGAGTAATCCGGAAACCAATGAGATGGTTCCAAAGAAGAAAGAACAATACTCAGATGAAGATCTGAAACTGTTTGAAATTGATGCTAAAGCCCATGGAATTCTGGCCATGGCACTGCCAAATGAAATCTATTCTGGACTTATGCATCATGAAACTGCTCATGACCTCTGGGTTGCTCTAAAAGAACAATATGGAGGAACTGATGAGGTCTTGGCAAATAATATAGAGATCCTTGCCCAGCAATATGAGACATTCTCTCATAAAAAGGGTGAGTCACTAACTCAACAGTTTGAGCGATTTTCCGGTTTGATATCTGAGTTGAAAATGGTTAAACATGAATATACAAATAGTCAGATGAACAACAGATTCCTCAGATCCCTGCCTGAGAGATGGGACACATATACTATTGTCCTATGCTCTAGTGCAAATCTGGACAATCTATCTCTCACCCAACTTCATGGGAAACTGTTAACATTTGAAAGAGAGATAGAATGGAAAGGAAACTGGCTTCATTGGGAAGCTCATGATGATTTTGTACCAGGGAATACTGCTCTGGTTGGTCATGAGTCAGAGAATGCTGCATCAGAAAGTTCTTATGATGAGCATATAGATTTCTCGTCAAACAGTGGAGATCCTGCTTTTGTTGGTGTTGATAGTAATTCAGGGGTAGTAGTGATAATTGTGCTTTTTGATGGATGATTTGAAAGGAATTGCTGATGATGATTTGGAAGAGATGGATATTTTGAGCCAAATGGCATTAATCAATATCAAATCTCAAAATTTTTACAAAAGGACAGGTAGAAAATTTCCTGGTCTCTCTGGAAAAACCAAAGTTGGTTTTGACAAGAGCAAGTTGAGATGTCACAAGTGCCATAGACTTGGACATTTTGCAAGAGAGTGTAGATCATCTAGATCTAACTCTTCTGTACCCTTTGTGACCTTTCCATGCAATAGCTCACAAACCAAAGGGCAACATTTACCAGTTCTAGTCATCATTCACAAATTCAATCATCTCTTGCATATTTTGTTCCTCAAGGTCAAATGCCACATCCTTATCCTTGTTTTTACATGCCTCAGTCCAACTAGGTTCCAGTACCCATAGCTCAACAACACATGCCCTACCTGAGCCTCAACCATCTCAATCAAATCAACAATCTCAATCTCAATCATATTAAAGCTTTTTCACACCTGGAGTTGTTGACTGGAGTAGCTTACCAGATGATCTTTTTGGTTATTCTGAATAAGTGTTTTCTGGTGCTCGTCAACATGGTGGTGAAAATCCTTTTGGAAATCTTGCTCTTATGGCCCTGGAGTCTACTGATGGTTCATGCTCACTTGCATCATCATCACAGGTACCGCAGGTATCTTCTGAGGCTAAGGCCAAGTTGTGTTTTGAGTCATGCATAGCTGCTTTTGTCTCAATTAGAGAAGCAAATGTAGCCTTAATTAATCAAAATCTTGACCTAGAGAAAGTGATTTCCAAAAGAAAAGTGAGTTAGAGTCTGTTTAAAGGTAAAAGATGATGAGATTTAGAAATTAAAACGCCAAATCACTGATGAAAAGGCAAAGGTAGAGGTCATTTTAGAGAATCATAAGAATCTCAAAGAAACACTTGCAGCTACTCAAGTAGAGTGTGAACGCCAGGTAACATCCTACAAGGGGTTTGAAATGCTTCTCAGTAAGCAAACATCTTCAAATGTGAAGTTTGGGATTGGGTATAATTACACTGTACCTCCTACAGATTTTACTCCCAAGTCAGAAGTAAAACCTAAGGTGAAAGCAATTCCCAAACTACATCATCATGTGTCTCATCCTCAAGTGATAATGCAAAATCAGAGGATGAAGTCAGTAATAGTACCTCAGCTAATCAATCTGCTGATGGTCTCACTACTGATAAACACATGATCAAAGAAAAGCTGAGCACTTCAGGTGTTGTCTCACAAAGTATTCAAAGTAATGAAGAGCGAGTAACAACACTTGAAGAACATTTAAAACCAAATGAAAACAAACATGGTTTGACAACTGCTGAAGAGTCTATCAGGAAATCCAAAAGTACTGATAGAAAACTTCTGAAGAACAAGTCTTCAATTGTTACAAATCCTTCAGTACTTAACATAAGTACTGAGAGGAAGAAAGTACTGAAGAACACACCTTCAGTAGTTTCATCTTCTTCAGCAGTTGAACAACAGAAGATGAAAAAAGCCATGTGAAATATGTGGTCTATTCAATCATCTCACCGATGAATGTTAGTACAGAAAGGATTCAAAATTCAACAAAGATAAAATCATTAAAAAGAAAATTAATAAAATGAAAGATGAATTTGAAACCAAGTTTGTGCCACAAACATCTCAAACTGATAACCCAAAGTTATTACAAAAATCTAAAAAGAAGGAAGGGGTTTATCATAAAACAGCTGAAATATTCCTCATGGAATATCAACACACCAGACTAAGTATGTGTCTTTCAAAAAGGAGGACATGGTGAGTCACAGGAACCAATCAAAAACAAGTACTGATGTGTCTGCTGAACTGAAAGCTTTAACAACCAATCAGACATAACTTGTTATGATGGTTCAACATCTGTTGGGGAGAGTTAACCAAATAGATGTACTTGTGATTAAACCACTAAAAAGGAAAACTAAGCCAAATTCAAAGGAATCCTTTTCAGCACCATCTCCACCTTCAAAGGCTGTTAATGACAAATTAGTTAGTATAAAATCTGTTGATGAGAACAGACCCAAAACCAAAATGGTTTGGGTCTCAAAAGCTAACTAGTTTGTTGTGACAAATGCAGGGTTCTTCAGCATGCCATAGAAGCATCTGGTATGTGGACAGTGGAGGATCTATGCATATGACAGGGAGTAGTTCTCTTCTTCATGACTACTCTCAAGGAAAGAAGGGATTTGTATCTTTTGGTAATGATGCTAAGGGTTACATCATCGGCAAAGGCTTTATGTCAAATGGTGAGATAAGATTTGATGATGTTAACCATGTGGAAAATCTCAAGTACAACTTGTTGAGTGTCAGTTAAATGTGTGACAAAGGGCATGTTGCACTTTTCACCAGTCAAAACTATCGGATTCTGTCTTCCAATGTTTTGAGAATGATTGACAAGATATTGGATGAGTATACTCTCCTGAAGGCCAACAGGATTGGAAGAGTATATGCCTCAGACTTATCAAAGAAAATTGATCTAAAAGGCCATCCATGTCTGTTCTCCAAGGCCTCTCCTCAGGAATCTGAACTATGGCATAGAAGGCTTGGTCATGTGAATCTTAAAAACATGAACCAGCTTATCCATCATGGTTTAATGAGAGGTCTGCCATTAAAGGAGTTCAAATGTGATGACAACTGCTCTGCTTGTTTAAAAGGAAAGGAACACAAAGTATCATTCCCTCCAATAGAAGAACCAAAGTCCACTGCCTGCTTGCAGTTACTGCGTATGGACTTTTTGGTCTAGTAAGAGTGATGAGCATGGCAAAGAAAAAATATTGTCTGGTAATTGTGGATGATTATTCCAGATTTGTATGGACCATCTTCTTACATTCAATAGATGAGGCTAGTCAAATCATCATCTACTTTGTGTTGCATGTGGAAAA
This sequence comes from Flaveria trinervia, assembly GCA_025506515.1. Lineage (NCBI taxonomy): Eukaryota > Viridiplantae > Streptophyta > Magnoliopsida > Asterales > Asteraceae > Flaveria > Flaveria trinervia. The sequence continues at coordinate 38,425,586 of CM046446.1, forward strand.
GCAGTACTCCGTTTCTGTCAAGTGTGTGAGGAGTGATAATGGCACAGAATTTAGAAACCACACACTTGATGAATTCTATTTCTCTAAGGGAATAAAGAGGCAGTATAGCATTCCATGAACTCCTGAACAAAATGGAGTGGTGGAGAGAAAGAACAGGACCCTTATTGAAGCCGTATGGTCAATGTTGGTTGATTCTGGTTTGCCACTAACCTTTTGGGCTGAAGCTGTCAACACAGCTTGCTATGTGCAAAATAGAGTGTTAATATATTAGAGATTGATGAAGACTCCTTATGAAGTGTTACATCATTTGGCCCCTTTGATTTCCTTCTTTAGAGCATTTGGGTGTCCCTGTTATATTCTTAAGACAAAAGATCCACTTCAGAAGTTTGAATCAAAGGTGGATGCAGGGTACTTTGTTGGGTATTCATCTACTTGCAAGGCATACAGAGTTTTTAATTGCAGAACAAAGATAGTTGAAGAAACCTTGCATGTAAAGTTTAATGAATCTCCAAAGGAGAAAATCCCACAAAACCCTATGGAGTTATTTGATTTGGACATACTGCAATATGTTCCTTATTTAGGTGTTGCAAATTCTGTGAATCTATCATCTCCTGCAACTAGTCATTCATCTGGTGATACAAATGCAAGGTTTAGTGATCACCTGCCTGAGTCTACTAACCTTGATGTTCCTGTAGCTTTTGCAGTTCCATCCACAACAAATGCTGATGAGATCTCCGATTCCTCTATTTCATTTGAATTGCCATCTCATTCTAGGTTTCAAGAGTCTGGATCAACATCTGTTGCTTCTGAATCACCTACAAACACTTGCACAGATCTTATTGAGTATCAAGAACTGAAGAATCACCCCATGTCTCAGATCATTGATGACATCAATGCTGGTGTTTCAACTAGAAGTCAATTGTCCAATTTCTGCTTTTATGCTCTCTTCATCAGTCAGCAAGAGCCAAAGAACTATCATATTGCATTAAGAGACAATGGATGGGTTGAATCCATGCAACTTGAGCTTCTTTAGTTTCAAAAGCAGCAAGTGTGGGAACTAGTTCCTCTACCCCAAGGTAAGTGTGCAATAGGCACTAAATGGGTGTTTAGGAATAAAACTGATGAAAAAGGTCAAATTGTCAAGAACAAAGCTAGATTGGTTGTATAGGGTTTTCACAAGAAGAAGGTATTGATTATGATGAAACCTTTGCCCCTGTAGCCACACTGGAGGCAATCAGATTGTTCTTAGCTTATGCTGCTTTCCATAATCTTAAAGTTTTTCAAATGGATGTCAAAAGTGAATTATTATATGGTAAAATAAAAGAAGAAGTTTATGTGTGTCAACCACCAGGTTTTGAAGATCATAAACATCCTGACTGGGTGTATAAGCTTGATAAGGCTCTTTATGGGTTAAAACAAGCTCCCAGAGCCTGGTATGAAACACTGTCTAACTTCTCTTTTCAAAATAATTTCACTAGAGGCTCCATAGATAAAACTTTGTTCATTAAGAAAGTAGGCATGCATAAGCTCCTTGTTCAAATTTATGTAGATGATATTATTTTTGCATCCTCTAATCCATAGTTGTGTGATGCCTTTACTAAGTTGATGCAACAAAAGTTTGAAATGAGTGCCATGGGAGAATTACAGTTCTTTCTGGGTTTGCAAATGAAACAAATGGCTGATGGAACTTTCATTCATCAGTCAAAATATACAAAGGATTTGTTGAAAAAGTTTGATTTACAAAACTGTAAGCCTGTTCTACTCCCATGTGCAACACCACACAACTGGATGCTGATTAGAAAAGTAAAGCAGTGATGAAACTCTTTACACATGTATGATTGGTTCCTTGATGTACCTTACAGCTTCTAGACCAGACATTATGTTTGCAACTTGTGTCTGTGCTAGATTCCAGGCTGCACCTAAAGTATCCCATATGATTGCAGTCAAAAGGATCTTTAGATATTTACAAGGAACTCAATCTCTAGGAATTTGGTATTCCACTGGGCACTCTTGCAAATTAGTTGCTTTCTCTGATAGTGACTATGCAGGGTGTAAATTAACCAGAAAATCAACCTCTGGTGGATGCCAATTTCTAGGCAATTGTTTAGTTTCTTGGCAGAGTAAGAAACAAACTTCAAATGCTACATCCACTGCTGAAGCAGAGTACATTGTTGCTGCAAGTTGTACATCTCAGGTACTCTGGCTTCAAAATCAATTACTGGATTATGACATTACAGAGACCAAGACTCCTTCATTAATGGACAATGCTTCAGCTCTTTGTATTGTTAAGAATCCTGTCCAACATTCTAGGACCAAACATATTGAGATCAGACATCATTTTATCAGGGATTGTTATAAAAAAGGTCTGATTGATCCAAAGTTTGTTCCTAGTGCTGATGAGCTTGCAGATATATTTACTAAGCCTTTGGACAGTGCAACTTTCCAAAATCTTGTACCAAGGCTTGGTATGTTGCAGCTTGAATGATTTGACAACTATTGATGATCTCAGTTCACAAATACTGATGAGCGTTAGTATACAACTATCAAAAATAAGTACTGATAAGTTATTTTATCTTCAGCAGTTTTCATAACTACTGAAGACTAAATTACTTAAAAGTACTAAAGTACTTCATTTGTTGAAAAGTACTTATGTGGTTACAACCACTGATGTCTGTTCTAACAGATAAGTAATGATGACCAATGAGACATCTGAAAATCAGATAATCTGCTGAGTAAGTGTTAAGGTCAAATGAATCAACTGAGATCTGTGAATTGACGACAACAATTGATAAGCAATTTTACTCTTCAATTATTTCAAACAACTATTGTTTCATTTCAAAACAACTGAAGCCAAAACCAAGTCTTCAGTAGTTTCAAACTACTGATGACTAACACCAAGTCTTCAGTTGTTTACAACATCTGAAAGTTAAAACCATATCTTTAGTAGTTTTCTAACAACTGATGACTAACACCAAAACTTTCAGTTGTTTTCTTTCAGCCATTTCATAACCTATAAATACCTAACCCTAACTTCAAACTTTTCATAAGTCGTTTTCCAAACGTTCATCTTCCATTAGTGGCGACCATGCTAATCAAACCACGACCCAACTGTGTTGCCTACTTCACAAAATTGGCCTTTTGGACTAAGTTTGATGTTGCCATTGATCTGATGGTTGATTCCCCATATCAAACTGCTTTTCTTCTGAATCCAACCATCTATCCCGATACCCTTCGCCACTTCTGGACAAATGTCATTGTCCATACCGGTGAGAATGATGTCGCGATCACTCTCCAGTCATTTGTAAACCAGAAGAAGGTGGTAGTCACTCCTACTATCATTCGCCAAACCCTAGAACTGAATGATGCCACCTTTGTCACCAGATACCTGAAGGGCACCATTGATCTATCATTCATCAACCATGGATATGAGGGCGACCTAAGTGCTACAACCATTCTGAAGAAACACTTCCATGATGCTAAACGCCTAATCTTCCACATGATCAATGTCTGCCTTGCCCTCAAATCCTCTTCATGGGATCAAATGTCATCCAGGTGGCAGCAGGTATTGTATTCTATCCTTGAACGTAAAAGCTTAAATTTTTCTGAAATTATATTTTTGGAATTAAAAGATCTGGCAATGAAACCTGTGGCTAACAGATGGATATTATATCCAAGGATTCTTATGGCCATAATCATAAATCAATTAAAATCTGATGGCCTTGTAAGCCTTGGAGTCCCTGCTGTGGTAGTTTTGCCAGAGGTATACTCCAGGCACAACTCTGACCTACACCTCAAAGAGACTGCCAAACTGCTAAAACCCAAGTAGAAGGAACCCACAACTTCATCCTCCAGATCCAAAGTCCCCTCCAAACCACAATCCAAACAAACCAAAAAGGCTACTTAGGGAGTTGAGTCGCCTGATGATGCCCCTGCAACACAAAGGCAGGATGAAACTACTGGTAGTAATCCCCCTGTAGTTTCCAAGACTCTACGAGCTAAAACCGCTCAGGTATCCTCTCAACAGGATCCTGATGCAACCAAAAATGGGGAAACCACATTACTGGAATCTCTCTCACTTGAGAATATTGCCATTGAAGAGCACCGTTCACCCCAGGTGCAATCATCTTCACACTTATCTCCCACTGAAGCCACCCCTACAAGCCCAACTGTGGTTATTGCACAACTGATGACTCAACTACATTCCTCTAACCCTCCCCAGAAACCTATTAGCACTAGGAAAACCTCAACGGTTGTGGGAGAGGATTATAATGTGGCTGATAACCCACAACATAGGGATTACAGAGTTCAATCTCCCTGTGTAGAGGAGGAGATTCGAACATCTGGTGAGGCTGCCTCTTCTCCTGTTTCAGCACATGACCAGGATGAAGGTGGTATCATTTTTAAGTCCTAACCATAGGCAACTACCAATGAAGGACATAATCCTAAGGCAGGAAGTCCCTAGTTCCAAGAAATTGGGGCACATGTGAATACTGATCTACACTCAGCACAAGTTCATCCTGATTTAATCAGGAGGTCAGATGATTCAGCAAAGACTGATGATGACCTGGGTTTGTTCTTTGATGCTCTAGCCCACAACACCATTCTTGAGACTGAGGTATGCAGACTACAAGAACTGCTTGCCAAAATGTCACAAGAATCAAGTCCATCTGCCCTAATTCACCCACAGATGGCAGTTTCTTCTGAAGCCACTCCCAACAACAATGCAACCAGCCTTTGATTCAGGCACCATTTCTCAGGGACAGAACCCCTCTGAGCAAATGGTTGCTGCCTTTCAATCCTCCTTACCTCTCATCACTTCCATCATCTCTAACATTATGCATCCAGCCATTGATGAGAGGCTTTCCTCAAATCTTCAAACCTTAGTTGATGTTGTTATTTCTAAGAGACTTCCTGACATTCAAACCCCTGAACCCAATGCAACCAAAAAGGGGGAGTCTAAGTAAGTGAAAGTAGACAAAAGAAAGAGAGTTGAAGAGGAAGAAGAAAAAGAGAAGAAAGAAAAGGAGATGATCACCAACAAGCGAAAGAAGAGTTCTGCACAGACTGAAGGTGAGAAAAAGTTAGAAGAACTGATCAAAGAAGCTGATGAGCAACATAGCAGATCTATGGATAAGATCATTGATCAACTCTTTAGACAAGGTTTTGACACAGCCAAACTTGACTCTGAAATCAGAAGGCTAGAGATTCAAGAGATTAAACATTAATGGGCAAAGTGGAGTGAGAAAGAAAGGGAAAGGCTGGATGCTATGACAAGATTCATATCAAAGCATTTGGGAAGATCAATCATTAAAGTGACGTCATGGTCCAGAGACAGTATTTTGGACATAACCACCAGAATCTGTTCTTCTGAAGTATTCAACAAAGGATCGATCATAGAAGCTCTTGATGAAGCTGGTGCTGGGAAAAGGTCTCATATGGCAAAGTTATCCAAAGCTTCACTCACAACCAAGATGCTAGAGCAGCCTGTACAATCTCCCAAACCAAAACAACCAATTTCACAACCCTCAAAACCAACTCCTTTTGGGGATGTCACTGAGGGTGTGAGAACAAGAGGATAGATTCATCAAGGGAATGTCTACTTGTACTCATGCTTTCTATCTCAGATGGAACCAAGAAGGTAGAAGATGCCTTGAAAGATAGTAGCTGGATTGAATCGATGCAAGAGGAGCTGCTTCAATTCAAGAGACAGAAGGTATGGAACCTATGTCCGCTACCATCTGGTCATGTACCTGTAGGCACCAAATGGGTTTTTAGAAACAAGAGAGATGATAGAGGCTTAATCATCAAGAATAAAGCAAGACTTGTAGTTCAAAGATACACTCAAGAGGAAGGAATCGATTAGACTGATGTCTTTGCACCAGTTGCAAGACTTGAGGCAGTTAGGATCTTCCTTGCTTATGCTGCATCCAAGGACTTCACTGTCTATCAACTTGATGTCAAGTGTGCATTTCTATATGGGGATATAGATAGAGAAGTCTATGTATGCCAACCTCCAGGATTTGAAGACCCACAACACCCTAACTATATGTGCAAATTGGATAAAGCTCTGTATGGGCTGCACCAAGCAGCTAGGCTATGGTATGAGACTTTGTCTTAGTTTTTTTGAAGAATGGCTACACTAGAGGTACCATTGATAAGACTCTTTTCATCAGAAATTCTAGAAAGGACATCTTGCTCGTTCAAGTCTATGTTGATGACATCATATTTGGTTCCTCAAATGACAAAATATGCAAGGACTTTGAGAGCATTATGAAGAAAAAGTTTGAGATGAGTTCCATGGGAAAAATGGACTTTTTCCTTGGAATTCAGGTAAAGCAGATGAAGGAAGGGTTTTTCATTAATCAATCTAAGTATGTCTCTCACATCCTAGAAAGATTTGAAATGAAAGATTGCAAGCCTGCCAAGACACCCATACCCAGAAACCATAATCTTTGTCATGACCTTAAGGGGGAGGATACTGATCAATATCAGTATAGGGCAATTATTGGTTCTCTGATGTATCTCACAACTAGTAGACCTGATATCATGTTTGCTACTTGCATTTGTGCAAGATATTAGGCTGCTCCAAAGGTGTCTCACCTAGCTGCTGTTAAGAGAATCCTTAGATACCTTAAAGGAGTAACTAAACTAGGTCTCTGGTATCCCAGAAACAAGGATTTCAATCTTTATGAATACTCTGACAGTGACTATGGAGGCTGCAATGTTGACAAGAAATCAACATCAGGAGGATGTCAATTTCTTGGTGGAAGGATCATCTTATGGCAATGCAAGAAACAATCATGTGTCTCTACATCAACTGCTAAAGCTGAATACATTGTTGCTGCTAGCTACTGTGCTCAACTGCTATGGATTCAAAATCAAATGTTAGACTATGTATTTAACTTTACGAGTACTCCTATTGTTGGACCAAAAGAACCAATGAGCCAGATCAGACAAACCTTTAAGTCCCACAGACATCAAAACAACTAAAATGGTCTACAACAGCTGAAGACAAAGTCTGAAGACAACTGCTGAAGACAAAGTCTAAAGACAAAGTATAAAGACAACAGCTGAAGACAAAGTCTGAAGACAAAGTCTGAAGACAAAGTCTGAAGACAACAGCTGAAGACAAAGTATGAAGACAACTGCTGAAGACAAAGTCTGAAGACCAAGTTCTCAGAAGTTGTCACAACAGCTAAAGTAGTTCTCTTCAGTAGTTGTGATGGTTTACTTTTCAGTAGTTTGTAATAAGTAGTTTTATATTATGTAAAACATCTGAAGTTCTTACACTTCAGATGTTATAACTTAGTAGTTGTAATGTTAGCTTGTACTTAGCTTTTTGTGAAGGTGTCCTAAGTTGTTGTGGACATCTTCAATAATTTAGTTTACTTTCAGTTGTTTGTATAAATCAGTTAGTTGTCATTATCAAGTGACGTCAGCTGATGTCACATTCCTTTATAAAAGGAATGTTGACCTAATTTCCTTGAAACAGAAGCGTGCGCGTGAATGAAAACATTCTCTTTGTAGAAAACTTTCTCTCTATAACCGTCACTGTTTGATTGAATATTCATATTATTCTTGCTTAAATTTTGTCTAATTCTTGTGCTATTCCGCTGCAAATCTTAATCTAATTGATCAAACTAGATCCCGATCCTTTCACCTATCCATATTGACAACAACAGTGCTATCTGAATTACTGAAAAAATCCGGTGAAGCACTCCAAGACCAAGCATATTGACATCAGGTATCATTTCATTAGAGATATTCGTGAGAAAAATCTAATTAAGTTAATCAAAGGTGATTCAAATGAACAATATGCTGATATGTTCACCAAAGCTTTTGATGAACAAAGATTTAAGTATCTCATAACAGCTATTGGGATGATAAACATTGATTAATTTAATCTCTTTTGAAAACCTTTTTAATATGTAAGTCTTGTGTCAATACAATTTAAGCCTTGTTACAAGAAGTTCTCTGTAAAATTTTCTAAGTGTAAATCCTTCCGAAGAGAAATTAACCCTCGGAAGACATTCTCATATCTTCCGAAGCAAGATTCTCAAAGGATAACTTTCTTCTCGGAAGAATTTTTGGCCTCGGAAGAAGCGATTGATTGCATATCAGATCTACTTCCAAGACTTACAGATTCTCCATTCGGAAGCAACTCTAACCTTCGAAAGCAAAGTTTTGGCTCCAGAAGTAGGAATTGCCTTCGGAAGACAAGTTACCTTCGGAAATGTTTTTCACTCGGAAGAGAGACTCTACTATGTAACGTAATTCTCTTGGGCCCCACACTGTAAAAAGCAAAGATTTTGTTAATGATGTCGGATTATTTAACTGATTTTAACTTTACCGCCACTGTCAATTCATCCACTAAACCATCACATCACCTTATCCTAACCCCCATTACCGCCTTCTACCCTCTTTTAAATAATCTCGACTGTTCAATTTCATATTCTTACTTGCAATTTTACTGCCCTAGAAATTTCTCCTCTCCAACTTTACCCAAGCTCAAAATCATCTACACTCACCTCTCCCAAATGGCACTCAAACCTCAGCACAACCAAGTCGCACTTCTTGATTCTTCAAGAGATGCTGACTTCTCTGAAATCATCTCCTTTCTCATCCAATCAACCTACTACACTGCCCTTACCGCTAACCCCACTGTTTACTCCAACCAAATGGCTGAATTTTGGGGAAATGGTCAAGTCGAAACCCCAAATGGGATTCGTGTACTACGGTCCAGCATCTGTGGACAGGAGTTGATTGTCACTGAACAACTCATCAGGGAGCACCTTGAGCTTCATGATGAAGGAGCTCCTACTGAATTCCCTAAGGAAGATTTGGATAGCACTTATATCCTAATGGGATATGGTGGAGACATCAGCAGGTCGACTGTTTACAAGTTCAACTTCTCCTACAATTGGAAGTTCCTCCTCAATGTTGTTCTTCATTGCTTGTCCAACAAATCCGGAGGATGGGATCAAATCCCTTATGAACTAGGATACTTAGTTCATGGATTGGTGAGAGGCCTGCGCTTCAATTACTCAGGATTTGTGTCTTCAAATCTGATAGGGAATCTGCAAAGGGAGACATTCTTCATGTATCCTAGATTCCTTCAACACATAATGAACTGTGAGTTGGACCAGAGCATGCTTGTCTGTGCAACTGCTCTGACTGTTCCCCACATACGACCTACCATCTTCAAAACATTGAAGAAGGTATCCACCAACTTCACTGGAATGTACACCACTCTGCTTCCAGGTATGATTGAGCGCATAGCTCCTGGTGACATCCCTGTTCACCCCACAGGTGATGAACCCACACCAGCAACCACCTCCACAATGCCAATACTACCTTCTCCACCCATTACCATCACTTATCAAAGACGCCCCAAACGAACCCTTGTTCAATCTACTCTGATTGAATAAGCCCCTCCTGTTCAATCCGAAAAGACTAGAGTGGAAACATGGGCTCCCACTCAGTCAGAGGTCTCTCCATCTTTCTCTTTTGACCTTAATTTGGGTTTTGAGTCTCCTCATTCCCAAACCTAGGAGCCTGATACCTAAACCAACAACCCTCAGAATGAGTATCTACACTCCTTTAAGCAGCCAATAAGGGACAGCCCCACCAGAGGCTCAATACCTGTAGACATTGACCAAAGTCCCAGGTCAGTAGGCTTAACCTCCCTATCTTTCACTGACCTTCTATTCAAAACTGATGAAGAGATAACATCTCTCCATGGCAATGATGTTGATCTATGATACCCTCTTCAAGATCAATAGAGCTTGAAGAAATACCTTATCTCTAGCCCCCATTAGCAACCCACAACTGAGGTGAGTCCCACTGATGTAGAGGGGACTCATGTAGATTCAGCTGCCACTATAGAAGGTGCCACAATGGACCTTATGGACAGTGGTAACATCTCTAAGACTGAATCTACGGCAACTGAGCCCTTTGATGACTCTGAAAGAGACATCATTGAGCATGGGAAACCAGGGTGCCAAGAAAGCACATTTGGTGGTGAGCCTGAATGTACTAGATATGTTACCTCATCTCCCCATGATTCTTAAAAAGAAGATAAGGGAAGCATGCAACTCCTTGTTAAAGACCTTCTATCTAAAGTCTCAAACCTTGAATCCTTGGTTAGGACTTTAGAAGCAAGGTCTGCCACTCAGCAACTTGAGATTGATAATCTCAAGGCTCAACTAGCTAAGAAACAGACAGAGAGGTCTGTTAGGCATGTACCTATTCAGGTCTCGTTGACTTCTTCCTCTAGCTCATCTAGCTCTCAAGATGATGCTACGAAAAAGGGGGAGAATGTTCAAAGACAAACACATGAGGAACCACAGAGCCGACCTTCAACTTCAACATCTTCTTCTCCCATCATCACAGTGACTGAGCCACCTCAAGTCATTCTTCAGATTGACCCAGGGATGCTTAGTGATCTCTACAGACTCTTCACCAAGTTTCTGTTGAGATCCTCCTTTGAGCAGCCAAGCCATGATGCTGCAATGATATACTTTGGAGCTGAAGAGCTTCAGAGGCTAACTGCACCTTCTACCACTGTGGAAGAAGTTGGTCAACCTAAGGTCCACATGCAACCTAAGATTCAATTTGAGGGGAAATGGGGAATGATGGCCCAACAAGTGTAACAGTTGGGACGGAATCTGCATCTCCTCAAACTTTCAAAGCTGAAGTTAAAGCCTCGGAAGAACAAGTTAAATCTTCCGAAGCTGAAATGGAAGCTACGGAAGGACTGTTTAAGATGTCCGAGGAACTGAACATCACAGATGCAATCCTTGAAATGGCATCTGAGGTGAACAACAAGGACCCTCTAAATCAACCTCCATTCCAGACACCATCTTTGCCTCTCTCACAATCAAAAACCTCTCTCCAAGAACCACCACAGTCAGGATCTTCAAAAGACAAAGGAAAAAGGAAGATGACAGCAGAAGAGCTTCGGGAAGAGGAGAAGATTGAGAAACTCAAGAAGAAAGGAAGACTTCAAACTGAGAAGTTGCTAGCTGCCAGTACAAAAGCAGTTGCATCCAATCAGAGGCTGTCATTAATAAAAGGATAGAGGAGATCATTGATCAGCTCATTGAGTTGGGAGCTGCCAATGAAGAAACACTCCTGCTACCATTAGAGGAGTTGGTGGATCTGAGAAGGCAACCAGGCTGAAACTTGAGGAAGAAGCCAGGTTGGCCTTGGAAATAGAGGAAAAGAAACAGAAGGAGGCCGAATTGTAGCTAAGGAGAGACAGGTGAACTTCCTACTCTCCAGAGGCTTTGATCTTCAAGAACTTTCTCCACACAATAATGATACGATCATCTGGCTCTACAACAAAGAGCAGGATCAAATGGAGAATGAAAGGAAGAAGGCTACAAAAGAAAAGGCCAGAGAGAAGAAGAAGAAGGAAGAAGAAGCCAGGGTCACTGCCTCCAAGAAGCTCACTGAGAAAGCCTGGATGAAGGACTATCTTCGGGCTCATGGCTTCTCTGGAAGGCAGGTGGGTCCCATGTCTGAAAGGACACTCTAACGGATTGTTAGTGAAATTAAGGCTGACATCCGGATGGGGAAAAGGAAAGAGATGTATAGAAGGGTAAAAGGGATGACCTTCACTGCTACCACCCAATCACAACCTGAACCTTCACCCTTACCTTTCACCATTAAACCTAATCCTTTCACCCCTGAACGCACATCACTACCCACAACTACTCCCTCACCTCAACCACCCAAACTTCCCAACATCCAACCCAAAACACTAGCCAGAACCTCTGAACCTAAACCTACCCAATTACCATCCAAACCATCCCCTCAGCCTTCTCATCATCTCTCTCTTGAGGAGTTTAAGGAAATCAGGATGAAGCTCGCTAACTGCACCACTCTGAGCGAAGTCTTTTGTGTAGAAGTCTCTATCAACATCACCTATGTTGATGGTTCTTCAAGTTCCCTCACAGGAGATAAATTCCTTTATTTTCCTAGAGGAACTTTGGACAAGGCTGTGAGACTTTTGGGCCTCAACTCAGACTCTTTAAATGATGAAAGAAGAAGCCCAGAAGGAAACTGGTGACTTACTAGATACAAAGAAAGAGGACAAGATTCCTACTTAGTCTCTTGCGCCTAGAAGGAAGATAATCCAGTGGAGTTCGATGAACCTTCTCACAACTTTGTTGTGGAAAGAGAGAATGGTGAGGCCAATAGACTCTCTGCAGTCTTCATCTAGTTGAGTTAATTGCAAAGGCAAAGATTAAAGAATAGTTGAAGTTGAGAAGACAGGAAGACAAGGAAAGATCTTCCATCAAAGGTACTGCCTTTCTACAGATGGTGGAAGGTCCTGAATTGGAACCTATAGTTCGATGGGAATATGACTATAGTTCCCATCAACTAACTCTTTTCAGAGGGCAACAACAAAGGGTACATGTTATCCAAGGTGACAGATGGACTTCCTGTCTACCAAGGATCTGTACAAGCTTCTCAGCACCACATCTGGGAAGAACAAGGAGACAGACAAATATTTACTCTCCTTGGTGCTAAAAGTTTTGAGAAGTCAAGACAAGTGAAGTTTTGGTAGCATCAGCCTAGAGGGAGTTTGTTGGATCAAGAAGAAGGCTAATGCAACCAAAACTATGTCACTTAAGTTATTTTAGTGTTGTATGCAAAAGGCTTCCGAAGCTTAGCATGGAACTTCCGAAGGTTGTAGAGTTCTTTTGAAGACAAAATGAAAGATCAACTTCCAAAGACAGAATTCTACTTCCGAAGACAAATGCATACTTCCGAAGTTCAAGACTTAGAAGAATAAAGAAAAGACCACTTCCGAAGTATGATGAAAAGAAAAAGTCTCCAAGCCTGGGAAGAAGCAGCCTCTTCCGAAGTATAAGTGGCTTCTGAAGTACTTACTCTTCCGAAGCCATTTAACATTCGGAAGACACTGCTATGAACCAGTGGCCATAAGTATGGTCTCTAACATTCCGCTGCAGACTTCTGATACAGCATGGCTTCTTCCTAAAGAGCCATGTTGTTGACCATACTTTATTTCACTATTCACCTTTTCATGATAGTACATGTTACCAACTTTAGTTGGTCATAAAAGGTGAGTCAGGGACATGTCCTGACTACCAAATCTTAGATAAGACTTTATCTGAGATACCTTAATCTTTAGTCTTGTAGTATAGACTTTAGTTATAGGATCCCAACTGGTATCAAAGTATATCCGGGTGTAGATAGTATTATATATAGGTTCTCCTTGTAATTCATTGCAACATAGATCATCTGCTTGTAAGATTCTTGTATTTTGAGTTGAGAATCAATATATAAAAGTATCTTGAAAATTATCTTTCGGTGTTCTTTATTACTTTCTATATTGTGATCAACTCTTATTGATTCTTCATAAACCCGAGTGTTGTTCTAGGTGAGTTCGAGAGAAAACGTTGTGTTTAAGTGACAAACACCGATCCTTCACATACATGAAACCACCATGGCGTTCAGAGGAGATTCTCAAGGTGAAAGAATTTATGTTGAAGGATAGTGATAAATGGCTAGCTGATCTTTCATAAAGTCAACTACTGTGAACAACTAAAGTTTAATCAGCTAAGCGTGTCACAAATATATTATATGAAACATTCTACTCATTCACAAACACTCATTGCTACATTCTGAAAGCAGGGTTCAAAATATTTGAAGCATAGGTCATCTTGAAAATGCAAAGAAGAATAATACATATGCTTGGAACCTTAAATCCTATGCAACCTACAGAAGAAACATTTCTACTTTATAAAGCATCATTGGATGAGTCACAATTATGGCATAGGTATTTGGGACACACATATATAAATTACATGAACAAATTGGTTAAAGGACATTATGTCATTCTTTACCTATGAAAGAATTTCTTTTTGTTTACCATTGTTCAACATGTCTTAAAGGAAGCAACACAAAACTTTCTATAAGCCTAAGCTTGTGAACAAAAACAATACTCCATTGAAGTTGCTTGAAATGGATCTCTTTGTCCCTACTCATATAAGGAGTTTAAGCAAAATGAAATATTGTTTAGTGATCAGAGATGACTTTTCAGGGTTCACATGGTCTTCTTTCTACTTCATAAAAACAAATCATCAAAGATTTTATCACTAGGATTGAAAATCAACTAGATTTAAGTGAAATCAATGAAAAATGATAATGGAACAGAATTCAAGAATGATGATTTAAGTTCATTTTATACACATAAAGGCATTGCTCATCATTTTAGCGTAGCTAGAACTCTACAACAAAATAGAGTAGATGAAAAAAGGAACAAAACACTAACTGAGGCAGCAAGAACCATGCTAGCTAATGTTAAACAACCACACCTTTTGGGTAGAATCAGTTAACACAACTTGTTATGTACAAAATAGAACTTTAATAGTCAAAGAGGGTAAAAATACACCATATGAACTAGTTTTCCATACAAAACTATTCATTGGTTTCTTTAAATCTTTTGGTAGTCCTATCTTAATCTTAAACACAAGAGACCATTTAGGAAACTTTGTGCCTAAATCAGATAGTAGGATTCTTTGTTGGATATACATATACTTCTAAAGCATTTGGAGTGTTTAATCTTATATTAAACATCATTAGTGAATTAACAAATATAGAATACAATGAGCATTCATTTACAAAGTCCTCTAATGGCCTTGATTGGTTGTTTGATATTGACTCTCTTACAAATAATTTAATCAATTAATTTGTCAACTGCTGAAATCTACCAAGAAACCACATCTAAAGCTGTATAAGATAATTTCCCAGTGATTCTTTCAACATCTACTCATGTACAACCTTAAGAAGTTCTTGATCTAATTTCACAACCAAAAATTGAAAGTACATCAACTAAGACCGATCCAAGTTTATTACTAACTTCTCAAATACATCACCTTAAGTGGAACAACATGGATATGTCCTAACAGATGTTGATGGTGTGGTGAATCAAACAGAGAAAACCTATCAAAGTTCTTCTGATTATGACATTTAACATGACGAATCATATGATTATTTCCATGACACTCCTACTTATTTCAATCCACAAGAAGATGCCTCACACCAACCCACAATGAATGTTTACAATCTAGATACACCAATCCTAGTAGATGCCATTTCTAATATAAGGATAGACAAAAATAACCTAGTCTTAAACATCATTGGTCACCTTGATGAACATGTGACAAGAATCAAGTCAAGCACAATAAACATCTGTCTCTTTTCATGTTTTTTCATGTTTTCATTGTCATACTATGCCAATGAACATCAAGAAAGCTATTTAAGATAACAGTTGGATTGAGGCTATGAAGGAAGAGTTGTTTCAATTCAAGAAAAAATAGTTATGGCCACTGGTTAACCTTCCCGAATGATAATATCCTATCAAAATCAGGTTGCTATAGAAGAACAAGATTAACGATAGAGGCATTGTCATCATAAATAAAGCAAGATTGATAGTTGATAAGTATATACAAAAAAGGGAATAGATTATAACAAAGTGTTTTCACGTCATGCTCGACAGGAAGCAATTAGATAATATCTTGCCTACTTTGCTTCTATGAAGTTCATCGTGTACCAAATGGATGTGACGTGTGTTTTCAAGTATTGGAAAGCTTCTGAGAAGTGTATGTCAACTAGCCACCAGGCTTTGAAGACCTCGATTTCGCTCATAGGGTGAATAAGTTTGACGAAGCTTTGTATGGTCTATGTCAAGCCTAATGGAAGTGGTGTGAGGAATTGTCATCTTTTTTCCTTGAACACGGGTATGAGAGAGCAAAGATTGATAAGACATCATTAAGAAAGAAGAAAGGCCAATCGTAGATGTTCAAGTTTTGCGTTGATGCAATTCGTTATGTGTAGATAAATCCATGCATAGTTAGTACACATGCGTAGATAGTGCAAAGATGTAGGTAGTGTTCCTCTGTAGATAGTTAAAAGTATGCAGATGTAGAAATCCTACATAGATAGTTAAATATGTATAGATTATGTTTGTTCACACGATGTACTTCTTCGTGCGTAGATGATGTTGTACGCTGATTTAATTGTTTGTACATTGTTAAAGTTTACTCATATGTGGATAAAGTCCTTACATAGATTAGTAACTCATGCATAGATAGAGTTTGCTCATATGCAAATGTGTCTTCCGTAGTTGAAATACCTTATGCATTTATGATGTATTACATGAGCAAGTGATTACCCATGTGTATTTAAATATCTTTAACTATAGATAAAGTATGCCATGTGTAGATGTAGCTTCTCCATGCACGCATAGTTCTCAAGCATACCTATAAAGTATGAAACAAAGTGTAAAGCGGAAAGTAATATTATAAAGTATACATAGTTAGAGAGTAAAAGTTAGTTGTATTTACAGAAAGCAAATATATTTAAGACCTAAAGATAACCAAAGTTAAATGACGCTAAAGTCATAATTTCATATGTGAAATGAAGAAGGAACTTAGATAAAAATTTAAGAAGTTGTTATCCCATTAAAGCAAAATTGTGAAATGATAAAGTATTTAAAGGTGTCTTGCATACACCAATATCCTGACGTATTTAAAGCATTGACATAGGAATCTTGCGTAATGTCAAACAACATGAATCTGGCATCCATTGCATGCGATAGTTAAAGGAGTATTGCGTACTACACAAGAAATGACTAAAGAAATTTTATATAGTATATGCTTATGATAAAGTAAAGTTATAGTAAATATACAATCTATTTAAATAATTAACACAATGATAGTTAAATGTATAAAGTATAAATATTTGATATAGCGAAAATAGGTTATGTATTTGATTTGTGTTCTTTATTCACACTCATGTATTCATAAAAAATGCATTTTTAAAGCAAAAAAGTGGTTTCCTAATCAATTTGTGTTCTTTATTCACTAATAAATACATGTATTCATAAGTAAATGAACTTTTTGTTGAATGAGAATAAACTAAAAATGTTCCCCTTTTTGCACGTGAATTCCGTCATAGACTCGAATACGAAACGTGGATAAAAAAACAAATCAAGACAGCTATCATCTTGATGTATTACCTTAAGATATCAACCAAGCGAAGCAAAACAATTGAACGTTACGAAACAAAAGAAAACTAACAAAATATAAACCTTAAAACGGTGTTGAATTAATGCAATTGATCACATTTTTTCATCTTTTACACACAATCCTTAAATTTCCTTTCATACATATTCATGTAATCAAGCTATTCAATTATAAAACGGGAAAAAGTAAAATAAAAGAGGTAAAAAAATTGCTACCAAACAATTATTTGCCGCCAGGGAGGTTTGACTCGCACCCCTCCTAGGGAGGCTGATTTTCTAACTGCTAGCATAAATGGTCACTTTAATACTATACTCACTTAGTCCTAGATTAACTAGTTTAAAAAGAGACAGATTATGATTTTCTAAAGTGTAAGTTATGGGTTAGAGTCTCACTAGGTGCAATATGTTTCTAGTGGCCAAAGGTTTTATTACAGTGGACCTTTAGGTAGTGAGTTTCCCTTGAAATGGTGGACGAGTCTGGTCACCGGCCCTATCTATGTTAGCGGACGTGGGTTGCCTTTCGTCAATGGATTTAGCCGGGTGACCGGGCTTATAAAATTTTTCGTTTATCGTTAAAAAATTTTTAATGTATTTATTATTCATGTGTTATTCTTGCCATTTATAAAAAATTGAATTTTATTAATCTAAGGTATTCACTATTAGCCGATATTACTACCAACTATTAATTCCAATTTCTGATTTTATTACCAATAAAGCTCCCAGTTTAATTGTTAATTAACTCTGTTAGTTTTTATAAAGTAACACACAATGTTGCTCGTATCGTGACATGTGACATGACGTATTATATAATTAAAATATGATATAAATGTATTGCACTATTTTTGCATCTATGTGTCGTCAAACTACTCAATCATTGAGAAAAGCGCTACGTTGAATAATTTCAGATAATGATCTTTTATAAAAAAATATAGTAATATTTTTATATATTCAGTTATAACTATATGATACTTCACGTCATGTGACACATCTAAAAACCTAATAGAGTTAACGGACAATTAGACTGTAATTATTATTAGTAAAAAACGAAAGTTAAAATTAATATTAGTCAAATTGTTAGATGAGATTAATATCGACTAATAATCAACAGTTTGGATTATTAAAATTTATTTTTTTGTTAAAAAACCCAACCATCACTTACCCGGCTAATATGCTACTGTAGCTAAATTTACCCTTCAATGTAACTGACTGAGGAACGGTTCTCGTTTTATCATCAGTATAAAATTTTCAAACTTTAATGTTTCTTGTGATATGATCGAGCTGAGTAATTTATGTAATATTTAACCTGATCATGAAACTGAAAGTGGTTATCCATAAATGTTTCTTGTTACGTCACTAAAAGGTGTTTAATCCCCCACATTTACACAAGTGGTTTGGAATAATTAAGGTTTCTTTATATCATCACATAAAGTGCATCACTTTTTCATTATTTATGTTATACTTTTCAGAAAAATAATTATGGTACACATAAGATTTCACCTTCATTCATCTTTTTACTTTTTCATCATGTTCATAAATTAGTTTAAAATTAAAGGGTTATTAAATTTTGATAATCTTAACTTTTATTTATTAACCGAGATTAATCTCAACTCATGAAATGTTTACAGATATTCCTAACTTTTAGCTTATTTTCCTTCAATAATCTCTTACTATCAGAGAGTTAACGACTTTTAGTTTTTATGATGAAATGAGGCTAACTTTGAGACATTTTTCAACTTCGCAGTCGCACAGCCTCTATTAGGTCATTTTCAGTGTCTAGCATCCATCATCACTTAAAATCTATCTTTAACGAGTCAAGTACTTCAAATCAGATGGTGAAGATTGACAACTTTTAGATTGCAGAAGTTTCAGATCGACGGACCCGATAGTTGATTTCAACTTTCTGCTTAGTAAAGTCTATGTTATCAAAAAACCTAAATGTGTTAACTCTCAGTTAATAAAAGATCATTGTAGGAAAATAAGTTAAAAGTTTGGAGTGTTCATAAACATTTTATGAAAATAGTGTATATGATCGAAATAAATCTAATTACATGAAATAATTGTATATTATGAAAATAGTGTATATTAAATATTATTGATAATTGTATTACAATAGTGATTAGGTTAGAATCCATATATCACATGATTGAAATAAATCTAATTACATGAAATAATTGTATTTTATGAAAATAGTGTATATTAAATATTATTGATAAAATAAGAAATAATAAATATTTAAGACATTATGGATGACAAGCAATGAAGATTAAGAATTACAAAATTATATTAGAAAATCTGATATTATTATCTTATAATTTAATAAATCTTAAAAATTATTAGCTTAAGAAGATTTACATTTTAAACATATAATTGTTTTTTTATTTACTCAAAATCATTATCATGTAATATCTTAAACAAAGTTATCAGTTACTAAGATAATTATATACCAATAACTTAATCATTGAAATAAAATAAACGAGTTTAAAATTAATAATTGAAAATTTTTAGGACCCTTGATTCTGCAAAGATAACCAAATTATTGATCAGAGAAATACAGGAAAATGAAAAATTCATATTAGTAAAGGATAATAAAATTTTAATAAGTGTTCAAGATCATTTAAATTAAAGGGTTATTAGATTTTAATAATCTCAATTTTTATATATTGGCGAGGATTAATCCTAACTCAGCAAATGTTTACAAACACTCCGAACTTTTAGTTTATTTTCCTGCAAAGATACTTTACTAACTGAGAGTTAACACCATTAGTTTTTTTATGTCGTGGATTACTTATATGGCCAAAACACTTAGCAGAAAGTTGAAATCAACTATCGGGTCTGTTAATCTGAAACTTATGCAACCTAAAATCCGTCAATCGTCACCTTCTGATTTGAAACACTTGACAAGTTAAAGGTAGATTTCAACTGATGATGGATGTCAAACACTAAAAAAAGAACCTAATAGAGGTTGGGCCACGATGGAGTTAAAAATTGGGTTAAAGTTAGCCAAATTTCATAAAAAAAAATAACGGGCAATAACTCTTAGTTAATAAGGGATTATTAAAAGGAAATATGTTCATAGTTAGGAGTGTTTGTAAATATTTTTTGAGTTTAGATTAATCTCAGCCAATAAATGTAAATTGAGATTATTAAAATCCATAAAGATCGTAACAAATTTCAAGAAATCATGAGGTTGGATGAGGGTTTTTGCAAAATGATTGTGGGGTCATAGTATTCTACAGTATTTAATCGAACCTTATCGAATCATCTGCTACTTGTTGAATAAGTTATAGCATGGGTTTAAATGGACACACATATCACCAATCGTTATTGATTTTTTTGAGAATTTCAAAATCATTCAAAGATTGTTATTAGATCCAGTTATCAGTGTGATCTCATTGCTTGTCGATGTTTAAATTCATCTTTGTGCTAAAGTATATCTTGAGGATGTGATCTCATGATCGATTCAGTTCTCGGTAATTAAGAATATATATATACATATATATAATACTAAATATACATAACAAGAATATAATAAATTTTGATGTTAAAATTCTTTTAGGTCTTCCATATTATACTATTACAATGTTATCATTTTTCATGCATTTTATAGAAGTTGCGCACAAATAAACACGGGTTTATTTTGTTAAAATGAAAAGATCTAATTAGAAATGTCGAGGTTGTGTTTGTGATTGTGCTTCATGTTTTTGCTGCAAGTGATGGCTGATCATCAGTCGAGAAGTGTACCTGATCCAAGAACTTGTTCCTTAAGTTTGCAGAAGATACCGAGTTAGGAATCCTCCTCCTACATCTTCTGAAGCATTCAAGATTAGAGATCTGTGAAAGTTTTTCCAATATATTAACTAAGGATCCACTTGAAAAGGTGGAGCATATAAATAAGAGGAACTTATGAAATGAATAATCTTTCTCATTAGATTCAGAAATATTCAATTTGAAAATCTTTCTATGGTTGACTTCTTGGTGCTAATTTCGTTTGAAGGAGTTGATAATGATAGACTAAGGGGGAGTATTGTTTGATCTGTACAAGGTAGTCTATATTATCAACATGTCAAAGTCAAGAAAAGTCCACGTCTCAGTTAAGGTCAATAGAAAAGTCAAACAACGAGTTTGAGATGAAGAACCGAGTGAAGTGTAACACCCGGTTATTTTTTTAAAAGTCAAAGAAAGGAAGAATAAAGTGAAGAAAAAGAAAGAAAAAATATTTTACCCATGTTGAGGGGTAAAAAGTGTCAAAAGGACAAAAAGGTTTGCAAGTGGGTGTAAAGTGGGTATGGCTGCCCACTCTCTTCTTACACACCCAAATCATAGGGTTTTAGAGAGAGAAAGTAGCAAGGAGCAGCAGAACTCTCGGATTTTTTTTGAAGAAGAGCTGAAAAGTCGAATTCAAGGTAAGAATTCATAGTTTTTAAGTGTTCTTAACTGGCCTTGCCTCAGTTGTATGCTTATGTGTGTTGTGTGTGTTCGGGTGTGTGTTTTAGTGGGTTTCCAGGTGTTGAACTCAATTGCAAATGAGTTAGGAAGAAGCCATACTCAAGAGCTGCAAAGGTGAGTTCTAGAACCCCTCTTTTACATTTTTAACTGTTTTTGGGGCTGGAAATACATGAATGTATGTTTTTATAAAACTGGGTTTCATACTCGTATGTGTGAATGTGTGTATGTTGCGGTTATGGTGTGATTTTGTACTATGTTCATGCTTGAGGATGTTATGATTGTGTTTTTAAGGCTTAGAATGTATGATTTAATCTTAGAACATGATAGATGGGGTTTGGGGACCAAAATATGATGATAAGTGTGCCCTAGGCTGCTAATGCGGCCAAACAGTAATTCATATGCCTAAGTGTAGAAAAACTACTTAAGTGTTAACAAATACAGATGAGCATTGATTAATGCGGATGAGAAGTCAATGCGGATGAGAAAGTCAATGTGGATGAGAAAGTCAATGCGGATGAGCATTGACAAATGCGGATGAGAAAGTCAATGCGGATGAGAAAGTCAATGCGGATAAGAAAGTCAATGCGGATGAGAAAGTCAATGTGGATGAGAAAGTCAATACAGATGAGAAAGTCAATACGGATGAGAAAGTCAATGTGAATGTGTAAGTTCATGCAACTGAACAAATGCGGATGAACAAAAGAGATGCGGATGAACAAAGTTAATGCCGATGAATAAATGCGGATGAGTAAGTTCATGCGACTGAACAAATACGGATGAAAAAGTTAATGCGGATGAACAAATACGGATAAGTAAGTTCATGCGGTTGAACAAATGTGGATGAACAAAGTTAATGCGGATGAACAAATACGGATGAGTAAGTTAATGCGACTGAACACATGCGGATGAACAAAGTTAATGCAGATGAACAAATACGGATGAGTAAGTTCATGCAACTGAACAAATGCGGATGAACAAAAGGAAATGCGGATGAACAAAGTTAATGCAGATGAACAAAAGGAAATGCGGATGGACAAATGCGGATGAACAAAAAGAAATGCAGATGAACAAAAAGAAATGTTGATGAACAAAAAGAAATGTGGATGAACACTTAGAATATTTTCTGACTTTTTGAGGAAAAAGTGGAATTTAGGCTTTGACTTGGGAGGTTTCGGGGGTTCATATAAGCTGACTTTTGAGGTCATAAATGATGTGCTGGGAATTGTATGTGATGTTATGATGTATGTTTGATGCTTATGTATGATGGTATGTATGATGTATGTTTTGTATGTATGATGCCCTGTATGATGATGTTCACTGTGTATGTTGATGTTCCTTGTTATGTATGATTATTTTCCCTTGGGTTTACGTTGAATGTTAATGAATGAAATGAAAGTATTATGTAACGTAAAGTGGAAGATAATAAAAAGAGGAACATGATGAATGAATGCATGCATTAATGAACGAAGGAAAGTAAAGTAAGTCTTGCAAGCTTTGTATGTGGAAACACGCCCAATGAAGGGTGTTAGTTCAACGGTATGTGGGTTAGCTACCCCAGAAGGTTGCACACCGAGGACTTTCTTTGTGATTGACCATTTGTATAGAATCTTTGTCGCTTGCCCAAAATACTATGGCTAGGCTGCTGTGCGCCATGATAGGGGGTCTATGATAGACCTCGGCACAGTACACATTTTATGCATGACGGTGGGCATAGCACACGATAATGGTACACCTGAATTTACCCTAAATACTGTGGCCAGGCTACTGTGCGCCATGATGGGGGTCTATGATAGACCCCGACCCAGTACCAGCTTTATGCATGACGGTGGGGTAAAGTTCATGGTTTTGATGGAATGAAAAGAAGTAATGACGAATGTATGAATGAAAGTAAGAAAGCATGAATGAATGAAAGTTAATGAATGAATGATGAACATAATTATTATATTATCTATGTGTACGTATGATGTGTGATCACATGCATAAGTAAAGAATGGTTTTAATGAAAGTAAAGTATGTTTTACTTAAAACTAGAACTCACTCAGCAACGCTGACTTTTTATGCATTTTTCCAGTTGGCAGGTGAGCATTGCTGAGGATGGCGCGGGGCAACTACTTGGCATAATGTTTTTGCATTATAATGCGAACAAATGAATTGTGTAACGAGTGTTGTATTATTTTGCAAAAGCATTTGTAATGAAAATGTTGGTTTAAAATATTGGACCAAAAGAACCAATGAGCCAGATCAGAAAAACCTTTAAGTCCCACAGACATCAAAACAACTGAAGCGGTCTACAACAGCTGAAGACAAAGTTTAAAGACAAAGTCTGAAGACAACTAATGAAGACAAAGTCTGAAGACAAAGTCTGAAGACAACAGTTGAAGACAAAGTCTGAAGACAACTGCTGAAGACAAAGTCTGATGACCAAGTTCTCAGAAGTTGTCACAACAGCTGATGTAGTTCTCTTCAGTAGTTGTGATGGTTTACTTTTCAGTAGTTTGTAATTAGTAATTTTATATTATGTAAAACATCTGAAGTTCTTACACTTCAGATGTTATAACTTCAGTAGTTGTAATGTTAGCTTGTACTTAACTTTTTGTGAAGGTGTCCTCAGTTGTTGTGGACATCTTCAGTAGTTTAGTTTACTTTCAGTTGTTTGTATAAATTAGTTAGCTGTCACTATCAAGTGACGTCAGCTGATGTCACATTCCTTTATAAAAGGAATGTTGACCTAATTTCCTAGTAATCGAAGCGTGTGCGTGAATGAAAATATTCTCTTTGCAAAAAACTTTCTTTCTCTGTTACCATCACTGTTTGATTGAATATTCATATTATTCTTGCTTAAATTTCGTCTAATTCTTGTGCTATTCCGCTGCAAATCTTAATCTAATTGATCAAACTAGATCCAGATCCTTTCAAATGGTATTAGAGTTGGTTAATCATTGATCGATTTAATAATTGATCATTGAAACTGCTCTTTTGATATCTAAGTTTGATCGAATTAGCAAATTTGCAAAAATTTGTTATAGATTTTGATTTTCTGTTGCTTCCAGTGAATTAATTTGAGATTCATCTTGTTTCAAACAGTGTTGTTGAGTTTTTAAGCTAGATCTGTTAAAATCTCATTGAACATGTTTGAATTGGTGAAAATGGCTACATCTATCAATGATCCTCATAATACTGGCTCCTCAACAAAGCCTCCAATGCTTGTTAGGAGTGAGTATAACATATGGCAACACCGAATGCTCCATCACCTGTCTGTCAATAGTTCAGGTTGTTGGAAATTTGTGGTTCATGGACCATATAAGCCTATGGTGAGTAATCCAGAAACCAATGAGATGGTTCCGAAGAAGAAAAAACAATACTCAGATGAAGATCTGAAACTATTTGAAATTGATGCTAAAGCCCATGGAATTCTGGCCATGGCACTACCAAATGAAATCTATTCTGGACTTATGCATCATGAAACTGCTCATGACCTCTGGGTTGCTCTGAAAGAACAATTTGGAGGAACTGATGAGGTCTTGGTAAAAAATAGGGAGATCCTTGCCCAGTAATATAAGACATTCTCTCATAGAAAGGGTGAGTCACTGACTCAACTGTTTGAGCGATTTTCCTGTTTGATATCTGAGTTGAAAATGGTTAAACATGAATATACAAACAGTCAGATGAACAACAGATTCCTTAGATCCCTGCCTGATATATGGGACACATATACTATTGTCCTACGCTCCAGTGCAAATCTAGGCAATCTATCTCTCACCCAACTTCATGGAAAACTGTTAACATTTGAAAGAGAGATAGAACAGAAAAGGAAACTAGCTTCATCTGGGAAGCTCACTGATGACTTTGTACCAGGGAATACTGCTCTGGTTGGTCATGAGGCAGAATATGCTACATCAGAAAGTTCTTATGATGAGCATATAGATTTCTCTTTAAACAGTGGAGATCCTGCTTTTGTTGGTGTTGATAGTAATTCAGGGTGTAGTGGTGATAATTTGTGCTTTTTGATGGATGATTTGAAAGGAATTGCTGATGATGATTTGGAAGAGATGGATATTCTGAGCCAAATGGCATTAATCAATATCAAATCTCAAAAATTTTACAAAAGGACAGGTAGAAAATTTCCTGGTCTCTCTGGAAAAACCAAATTTGGTTTTGACAAGAGCAAGTTGAGGTGTCACAAGTGCCATAGACTTGGACATTTTACAAGAGAGTGTAGATCATCTGGATCTAACTCCTCTACACCCTTTGTGACCTTTCCATGCAATATTCTTCCAGTTCTGGTCATCATTCACAACTTCAATCATCTCCTGCATATTTTGTTCCTCAAGGTCAAATGCCATATCCTTATCCCTGTTTTTACATGCCTCGGTCTAATCAGGTTCCAGTACCCATAGCTTAACAACCACATGCCCTACCTGAACCTCAACCATCTCAATCAAATCAACAATCTCAATCTCAATCACATCAAAGCTTTTTCACACATGGAGTTGTTGACTGGAGTAGCTTACCAGATGATCTTTCTGGTTATTCTGAGCAAGTGTTTTCTGGTGCTGGTCAACATGGTGGTGAAAATCCTTTTGGAAATCTTGCTCTTATGGCCCTGGAGTCTACTGATGGTTCATGCTCAAATGCATCATCATCACAGGCACCACAGGTATCTTCTGAGGCTAAGGCCAAGTTGTGTTCTGAGTCATGCATAGCTGCTTTTGTCTCAATTAGAGAAGCAAATGTAGCTTTAATTAATCAGAATCTTGACCTGCAGAAAGTGATTTCCAAAAGAAAAGCTGAGTTAGAGTCTGTTTTAAAGGAAAAAGATGATGAGATTTACAAATTAAAATGCTAAATCACTGATGAAAAGGAAAAGGTAGAGGTCATTTTAGAGAATCATAAGAATCTCAAAGAAACACTTGCAGCTACTCAAGTAGAGTGTGAACGCCAGGTAACATCCTGCAAGGGGTTTGAAATGCTTCTCAGTAAGCAAACAGCTTCAAATGAGAAGTTTGGGATTGGGTATAATCACACTGTACCTCCTACAGATTTTACTCCCAAGACTGAAGTAAAATCTGAAGGTGAAAGAAATTCCCAAACCACATCATCATATGTCTCATCCTCAAGTGATAATGCAAAATCAGAGGATGAAGTCAGTACTAGTACCTCAGCTAATCAATCTACTGATGGTCTCACTGCTGATAAACACATGATCCAAGAAAAGCTGAGCACTTCAGGTGTTGTCTCATAAAGTATTCAAAGTACTGAAGAGCAAGTAACAACACCTGAAGAACATTTCAAACCAAATGAAAACAAACATGGTTTGACAACTGCTAAAGAGTCTATCAGGAAATCCAAAAGCACTAATAGAAAACTTCTGAAGAACAAGTCTTCAGTTGTTACAAATCCTTCAGTACTTAACATAAGTACTGAGAGGAAGAAAGTACTGAAGAACACACCTTCAGTAGTTTCATCTTCTTCAGCAGTTGAATAACAGAAGATGAAGAAAAAGCCATGTGAAATATGTGGTCTATTCAATCATCTCACTGATGAATGTTGGTATAGAAAGGGTTCAAAATTCAACAAAGATAAAATCATTAAAAGGAAAATTAATAAAATGAAAGATGAATTTGAAACCAAGTTTGTGCCACAAACATCTCAAACTGATAACCAAAGTTATTACAAAAACCTGAAAAGAAGGAAGGATTTTATCATAAAACAGCTGAAAGTATTGCTCATGGAATATCAAAACACCAGACTAAGTCTGTGTCTTTCAAAAAGGAGGACATGGTGAGTCACAGGAACCAATCAAAAACAAGTACTGATGTGTCTGCTGAACTGAAGGCTTTAACAACCAATCAGACACAACTTGTTATGATGGTTCAACATCTGGTGGGGAGAGTTAACCAAATAGATGTACCTGTGATTAAACCATTGAAAAGGAAAACTAAGCCAAAATCAAAGGAATCCTTTTCAGCGCCATCTCCACTTTCAAAGGCTGCTAATCATGACAAATCAGTTAGTATAAAATCTGTTGATGAGAACATACCCAAAACCAAAATGGTTTGGGTCTCAAAAGCTAACTAGTTTGTTGTGACAAATGCACGGTCTTCAGCATGCCATAGAAGCATTTAGTATGTGGAAAGTGGAGGATCTATGCATATGATAGGGAGCAGTTCTCTTCTTCATGACTACTCTCAAGGAAAGAAGGGATTTGTATCTTTTGGTAATGATGCTAAGGGTTACATCATCGGCAAAGGCTTTGTGTCAAATGGTGAGATA
This sequence comes from Flaveria trinervia, assembly GCA_025506515.1. Taxonomy (NCBI): domain Eukaryota; kingdom Viridiplantae; phylum Streptophyta; class Magnoliopsida; order Asterales; family Asteraceae; genus Flaveria; species Flaveria trinervia. The sequence goes on from CM046446.1 coordinate 38,453,364, forward strand.
AGATTTGATGATGTTAACCATGTGGACAATCTCAAGTAGAACTTGTTGAGTGTTAGTCAAATGTGTGATAAAGGGCATGTTGCACTTTTCACCAGTCAGAACTGTTGGATTCTGTCTTCCAATGTTTTGAGAATGATTGACAAGATATTGAATGATTATACTCTCCTGAAGGCCAACAGGATTGGAAGAGTATATGCGTTAGACTTATCAAAGAAAATTGATCTAAAAGGCCATCCATGTCTGTTTTCCAAGGCCTCTCCTCGGGAATCTAAACTATGGCACAGAAGGCTTGGTCATGTGAATCTTAAAAACATGAACCGGCTTATCCATCATGGTTTAGTGAGAGGTCTGCCATTAAAGGAGTTCAAATGTGATGACAACTGCTCTGCTTGTTTAAAAGGAAAGCAACACAAAGTATCATTCCCTCCAATAGAAGAACCAAAGTCCACTGCCTGCTTGCAATTACTGCATATGGACCTTTTTGGTCCAGTAAGAGTGATGAGCATGGCAAATAAAAAATAATGTCTGGTAATTATGGATGATTATTCCAGATTTGTATGGACCTTCTGTAGGATTCTATATGCCCAAGACACGTAGAATATTGATGTGGTTAGTACGTTATGATCCAAGTCGGGTTATACCCAATAACAAGCTTCACAATCACGAAGAATTATTTAATTGATGATGGGATCATGCAATTGAATAATTGCATCATGTTAGAAAAAGGGTTTTCTAAACAAAGGCATTAGAGATGGAACAAATTATAAGGATAATTTGTTGATGGGTTTATTATTATTTTGTTGTTTAAAAGGGTTTAAATAACACTAATAATATAAGAGTATACTTTAATTAAATTATTTAATTAGAGAAGACTTATGTCACATTTTAAATAAGTCTTGTAGATGACTTATTAATGTGTGACAAAAGACTAGTTATTATTAAGTGTGTTAATTAAAGAGGGAAACTATCTTTTTTTTTTGAACCATTTTGGCCGCCACTCCTTGGTGGTGATTGGGCCTTTTGTTGTCTTGAGAAGATACAAAAACTTAACTCGTGGAAGCTCTCTCATTTTTCCCATCTCAACACATGCAAAATCAGCAAAAACTCTCCTTTTCTCTCCTCCATCTCACGGAAATGGCAGCAGCAAATTGAGGGTTTGGAGTTGATTTAGTGTTCATTCTTCCTAACAAGAAAGTGATTGCAACTAGGCTTGGGGTATAAACACTTGAGGGTTCCTCTTCTTGGAACCTTGGGGTCGATTTCATCTTCCTACATCATCAAACTTGATGCTGGAAACTCACGGTTTTGGAAGCTCTTTTGGCAGCTCTCTTTCTGAGTTTTGGGGTTCAAAATCAAGCAACTAAGAAGCCTACTTGGAGGCTTGTGGGAGTGGTCACTTGAGGACTCCTCCTTGAAATCTTGGCCAAAAGAACAAGCATCAAACATCCCATTTTGGTCGACATTTGGTGCTGGAACAAGGTAGTTGTCACAGCTTGTTCAAGCTGTGATTTTATGTACGTTTACGTATCGACATAGCTTGTCTATTCACATAAGAATGATCCTCATGATTTGGGTTTGTTTTTCATAACATATGAACATATAGAAGATAAGATTTTCAGCTTTAAAAATCGTTTAAAAGCCATATTTCCGCTGCGTTTTTCAGAATGTTTAAAAGGTTAAACATGGATTTTGTGTTCTAGCAAACCCGTCAATGGCATCTAGAGCCGGTTATGTGGATGACTTGCTTGTTTTATCCTTTGAAATTGGTTTTAAAGGATGGTTTTAGACTTGTTATAGGCTGTTTTGGGCTGCTATATTATGTTTTGTTGAATCCCCAACTTTCAAGGTTACATTACACATGCTTGTGATTAAACCTTGAAAGATATGTATGTTGATATGTTGATTGTTTGGAAAATGTTTAAAACCAAAAATTTCAGTTTATGTTGGCTGAAATTTGGTGGTTTTAAAAAGGGTTTCATTATATGTTTTGATGTTATGATCATTTGATGATAGTGTGCATAACCTAGCCTTTGACCTTGTGATGTTTTGGATGCTTGTGTTGGTTGTATTCTTTCATTCAATTGGGTTGTAATTATTCATTCATTTGGGTTGTAATTATTCATTCATTTGGGTTTGTAATAGATTAGGTGCATTTCTTTTATTAGAAAAATGTATTAGGATACAATTTTGTAAAAGGAAGATGCACAAGTTCAAGACCCAAAGATGGACATCAAAGACATGGAACTTGAAGCATATGGATGCAAGTTCAAGTGAGGTCTAAGATGACCTGGATTTAGTGTTGATTTCAACCTTAGAAAAGACCTTATGACAACACTTGTGATGGCAAACAAGTGTTGTCAACTTAGTAGCTATGGTTATGCACTCATGTTTGTATATATATATGCTTGTTTGATTGTTTGTGTTTGATTGTTTGGTTAGTACTTGGATATTCATTACAAACTCATTACCAACTTAACAAGCTGAAAATTGTTGGTTCTTAAAAGTTAATAAAAGTAATTAAAATGGTTTAATGACTTTAAAGATTAAAATTGGTTTTAATCAAAGAACCATAAGGTATCTTGTATTTGAAAGCATGCAAATACAAGTACATAGGATTTACTAAACTAGAATTAAGAAATCTCTAATATTTTAAAACGAGATCAACACCGTCCTTTTACACAACACTTGAGTCACTTGGGAACTCTTAGTGGGATAAAGGTCACCCAACCATTTTGAGGGAACTTGTGATTTGAGGTGAGAATGCCTTACTTATGGGCTAAAGGTCACCTAACCATTTGTTTTGGCAAACTCGCACGTGGGTGTAAGTAGGATGTCTTGATTTGCAAACCATGTTAAATGGATCACCTACAATGTGGTTTCCAAATGGTGTTGATGGGATTTTCATGCCGACTTTACATATGATGTTCAAGAGTCGATCCCATACCTCTAGAAGTTGCAAATGGTTGCAATCGTCAAACGTTGACCACCTTATTAATTTAAAACGTGGGATAAAGGTCACCTAACCATAATTTAAATGTAATATTGGGTTCTAGATTTTAATATTAAAAGTCTTGTAAGACATTTGTTATTAAAATTACAATATCAAAAATACTAAATAAAACTTTGTTAAATTTTGTAGATGGCCTCTAATAATGATAATTCCGATAACTCATCCGCGTCCAACCAATCCCTACGAGCGATCCTCCAAAAGGAACGTCTAAACCATAACAACTTCATCGATTGGTATCGAAACTTGAGAATTGTTCTCAAGCAAGAGAGACGATCGTATGTTTTAGACGACCCTGTCCCCGATCAACCTAGCGAGGATGATGAGGAGGCCTTTAATGATTGGCTGAAATACACTGAGGACTCCGTCCAAGTGTCTTGTCTCATGCTAGCGAGCATGACTCCGGATCTCCAAAAGGAGTATGAACACCACGGGGCTTATGACATGATAACCCAGCTGAAGGAAACGTTCCAACAGCAAGCAAGGGTTGAGCGCTTCGAAACGGTTCGAGCGCTCCATGCATGTCGTATGGACGACAACCAATCTGTTTCATCTTATGTACTTAAGATGAAAAGTCACATTGACCGCCTCGAGAGGCTTAATTGTCCCGTCTCGAAGGAATTGGCCACGGATTTGATCCTCAATGGCCTTACCAAGAGGTTCGAGACATTCGTGTTGAACTACAACATGAATGCATGGGACAAAAGCATTGGTGAACTTCACTCAATGCTCAAAACGGCCGAGGCGGCCATGGGTAAAAGGGTTTTACCCGTTCTCACCATCCATGAAGGTGGGAACAATAAAAGGCCTCGTCCCGCACCTAAGGCAAAGGTTGCCAAGGGTAAGGGACCTACTTTGGGAAAAGGGAAATGGGTGGCAAGGGTGCCTCCCAAACCACAAGAGAAGAAGCAAAAGGTTGCTACTAATGACCCATGCTTCAAGTGTGGGGAGATTGGACATTGGGCAAGGAATTGTCCTGTCCATCTCCAAGAGTTGAAAGCAAAGAGGGATGCCGGGCAGACCTCAGGTACAATATACATGATCCATATTGATTTAAATATGATATCCTCTAACACATGGGTATTAGATACCGGATGTGGAACTCACATTTGCAATTTGTTGCAGGGGTTCAAAAGAAGTAGTGACTTCAAGAAAGGGGATGTGAGCCTCTACATGGGCAATGGGGCTAAAGTTCAAGTAGAAGCCCGTGGTGACTACATCTTGAAACTTCCAAATGGTTTGGAAGTAATTTTGAACAATGTTTTGTATGCTCCTAGTTTGACTAGGAATATTATCTCTGTAGCCCTGTTAAAACATTTGGATATGTATTATCATTCGTTGAGGAAAATATCCATGTTTCTGTTAATGGAATGTTCTATTTTAAAGCTATTCCCATTAATGGTATTTATGAATTGGTTCATGAAAATACTTTAAATAGTTCATTGTACCAAACTAACACCAAGAAACTCAAGTTGGACTTAAGTGATACCTATCTTTGGCATTGTCGTCTTGGCCATATAAACAAGAAACGTTTACAAACACTTCAAAAGAATGGTCTTTTAAAAACAAATGAATATGATTCATTTGATGTTTGTGAATCTTGTTTACAAGGTAAGATGACTAAGGCACCTTTTAGTGGGACTACCGAAAGGGCAAAGGATTTATTAGGAATCATACATTCGGATGTATGTGGTCCTTTTAAGCCAATGACTAGGAATGGTGAAAGATACTTCATTACCTTTACCGATGATTATAGTCGCTATGGGTATGTGTACTTATTAAGGCACAAAGATGAAGCTTTTGAAATGTTCAAAATCTTCAAGAATGAAGTAGAAAATCAACTCAACAAGTCAATTAAAGTTCTCCGTACCGATAGAGGAGGTGAATACCTAAGTGAAGCTTTTCAAGATCATCTTAAGAGTTGTGGGATTGTCTCACAGCTCACTCCACCTGGAACACCACAACATAATGGTGTGTCTGAGAGGAGGAATCGAACCTTATTGGATATGGTCCGATCTATGATGGCTAGAAGCTCATTACCTCTATCATTTTGGGGTTTCGCTTTGCTCTCCGCGGCCCGTATTCTAAACATGGCCCCAACCAAAAAGGTGGAAAGGACACCTTTTGAGATATGGCATGGAAGAGTTCCATCCCTATCGTACTTAAGGTTTGGGGATGTGAGGCTTATGTTAAGACTCCCACCCCAAACAAATTGGATGTCCGATCCACCAAGTGTATCTTTATTGGATATCCTAGAGATTCTATGGGATATTATTTCTATGATCCAATGGAACAAAAGGTGTTTGTTGCCAGAAAGGGTGAGTTCTTAGAAGCAAAGTTCCTTATGGAAGGAGCTAGCAGTAGAACAGTGGATCTTGAGGAAGATCAAGAACCACAGCCCGATGCACGTTTGGTTGAAACTAGCACTCAACATGAGGATGTTGAGGATGATCAAGTGGTTGATCAATACACACAACACGTTCGCGGAAGTGGTAGAACTAGTAATCCACCAGAAAGATATGGATTTTTCATGGATGGATGCTATGTGGTAGATTCAGACGAACCAACCACATACCATAATGCAGTGTCCAATTCGGATTGTGACAAATGGCTTGAAGCCATGAACACTGAGATGCAATCCATGTATGACAATCAAGTTTGGGAACTTGTTGAACCACCTCTTAACTCCAAGATAGTTGGAAGCAAGTGGGTTTTCAAGAAGAAAACCGATATGCATGGAAACTTGGATACTTATAAAGCTAGACTTGTAGCAAAGGGTTTCACTCAAACTCAAGGGGTTGATTATGATGAAACTTTCTCACCTGTTGCGATGCTAAAGTCTATAAGGATATTGTTTGCCATAGCTGCTCATTATGATTATGAGATTTGGCAAATGGATGTCAAAACCGCTTTCCTAAATGGATACCTTGAGGAAGATGTCTATATGGTTCAGCCTGAAGGTTTTGTCGATCCAATACATCCTAATAAAGTATGCAAGTTAAAGAAATCAATCTATGGATTGAAACAAGCATCGAGAAGCTGGAATCACCGTTTTGATGAGGAAGTAAAGAAATTTGGTTTCATCAAAAACGCTGATGAGGCTTGTGTGTATAAGAAGGCTAGTGGGAGCACAATAACTTTCTAGTATTGTATGTTGATGACATACTGCTATTTGGAAATGACATTCCGACCTTGGAAGGTGTAAAAAACTGGCTTGGAAGTTGTTTTTCCATTAAGGATCTTGGTGAAGCCGCCTATATTCTGGGAATAAAGATCTATAGGGATAGATCAAGGCGATTGATTGGTTTGAATCAAAGTGCATACATTGATAAAATCTTGAAAAGGTTCAAGATGGAGAACTCTAAGAAAGGTACGGTACCTATTCAAAGAGGAACGATATTGAGTACGACTCAATGTCCAAGCTCAAAGGATGAGCAAGATAAAATGAAGGCAATCCCATATGTATCTGCTATTGGATCCATCATGTATGCGATGATATGCACTCGACCGGACGTGTCATGCGCCTTAAGCATGACGAGCCGATACCAGCAAAATCCTGGAGACAATCATTGGATGGCTGTTAAGAACATACTAAAGTACCTAAGGAGGACAAGAGATATGTCCTAATCTATGGATCTGGTGACGAGGAACTCGTTGTAAAAGGTTACACGGATGCGAGTTTCCAGACCGATCGTGATGATTCTCGGTCACAATCGGGATACATTTTCATTCTGAATGGAGGAGCGGTTTCTTGGAAGAGCTCCAAGCAGGATGTGGTGGCTCTATCAACTACAGAATCAGAATACGTCGCCGCCTCATTGGCAGCTCAAGAAGCTGCATGGTTAAAGAAATTCATTGCCGATCTAGGGGTTGTCCCTTCCATTCAGAACCCCCTAGAGATCTTTTGTGATAACGAGGGTACGATTGCTCAAATCAAGGAACCCCGTGCTCATCAAAAGACTAGGCACATTGAGCGGAGATTCAACTACATACGAGATGAAGTTGAAAAGGGAAAGATATGTATTCGCAAAGTTCACACGGATCAAAACATTGCGGATCCTCTCACGAAGCTCCTTGAAAAGGCAAAGCATGAAGGTCATACTTGTGCCATGGGACTTCGATATTCTAGTGATTGGATTTGATCTGTAAAATTTTGTATTTGGATATGTGGAACTCTTCATTATTTGAATAAAATTATTTGGTTATAATGTTTCAATTAATGTTCCAATTTAGCATGTTTAATCCATGAGTAAGTTGTTTACTCTAAATGTCCGTAGTCGTTCAAACTTGTAGGAGCAAGTTTGAAGGTAAGACTATTATGAACTTGGATTGGTTGATATTCATAAAGATGAATATAGAGCAATGGGTTGCTACCAAGGTTCATAGATATTTGTGGGATACAAATATTGGACTAACCCGCATCTCAAATTTTACTACATGGAATCTCATTGATTGATCATAAGTAAATTTGAGTAAAGGTGAATATCATTTGGTATCCTCCGACCTGAGATACATATAGGGTTTTGATATTCACCAAGTATTATACCTTGAGCTAATTCTTCACTGTCCTGAAATAATGGACAGGTAATAAGGGTATGTTCAGGTATAACACGAGGTGTTTGTGAGAAACGTATGTAGTCAAGATGGAATTTGTTCCTCTTATTCGTTGAGAGTTAGATGTCTAAGGCCTGATTAAGTTAAATCAACAAGAAATGATCATTCTATGTCCTTGGATTTAACATGATATCTGTAACAAAAGGATAGATGATTGATTCACCTAAATCATTTCAAGTAGGGTACTTAAAAGGGATGATGTTATTGAATGGCCATAATTCATGCGTATTAAGGGTAGTAAACCGTTGTTAGGCGGTATTTACTGCTTGCATCAATCTTCTATGAATCTTGGGCAAGTGGGAGATTGTAGGATTCTATATGCCCAAGACACGTAGAATATTGATGTGGTTAGTATGTTATGATCCAAGTCGGGTTATACCCAATAACAAGCTTCACAATCACGAAGAATTATTTAATTGATGATGGGATCATGCAATTGAATAATTGCATCATGTTTAGAAAAAGGGTTTTCTAAACAAAGGCATTAGAGATGGAACAAATTATAAGGATAATTTGTTGATGGGTTTATTATTATTTTGTTGTTTAAAAGGGTTTAAATAACACTAATAATATAAGAGTATACTTTAATTAAATTATTTAATTAGAGAAAACTTATGTCACATTTTAAATAAGTCTTGTAGATGACTTATTAATGTGTGACAAAAGACTAGTTATTATTAAGTAAGTGTGTTTAATTAAAGAGGGAAACTATCTTTTTTTTTTGAACCATTTTGGCCGCCCACTCCTTGGTGGTGATTGGGCCTTTTGTTGTCTTGAGAAGACACAAAAACTTAACTAGTGGAAGCTCTCTCATTTTTCCCAAATCAACACATGCAAAATCAGCAAAAACTCTCCTTTTCTCTCCTCCATCTCACGGAAATGGCAGCAGCAAATTGAGGGTTTTGGAGTTGATTTAGTGTTCATTCTTCCTAACAAGAAGGTGATTGCAACTAGGCTTGGGGTATAAACACTTGAGGGTTCCTCTTCTTGGAACCTTGGGGTCGATTTCATCTTCCTACATAATCAAACTTGCTGCTAGAAACTCACGGTTTTGGAAGCTCTTTTGGCAGCTCTCTTTCTGAGTTTTGGGGTTCAAAATCAAGCAACTAAGAAGCCTACTTGGAGGCTTGTGGGAGTGGTCACTTGAGGACTCCTCCTTGAAGTCTTGGCCAAAAGAACAAGCATCAAACATCCCATTTTGGTCGACATTTGGTGCTGGAACAAGGTAGTTGTCACAGCTTGTTCAAGCTGTGATTTTATGTACGTTTACGTATTGACATAGCTTGTCTATTCACATAAGAATGATCTTCATGATTTGGGTTTGTTTTTCATAACATATGAACATATAGAAGATAAGATTTTCAGCTTTAAAAATCGTTTAAAAGCCATATTTCCACTGCGTTTTTCAGAATGTTTAAAAGGTTAAACATGGATTTTGTGTTCTAGCAAACCCGTCACCTTCTTCTTACATTCAAAAGATGAGGCTGGTCAAATCATCATCTACTTTGTGTTGCATTTGGAAAAGCAGTACTCCCTTTCCGTCAAGTGTGTGAGGAGTGATAATGGCACAGAATTTAGAAACCACACACTTGATGAATTTTATTTCTCTAAGAGAATCAAGAGGCAGTATAGCATTCCAAGAACTCTTGAACAAAATGGAGTGGTGGAGAGAAAGAACAAGACCCTTATTGAAGTCGCAAGGTCAATGTTGGCTGATTCTGGTTTGCCACTAACCTTTTGGCTGAAGCTGTCAACACAACTTGCTATGTGCAAAATAGAGTGTTAGTAAATCAGAGGTTGATGAAGACTCCTTATGAAGTGTTACATCATTTGGCTCCTCTGATTTCCTTGTTTGAATCAAAGGTGGATGCAGGGTACTTTGTTGGCTATTCATCTATTTGCAAGGCATACAGAGTTTTTAATTGCAGAACAAAGATAGTTGAAGAAACCTTGCATGTAAAGTTTAATGAATCTCCAAAGGAGAAAATCCCACAAAACCCTGTGGAGTTATTTGATTTGGACATACTGCAATATGTTCCTTATCAGCCTCCAGCTGTTGCAGATTCTGTGAATCTATCATCTCCTGCAACTAGTCATTCATCCGGTGATACAAATGCATGGTTTAGTGATCACCTGCCCGAGTCAACTAACCTTGATGTTCCTGTAGCTTCAGCAGTTCCATTCACAACAAATGCTGATGAGATCTCTGATTCCTCTACTTCATTTGAATTGCCATCTCATTCTAGGTTTCAAGAGTCTGGATCAACATCTGTTGCTGCTAAATCACCTACAAACACTTGCACAGATCTTATTAAGTATCAAGAACTGAAGAATCACCCCATGTCTCACATCATTGGTGACATCAATGCTGGTGTTTCAACTAGAAGTCAATTGTCCAATTTATGCTTTTATGCTCTCTTCATCAGTCAGCAAGAGCCAAAGAACTATCATATTGCATTAAGAGACAATGGATGGGTTGAAGCTATGCAACTTGAGCTTCTTCAGTTTCAAAAGCAGCAAGTGTGGGAACTGGTTCCTCTACCCCAAGGTAAGTGTGCAATAGGCATTAAATGGGTGTTTAGGAATAAAACTGATGAAAAAGGTCAAATTGTCAAGAACAAGGCCAGACTGATTGTACAGGGGTTTTCACAAGAAGAAGGTATTGATTATAATGAAATCTTTGCCCCTGTTGCCAGACTAGAGGCAATCAGATTGTTCATAGCTTATGCTGCTTTCCATAATCTTAAAGTTTTTCAAATGGATGTCAAAAGTGCATTCTTATATGGTAAAATAAAAGAAGAAGTTTATGTGTGTCAACCACCAGGTTTTGAAGATCATAAACATCCAGATTGGGTGTATAAGCTTGATAAGGCTCTTTATGGGTTAAAACAAGCTCCCAGAGCCTGGTATGAAACACTCTCTAACTTTCTTCTTCAAAATAATTTCACTAGAGGCTCCATAGATAAAACTTTGTTCATTAAGAAAGTAGGCATGCATAAGCTCCTTGTTCAAATTTATGTAGATGATATTATTTTTGCATCCTCTGATCTACAGTTGTGTGATGCCTATACTAAGTTGATGCAACAAAAGTTTGAAATGAGTGCCATGGGAGAATTACAGTTCTTTCTGGGTTTGCAAATCAAACAAATGGCTGATGGAACTTTCATTCATCAGTCAAAATATACAAATGATTTGTTGAAAAAGTTTGATTTACAAAACTGTAAGTCCTGTTCTACTCCTATGTGTAGCACCACACAACTGGATCCTGATCAGAAAGGTAAAGCAGTTGATGAAACTATTTACAGATGTATGATTGGTTCCTTGATGTACCTTATAGCTTCTAGACCAGACATTATGTTTGCAACTTGTGTATGTGCTAGATTTTAGGATGCACCTAAAGTATCCCATATGATTGCAGTCAAAAGGATCTTTAGATATTTGCAAGGAACTCAATCTCTAGGACTTTGGTATTCCACTAGAGACTCTTGCAAATTAGTTGCTTTCTCTGATAGTGACTATGCAGGGTGTGTAAAGTAACCAGAAAATCAATCTCTGGTGGATGCCAATTTCTAGGAAATTGTTTAGTTTCTTGGCAGAGTAAGAAACAAACTTTAGTTGCTACATCCACTGCTGAAGCAGAGTACATTGCTGCTGCAAGTTTTACATCTCAGGTACTCTGGCTTCAGAATCAATTACTGGATTATGACATTATAGAGACCAAGACTCCTTTATTAATGGACAGTGCTTCAGCTCTTTGTATTGTTAAGAATCCTGTCCAACATTCTAGGACCAAACATATTGAGATCAGACATCATTTTATCAGGGATTGTTATAAAAAAGGTCTGATTGATCCAAAGTTTGTTCCTAGTGCTGATGAGCTTGCAGATATATTTACTAAGCCTTTGGACAGTGCAACTTTCCAAAATCTTGTGCTAAGGATTGGTATGCTGCAGCTTGAATGATTTGACAACTACTGATGATCTTAGTTCACAAGTACTATTGAGCGTTAGTATACAGCTATCAAAAATAAGTACTGATAAGTTATTTTATCTTCAGCAGTTTTCATAACTACTGAAGACTAAATTACTTAAAAGTACTGAAGTACTTTATTTGTTGAAAAGTACTAATGTAGTTATAACTACTGATGTGGTTACAACTACTGATGTCTGTTCTAACAGATAAGTACTGATGACCAATAAAACATCTGAAAATCAGATAATCTGCTGAGTAAGTGTTAAGGTTAAATGAAACAACTGAGATCTGTGAATTGACAACAACAACTGATGAGCAATTTTACTCTTCAATTGTTTCAAACAACTGCTGTTTCATTTCAAAACAACTGAAGCCAAAACCAAGTCTTCAGTAGTTTCAAACTACTGATGACTAACACCAAGTCTTCAGTTGTTTACAACATCTGAAAGTTAAAACCATGTCTTCAATCTTTTTCTAACAACTGATGACTAACACCAAAACTTTCAGTTGTTTTCTTTCAGCCGTTTCATAACCTATAAACATCTAACCCTAACTTCAAACTTTTCATAAGTCGTTTTCCAAACGTTCATCTTCCATTAATGGCGACCATGCAAATCAAACCATGACACAACTGTGTTGCCTACTTCATAAAATCGGCCTTTCGGACAAAGTTTGATGCTGCCATTGATCTGATGGTTGATTCACCGTATCAAACTACTTTTCTTCTGAATCCAACCATCTATCCCGATACCCTTCGCCAATTCTGGACAAATGTCACTGTCCATACTGGTGAGAATGATGTCGCGATCACTCTCCAGTCGTTTGTAAACCAGAAGAAGGTGGTTGTCACTCCTGCTATCATTCGCCAAACCCTAGATCTGAATAATGCCACCTTCGTCACCAAATACCCGAAGGGCATCACTGATCTATCATTCATCAACCATGGGTATGAGGGCGACCTAAGTGCTACCACCATTCTGAAGAAGCACTTCCATGATGCTGAACGCCTAATCTTTCACATGATCAATGTATGCCTTGCCCCTAAATCCTCTTCATGGGATCAAATGTCATCCAGGTGGCAGCAGGTATTGTATTCTATCCTGGAACGCCAAAGCTTAAATTTTTCTGAAATTATATTTTTGGAACTAAAAGATCTAGCAATGAAACCTATGGCTAAGAGATGGATATTATATCCAAGGTTTCTTATGGCCATAATCATAAATCAATGAAAATCTGATGGCCCTGTTGGCCTTGGAGTCCCTGCTGTGGTAGTTTTGCCAGAGGTATACTCCAGGCACAACTCTGACCCACAACTCAAAGAGGCTGCCAAACTGCTAAAACCCAAGCAGAAGGAACGCACAGCTTCATCCTCCAGATCCAAAGTCCTCTCCAAACCACAATCCAAACAAACCAAAAAGGCTACTCAGGGAGTTGAGTCCCCTGATGATGCCCCTGCAACACAAAGGCAGGATGAAACTATAGGTAGTAATCCCCCTATAGTTTCCAATACTCTACCAGCTGAAACCGCTCAGGTATCCTCTCAACAGGATCTTGATGCAACCAAAAATGGGGAAACCTCATTACTGGAATCTCTCTCACTTGAGAAGATTGCCATTGAAGAGCACCATTCACCCCAGGTGCAATCCTCTTCACACTTATCTCCCACTGAAGCCACCCCTACAAGCCCAACTGTGGTTATTGCACAAGTGCTGACTCAACTACATTCCTCTAACCCTCCCCAGAAACCTATTACCACTGAGAAAACCTCAACAGTTGAGGGAGAGGATTATAATGTGGCTAATAACCCACAGCACAGGGATTACAGAGTTCAATCTCCCTGTGTAGAGGAGGAGATTCGAACATCTGGTGAGGCTGCCTCTTCTCCTGTTTTAGCACATGACCAGGATGGAGGTGGTATCATTTCTAAGTCCTCACCAGAGGTAACTGCCAATGAAGGACATAATCCTGAGGCAGGAAGTCCCTAGTTCCAAGAAATAGGGGCACATGTAAATACTGATCTACACTCAGCACATGATCATCCTGATTTAATTAGGAGGTCAGATGATTCAGGAAAGACTGATGATGACCTAGATTTTTCTTTGATGTTCTAGCCCACAACACCATTCTTGAGACAGAGGTATGCAAACTACAAGAACTGCTTGCCAAAATGTCACAAGAATCAAGTCCATCTGCCCAAATTCACCCACATATGGCAGTTTCTTCTGAAGCTCTCCCAAACACTGAGCCACTCCCAACAACAATGCCACCAGCCTCTGATTCAAGCACCATTCTCAGGGATAGAACCCCTTTGAGCAAGTGGTTGTTGCCTTTCAATCCTCCTTACCTCTCATCACTTCCATCATCACTAACATTGTGCGTCAAGTCATTGATGAGAGGCTGTAAGGATCGAGATCTAGGTTGATCAATTAGATTGATATTTGCAGCGGAATAGCACACGAATTAGACTAAATTATAGCAAGAGTAATATGAATATTCAATCAAACAGTAACGGTTATAGAGAGAGAGTTCTCTGCAAAAAGAATGTTTTCATTCACGCACAAGCTTCCCATGCAAGGAAATTAGGTCAACATTCCTTTTCTAACGAATGTGACATCAGCTGACGTCACTTGATAGTGACATCTAAATAATTTATACAAACAATTGAAAGTAAACGAAACTACTGAAGATGTCCACAACAACTGAGGACACCTTCACAAAAATCTAAGTATAAGCTAACATTACAACTACTGAAGTTATAACAGTTGAAGTATAAGAACTTCAGATGTTTTACATAATATAAAACTACTGATTACAAACTACTGAAATGTAAACCATCACAACTACTGAAGAGAACTACTTCAGCTGTTGTGACAACTTCTAAGAACTTGGTCTTCAGACTTTGTCTTCAGCTGTTGTCTTCAGACTTTGTCTTCAGCTATTGTCTTCAGACTTTGTCTTCAGTTGTTGTCTTCAGACTTTGTCTTCAGCTGTTGTCTTCAGACTTTGTCTTCAGCTGTTGTCTTCAGACTTTGTCTTCAGACTTTATCTTCAGACTTTGTCTCAGTACTTATGAACGAAGGAAAGTAACTTATGATCTGAGATCACCAATAGTTGACAGCTGTATACTAATGCTCATCAGTACTTATGAACTGAGATCACCAATAGTTGTCAAATCATTCCAGCTGCAGCATACCAAGCCTTGGCACTAGATTTTGGAAAGTTGCACTGTCCAAAGGGTTAGTAAATATATCTGCAAGCTCATCAGCACTAGGAACAAACTTTAGATCAATCAGACCTTTTTCATAACAATCCCTGATAAAATGATGTCTGGTCTCAATATGTTTGGTCCTAGAATGCTGGACAGGATTCTTAACAATACAAAGAGCTGAAGCACTATCCATCAGTAAAGGAGTCTTAGTCTCTGTAATGTCATAATCCAGTAATTGATTCTGAAGCCAAAGTACCTGAGATGTACAACTTGCAGCAGCAATGTACTCTGCTTCCACAATGGATGTAGCAACAGAAGTTTGTTTCTTACTCTGCCAAGAAACTAAACAGTTGCCTAGAAATTGGCATCCACCAGAGGTTGATTTTTTGGTTAATTTACACCCTGCATAGTCCCTATCAGAGAAAGCAACTAATTTGCAAGAGTGCCCAGTGGAATACCAAATTCCTAGAGGTTGAGTTCCTTGCAAATATCTAAAGATCCGTTTGACTGCAATCATATGGGATACTTTAGGTGCAGCCTGAAATCTAGCACAGACACAAGTTGCAAACATAATGTCTGGTCTAGAAGCTGTAAGGTACATCAAGGAACCAATCATACATATGTAAAGAGTTTCATCAACTGCTTTACCTTTCTAATCAGCATCCAGTTGTGTGGTGCTACACATGGGAGTAGAACAGGGCTTACAGCTTTGTAAATCAAACTTTTTCAATAAATCCGTTGTATATTTTGACTAATGAATGAAAGTTCCATCAGCCATTTGTTTGATTTGCAACCCCAGAAAGAACTGTAATTCTCCCATGGCACTCATTTCAAACTTTTGTTGCATCAACACAGTAAAGGCATCACACAACTGTGGATCAGAGGATGCAAAAATGATATCATCTGCATAAATTTGAACAAGGAGCTTATGCATGCCCACTTTCTTAATGAACAAAGTTTTATCTATGGAGCCTCTAGTGAAATTATTTTGAAGAAGAAATTTAGACAGTGTTTCATACCAGGCTTTAGGAGCTTGTTTTAGCCCATAAAGCGCCTTATCAAGCTTATACACCCAATCTGGATGTTTATGATCTTCAAAACCTGGTGGTTGACACACATAAACTTCTTCTTTTATTTTACCATATAAGAATGCACTTTTGACATCCATTTGAAAAACTTTAAGATTATGGAAAGCAGCATAAGCTAAGAACAATTTGATTGCCTCCAGTCTGGCTACAGGGGCAAAGGTTTCATCATAATCAATACCTTCTTCTTGTGAAAACCCCTGTACAACCAGTCTGGCCTTGTTCTTGAAAATTTGGCCTTTTTCATCAGTTTTATTCTTAAACACCCATTTAGTACCTATTGCACACTTACCTTGGGGTAGAGGAACCAGTTCCCACACTTGCTGCTTTTGAAACTGAAGAAGCTCAAGTTGCATAGCTTCAACCCATCTGTTGTCTCTTAATGCAACATGATAGACTACTCAAGGTGTGTTCTTTAGCACTTTCTTCCTCTTGGTACTTATGTGAAGTACTAAAGGATTTGTAACAACTGAAGACTTGTTCTTCAGAAGTTTTCTATCAGTACATTTGGATTTCCTGATAGACTCTTCAGCAGTTGTCAAACCATGTTTGTTTTCATTTGGTTTGAAATGTTCTTCAGGTGTTGTTACATGCTCTTCAGTAGTTTGAATACCTTGTGAGACAACACCTGAAGTGCTCAGCTTTTCTTTGATCATGTGTTCATCAGCAGTAAGACCATCAGCAAATTGAGTAGCTGAGGTAGTATTACTGACTTCATCCTCTGATTTTGCATTATCACTTGAGGATGAGACACATGATGATGTGTTTTGGGAATTGATTTCACCTTCAGATTTTACTTCTGTCTTGGGAGTAAAATCTGTAGGAGGTTCAGTGTGATTATACCCAATCCCAAACTTCACATTTGAAGTTGTTTGCTTACTGAGAAGCATTTCAAACCCCTTGCAAGATGTTACCCAGCGTTCACACTCTACCTGAGTAACTGCAAGTGTTTCTTTGAGATTCTTATGATTTTCTAAGATGACCTCTACCTTTGCCTTTTCATCAGTGATTTGACATTTTATTTGTAAATCTCATCATCTTTTTCTTTTAAAACAAATTCAAACTCAGCTTTTCTTTTGGAAATCACTTTCTCTAGGTCAAGATTTTGATTAATTAAAGATACATTTGCTTCTCTGATTGAGGCAAATGCAGCTATGCATGACTTAGAACATAACTTGGCCTTAGCCTCAAAAGATACTTGTGGTACCTGTGATGATGAAGCATTTGAACATGAACCATCAATAGACTTCAGGGCCATAAGAGCAAGATTT
The DNA here is from genome assembly GCA_025506515.1 of Flaveria trinervia. NCBI lineage: Eukaryota > Viridiplantae > Streptophyta > Magnoliopsida > Asterales > Asteraceae > Flaveria > Flaveria trinervia. Next base: position 38,470,521 of record CM046446.1, read on the forward strand.
CCAAAAGGATTTTCACCACCATGTTGACCAGCACCAGAAAACACTTGTTCAGAATAATCAGAAAGATCATCTGGTAAGCTACTCCAAAAAAAGCTTTGATGTTCTTGAGATTGAGATTGTTGACTTGATTGAGATGGTTGAGGCTCAGGTAGGGCATGAGGTTGTTGAGCTATGGGAACTGGAACCTGATTGGACTGAGGCATGTAAAAACAGGGATAAGGATATGGCATTTGAACTTGAGGAACAAAATATACAGGAGATGATTGAATTGGTGAATGATGACCAGAACTGGTAGAATGTTGCCCTTTGATTTGTGAACTATTGCTTGGAAAGGTCATAAAGGGTGCAGAAGAGTTAGATCCAGATGATCTACACTCTCTTACAAAATGTCCAAGTCTATGGCACTTGTGACACCTCAACTTGCTCTTGTCAAAACCAACTTTGGTTTTTCCAGAGAGACCAGGAAATTTTCTACCTGTCCTTTTGTAAAATTTTTGAGAATTGATATTAACTAATGTCATTTGGCTCAAAATATCCATCTCCTCCAAATTATCATCAACAATTCCTTTCAAATCATCCATCAAAAAGCACAAATTATCACTATTACACCTTGAGTTACTATCAACACCAACAAAAGCATGATCTCCACTATTTGAAGAGAAATCTATATGCTCATCATAAGAACTTTCTGATGCAGCGTATTCTGACTCATGACCAACCAAAGCAGTATTCCCTGGTACAAAATCATCAGTGAGCTTCCCTGATAAAGCCAGTTTCCTTTTCTGTTCTATCTCTCTTTCAAATGTTAGCAGTTTCCCGTGAAGTTGGGTGAGAGATAGATTGTCCAGATTTGCACTGGAGCGTAAGACAATAGTATATGTGTCCCATCTCTCAGGCAGGGATCTGAGGAATCTATTGTTCATATAACTGTTTGTATATTCATGTTTAACCATCTTCAATTCAGATATCAAATAGGAAAATCGCTCAAACTGTTGAGTCAGTGACTCACCCTTTCTATGAGAGAATGTCTCATATTGCTGGGCAAGGATCTCTCTATTGTTTGCCAAGACCTCATCAGTTCCTCCAAATTGTTCTTTCAGAGCAACCAAGAGGTCATGAGCAGTTTCATGATGCATAAGTCCAGAATAGATTTCATTAGGCAGTGCCATGGCCAAAATTCCATGGGCTTTAGCATCAATTTCAAACAGTTTCAGATCTTCATCTGAGTATTGCTCTTTCTTCTTCGGAACTATCTCATTGGTTTCCGGATTACTCACCATAGGCTTATATGGTCCATGAACCATAGATTTTCAACAACCTGAACTGTTGACAGACAGGTGATGGAGCATTCGGCGTTGCCATATGTTATACTCACTCCTAACAAGCATCAGAGGCTTTGTTGAGGAGCCAGTATTGTGAGGATCATTGATTGATGTAGCCATTTTCACCAATTCAAACAGGTTCAATGAGATTTTAACCGATCTAGCTCAAAAAACTCAACAACACAGTTTAAAACAAGAAGAATCTCAAATTAATTCACAGGAAGCAACAGAAAAACAACCTCTCTAACCAATTCCTGCAAATTTGCTAATTCGATCAAACTTAGATATCAAAAGACAGTTTCAATGATCAATTGTTAAATCGATCAATGATTAACCTGCTTTGATACCATTTGTAAGGATCGAGATCTAGTTTGATCAATTAGATTGATATTTGCAGCGGAATAGCACACGAATTAGACTAAATTATAGCAAGAGTTATATGAATATTCAATCAAACAATAACGGTTATAGAGAGAGAGTTTTCTGCAAAAAGAATGTTTTCATTCACGCACAAGCTTCCCGTGCAAGGAAATTAGGTCAACATTCCTTTTATAAGGAATGTGACATCAGCTGACGTCACTTGATAGTGACATCTAACTGATTTATACAAACAACTGAAAGTAAACGAAACTACCGAAGATGTCCACAACAACTGAGGACACCTTCACAAAAAGCTAAGTATAAGCTAACATTACAAATACTAAAGTTATAACATCTAAAGTATAAGAACTTCAAATGTTTTACATAATATAAAACTACTGATTACAAACTACTGAAATGTAAACCATCACAACTACTAAACAGAACTACTTCAGCTGTTGTGACAACTTCTGAGAACTTGGTCTTCAGACTTTGTCTTCAACAGTTGTCTTCAGACTTTGTTTTCAGCTGTTGTCTTCAGACTTTGTCTTTAGCTATTGTCTTCAGACTTTGTGTTCAGCTGTTGTCTTTAGACTTTGTCTTTAGCTGTTGTCTTCAGACTTTATCTTTAGACTTTGTCTTCAGCTATTGTAGACCACTTCAGTTGTTTTGATATCTGTGGGACTTAAAGGTTTTTCTAATCTGGCTCATTGGTTCTTTTGGTCCAACAGAGGCTTTCCTCAAATCTTCAAACATTAGTTGATAGTGTTGTTTCTAAGAGACTTTCTGGCATTCATAACCCTGAACCCAATGCAACCAAAAAAGGGGAGTCTAAGTTAGTGAAAGTAGACAAAAGAAAGAGAGTTGAAGAGGAAGAAGAAAAAGAGACGAAAGAAAAGGAGATGATCAGCTAAAAGAGAAAGAAGAGTTCTGAACAGACTAAAGGTGAGAAAAAGTTAGAAGAACTGATCAAAGAAGTTGATGAGCAACATAGCAGATCTATGGATAAGATCATTGATAAACTCTTCAGACAAGGTTTTGACACATCCAAACTTGACACTGGAATCAGAAGGCTAGAGATTCAAGAGATTGAACATAGATGGGCAAGTAGGAGTGAGAAAGAAAGGGAAAGGCTGGAAGCTATGACAAGATTCATATCAAAGCATTTGGGAAGATCAATCATTGAAGTGAAGTCATGGTGCAGAGATAGTATTTTGGAGATAACCACCAGAATCTGTTCTTCTAAAGTATTCAACAAAGGATTGATTATAGAAGCTCTTGATGAAGCTGGTGCTGGGAAAATGTCTGATATGGCAAAGTTATCCAAAGCTTCACTCATAACCAAGATGCTAGAGCAGCCTGTACAATCTCCCAAACCAAAACAACCAATTTCACAACCCTCAAAACCAACTCCTTTACCCAAGAAACCTACTCAAACCACTACCAATGACGCACCCAAGAGGAAGAGAAGGGTGTTAAGGATGGAAGTAGAAGATGATTAGGATAATAGTCTGCCAATCTCTACTATTCTTAAAATAAAGATGGCTGAGCCCAGGAGTCAACCAACAACAATCACACCTGACATCCAAAGGCAAATGGTAAAAGTCAAACTTGAAGAAGAAGAACAACACAAATAACATGATAAGTAGCTGTTAAGGATGGTTGATAAAGAGTTTCCTAAGTCTTCATCCATACAAGCTATGAAGAAACATGCTCAGAGGTTGTATGCTCTTAGATTCACATTTCAATATCATAAAGAGAGTGTGAGAATTTGGCTTGACCCCAAAGTAAGTGACAGAATCATAAAAAGAAGATTCCAAGTAGATACAATGGGCAAGTAAAGAAGATTGTAGATGCTGTGATAATGCTGGCCATTGTAGTGTCACCCTGGGAAATCCTTGATGACTTCAAGAGAGCTTACAAGTCTAAGATGACTCCAAAAACTTTACTAGAAAACAAAATGGTAAAGAAGGGGTTGATCTACAAGAAGCTTGAAGAAATAAGAAGAAATGAGCTCTAGTTGTTACTTGAAGGCACTCATCCTGATGAGTTTGCATACAGAGAAATAACTATTGTGGAGCTAAAGAATGGAAAGAATGTTAAGTACGTATCAGAGTACTATGGGCCTGAGTTCTTCTTTGAAAGTGAAACTGAAGAACTCACAATGGAAGAACAAGTTGTATTCCTTGAGGCCTATGTCAGAGAGTCTTACAGACTCATCATTTGGAAGTAGGTCTCATGGATGGGATAACAGCTTTGTGTCCAATTCCCCAAGATAGAGTTCCCATTCATCCTTTGCCAATCAAACATTCTGAAACCTCTTCCCTACTCTGAGCTTAATTTGAAGATTTCTGAGCTGATCCAGAAAATGTTTCTGCCAATAAATGGGACTTCAATAATCTTAAAGGTTTTGGCTGCATTGGTTCAGGGGGAGTTTGTTAGACCAAAAGAACCAATGAGCCATATCAAAATAAACATTAAGTCCCACAGACATCAAAACAACTAAAGTGGTCTACAACAGCTGAAGACAAAGTCTGAAGACAAAGTCTGAAGACAATGCTGAAGACAAAGTCTGAAGAGAACAGGTGAAGACAAAGTCTGAAGACAAATACTGAAGACAAAATCTGAAGACCAAGTTCTCAGAAGTTGTCACAACAGCTGAAGTCGTTCTCTTCAGTAGTTGTGATGGTTTACTTTTCAGTAGTTTGTAATCAGTAGTTTTATATTATGTAAAACATCTGAAGTTCTTACACTTCAGATGTTATAACTTTAGTAGTTGTAATGTTAGCTTGTACTTAGCTTTTTGTGAAGGTGTCCTTAGTTGTTGTGGACATCTTCAGTAGTTTAGTTTACTTTCAGTTGTTTGTATAAATCAGTTAGCTGTCACTGTCAAGTGATGTCAGCTGATGTCACATTCCTTTATAAAAGGAATGTTGACCTAGTTTCCTTGTAACCAAAGCGTGTGCATGAATGAAAACATTCTCTGTGCAGAAAACTTTCTCTCTCTATAACCGTCACTGTTTGATTGAATATTCATATTATTCTTGCTTAAATTTCGTCTAATTCTTGTGCTATTCCGCTGCAAATCTTAATCTAATTGATCAAATTAGATCCCGATCCTTTCATAAAATGTTTTTGTTGCAATGTTTATTTCAAGTTAATGTAATTATACGTTTTATGAGCGATGATTGGCTAGCTGTAAGCGTCTCGGGAACGGGGCCTTACATGAAGATATTGAAGATATATTGTGTTTTGAGACTTTATTGTAATAAATATATTTTTTGTGAAAAAAATATATTTTACTTGGTTTTAGTCTTATTTTATTCTAGTTTAATGGTCTAGGGGTGTAACATCCGAAAATATTTTAACGGTGTGCAAGAATGAATACAAAAAAGAAATGCAATTAAACCCAAGTTGAGGGGTTGAAAGTGTGCAAACATAAAATTTTTTTATTATTTTGTGTAAAAGTAGCATGGTCGCCCGTGCGATGCCACTTTTCACCTTTTCTGCCGATTGTAGAGAGAGAAAGAAGCAGAGAAAGATCTTGGGTTTGAAGAAAGAAGAAACCGAATTAAAGTTAAGAAATCTTGGTTTTGAGGTGTTCTTATTGGGTTTTGACCTTGGGTTGTGCTTATGTGTGTTTGTTTGTGTTCAAGTGTGTGTTTTGGTGGGTTTCTAGGTGATTCTCAATTGCAAACGGGTTTGAAGAAGTCATACTCGAAAGTGGTAAAAGGTGAGTTTAGAATCCCCTTTACATGTTTTAACTGATTTTGGGGCTGGAAATACATGTGTATGTTTCTATGGAAGTGGGTTTTGTACCCGTATATGTGTATGTGTGTGTGTGAATGTGGGTGGGGTATGAATTGGGTGCATTATAAGGATATGATTGTGTTATGTTCATGTTATGATGCTTAGAATGTTAGAACTAAGCTTAGAATACATTTGAATGATGATTTGGGACTGATTATGGTGTTGGTTAGTTAAAGTAGTTGCCTATGCGCCTGAAAATGGCCCATGGGCCCAACGGTAAAATTTTACTATGTGTTGTCCCATGCGCCCCAAAACCCATGCGCCTCACCCAATAGTTCCAGTGCGTCTTGAATAGGCTGAAATTGACTAAGTGTTCCATACACCCAAAACTACCCATACGCCTAAGCACTCATGTGCCTGCATAGTGCCCATGCACCAAGCAATGCGTAAAATGACTAAGTGTTGAGTCATGTGCCCGTATAGTGCTCATGCGCCCAGAATGTTTCCCATGTACCTAAGTGTTCCCATGCACCTAGGCACTCATTAGGAGTGTCATTTTTACCCAAACCCGAATACCGAACCCGACCCGAGTCAACCCGAATCCAATTAAAATAGCACCCGACAAACCCGAACCCGATTAAAACGTAAACCTGAAGCCGAGAAATTCTTTAGGGTTGGTAATTGGGTACCTTTTTGGTAAATCGGCACAACCCGATTAACCCGAATAAGATAATACAATCAAATTTTATATATATATAATTTCCATATATTCTATTATGATTGTATCTTTGAATTTGAATTCTGATTTTCACTAGGTTTATTTATTATCAATTTATCACTATTAATTAATATGTAATTGAGATATAGGATTGAATGTCAAACCTCAAATGATAGTAACTTCAATTCGACAATTGGAATCAACAACTTTTATTTTAGTATCAAAGTTCATGGTAAGAATTATGAATGTTGTAAATGCATCCACGTGTGTGTATATATAATATGTGTATTATTATTAAGTTTTGAGGCTTCATGTATCAAGGTTACATGTAATTTCAAATTACTTGTAGGTGTGATTATTCTAATGTATGTATTTTATTTTATTACAGATGTCAAATACATATGATACGACTCAAGAACACAAGATTCATCTTGATGGTAATAATGATCAACTCCCACAAATAAGTGACGTACCTAACAAGAAAACTAAAATTTACCAACCAAGTGTGGAGGAAGTTTGAAAAGTTCACAGACAAAAAGGGTGTTAAAAAAGAAAAATGCATTCATTATGCTTCGGTCTACAAGGCTGACTCAAAATCTTAAGGTACAACTCATCTTAAAAATCATCTAAAAAATGTACCCTGTACTTGGTTAAAATTAGTAGTGGACAAACACAAATTGCATTCCAACTTGGGGATGGAAATAAAATAACATCCTGGAAATTTGATTAAAAAGAAATTAGAAAGGCTCTATGTTTGATGAATTGCCATTTAGCTTGGTCAAAGGAGCAGGTTTTAGGTATATTATGAGCATATGTCAGCCAACCTTTAAAGTTCCACGTAGGTCCATGCATGATCGGTGAAGGGGGTTCACTCACAACACAACAACACAAGAGGAGATTAACTAAACTCAAACAAATAGTGAACTGGATTAACCATAATAAGACATTATGAACACAAGTAATGTAAGAGATAGAACATAAGAGCACAAGTATATGGTTTTCAAGATTGTAGTATATTGCTTTCTCTATGTTCTATTACAAGTGTTACAAAGCATATCATCAAGTTACAAGAACATGAGACACTTATACTACATCCTACAGCCGGCCATACTATGAAAGCCAGCTGGATACAATTGACTAGACCGAAAACAAAATCAATTGTAGAGTCAAAAAGGCAGATTGCCTTTTTGACTTGGTGACTATGGCATGCCATAGCTCACATCCTTATCTATTACAAAAAGGATAAAGTACATGAAGTAGAAAGTTACAGACTCAAGACCTCAATGTACAGTTACCAAAAACATGGACCTTTCCACCAACTCATGTAAGTTGGTGACTTTAGAGAGATGCAGTGGAAAGGTGTCCAGCTTTATGGAATAGTACATCAGATAAAACATGTTACTAAAGGTCTTTGGAAGAAACCTGTCCTCAAGAGTTGAGGCTTCGGAAGACTTTGTCTCTGATGCTTCGGAAGACTTCATCTTTGGCTTCAGAAGATATTGGTCTTAGCTTCGGAAGATCTCACACTTAGAATATTTATGTTTCATGTGTGAAACTTCCGAAGCATTCTTCTTCAGTACTTCTGCAGCATAGTGTCTTATTGTGGTTAATCTAGTTCACTGTTTGCTTAAGTTTAGTTAATCTCCTCTTTGTGTTGTTGTATTGTAAGTGAACCCCCTTTACCGATCCTGTATTTGGTATCAAAGCTTTCCAGGCTCTTGATATAAGATCTCACCATCTTAAGATCCCTCACACACATAAATACTAAACTTTTAAAATGGCAACCATTTCCAAGACTTATATGGAAACTGGAACCATGAACAAGTCCCTACTAATCACTCTTGATGACTTTGATACCTGGTGCCTGAGAATGAAAGGTTTCATCAGGTCTCTAGACTCAAGAATGTGGGAGTCTATTGAGAATGGACCTTATATACCTAGCACCCCTTCTGCTACTGGTGCTGGTATGATCCCCAAGGCAGTGGCAAACTACTCTGATGAAGAAAGGAAGAGAGTAGAGATTGATAGAAAAGCCATGATAGCCCTTCAAACTACTCTTCCAAACTCTATATACAGAGGTTTCAAAAAGTGCAAAATAGCCAAGAAACTGTGGGATGCACTCAAACTGATGTATGAGGGTTCCTCTAAAGCCAAGGAGAACAAGAAAGATCTCCTGAAGCAGCAGTTGAAAACGTCACCTTCAAAACAGGTGAAACCATGACTCAGCAATACTTCAGGTATGTTGAGATTGTGTATACCCTTGTGGATGGAGGAGTTCCTCTTGAGAACAGGGACATTGTAAGGAAGTTCATGTCCTCACTTCCTAGGCAGTGGACACACTACTGTGTGGTGATCAAGAGGACTGAGAATCTAAAAACTCTTACTCTGATAGATTTATATGGGACTACCAGATGGAGATGAACATGCAAGGTTCATCTGGCAACTCCAACAATCAAATGGGTTCAGCCCTGGATGTGGCTGAAAGGGATAGCATAGAATCTCAACATCATCTTATATGCTACCCTGACAACTCACAAAAAAGTCCTTTCATCACCTTCCTAGAGAAACCTAGAGAGAACTACACCCAAGGAAGCCCATTCCAAGAGACAATTTCTTCTCAAGCACTTGTGTCTTCTGATGAAAGTTATGGCAGCTTCCTGTTCACCTTGAAGTCCTGGATTGTATCCATCTAGATGATCTGGAGTACATGGAGATAGTCCAGCAGATGGGTCTTCTCACTCACAGAGCCAAGAAGTTCTACAAGTGAACTGGAAGGAAGTTTCTAAGCAATACAACCAGTGGAAAGTTTGGCCTGGACAAAGGCAAAGTTAATTGTTACAACTAGAACTTGATGGGCCACTTTGCCAGGGAGTGTAAGGTACCTAGAACAAATGGTGACCAAGCATAGTCCTATGGAATGTGACGTCTGCTGATGTCACTTGATAGTGACATCTAATAGAATTATACAAACAACTGAAATTATGCAAACTACTGAGAATGTTCTCAACAACTGATCACATCTCAGAGAATGCTAAGTACAAGAACATAAAACTACTGAACTAAAACTATAAACTACTGAAAGGTAAATTACAAGTACTGAAAAGAAAAACCATCACAACTACGGAAGTTAACGACTTCAGCTGTTGTGACAATTACTGATCACTCTGGTCTTCAGTCTTTGTCTTCAGTCTTTGTTCTTCAGACTTCTATTTCAGACGTTGTCTTCAGCTGATAGCTTCAGACTTTGTCTTTAGTACTTTCCTTTTAGACTTTGTCTTCAGTTCTTTACTTTCAGACTTTGTCTTCAGTTCTTTACTTTCAGACTTTGTCTTCAGTAGAAATCTTCAGATCTTTTCTTCAGACTTTGTCTTCAGACCTTGTAATCAGCTGATGTCTTTAGCTGTTGTGATCTTCTTCAGCAGTTGTAATGTCTGTGGGACTTAGAGGTTTTTCTGATCAGACTCATTGGTTCTTTTGGTCCAACAGAAGTAGAGACTAAAACTCCAAGTAATGCGAGTGATAAGCAAAAGCAACCTGTTGTCATTGAAGAACCAGCCAAGTAATACATTCCACCACCACCTTATGTTCCACCACCTCCATATCCAGGTCGTTTGAGACAACAAAGAATGGAGGCACAATATGGCAAATTACTTGGTTTTTTCAAACAACTCCACATCAATCTGCCCTTGGTGGAGGCCTTAGCACAAATGCCAAACTATGCTAAGTTTCTAAAAGGTGTCTTGTTAAACAAAAAGAAACTGGAAGAGTTATCACACATGGTTTTGAATGAGTAATGCTCTATAGTTCTTCAAAACAAATTACCTCAAAAGATGACTGATCTAGGAAGTTTCACAATACCATCCCTAATAGGAAATCTTTCTGTTAGTAATGTGTTAGCTGATTTAGGTGCAAGCAATAACCTTATGTCTTATGCGGTTTTTGAAAAATTAAACTTAGGTGAACCTAGACCTACCCGTATGAGCATCTAGTTAGCTGACCATTCTAACAAATATTGAAGGGCATCATTGAAAATCTCTTAGTTAAAATTGACAAATTCATGTTTCCCGTTGATTTTGTGATCCTTGACATGGATAAGGACAAAAATGTTCCTCTTATCCTTGGTCGACCTTTCTTAGCGACTGCTCGAGCCCTCATTGATGTTTGTGCAGGCAAACTCACGGTTAGAGTAGACGAAGAGGAAGTAACTTTCAATATAGGCCAATCCATGAAACACCCTCAACATCATGATGACTCGTTCTATTACGTTGATACTTGCGATTCGATCATAAGCTATCATTTGAAGAAAACTTTTCAAAATGAAGCTTGCAACACTCAATTAATAGAGGTCCAAATCACTGAACCCATCTGTGAGAACCAAATCATACCAGAACTTGAAGTTGATGAAACATCATTTCATCAAGAAGCATTTGAGATCATTGAGCAAGATCTAGAACTGAAAGCCAAACCTTCTATCGAAGATCCTCCAGATTTAGAGCTCAAAGAACTTCCATCTCATCTCGAATACGCTTTTCTTGAAAACACATATCAACTTCCTGTCATAATCTCATCAGCCTTATCAATTGATAAGAAGAAAAAGTTGCTCAATGTGCTTAAGGCACACAAACAAGGAATTGCATGGAAAATCATGGACATCAAGGGAATCAATCCGTCCTTTTGCACTCATAAAATATTGATGGAAGGGAACTTCAAATCCGTCAATCAGCCTCAAAGACGTTTAAACCCGAGCATGTAAGAGGTGGTGAAGAAAGAAGTAATCAAACTGCTAGATGCCGGTTTGATTTACCCTATTTCTGATTCGCCTTGGGTCAGTCCCGTCCAAGTTGTTCCAAAGAAGGGAGGAATGACTGTTGTAACTATGAGAAGAATGAGCTTATTCCCACTCGTTTACTTACAGGATGGAGAGTTTGCATAGACTATTGCAAACTTAATGACACCACAAGAAAGATCACTTCCCTCTTCCTTTCATCAACCAATGCTTCAGCGATTATCTATAAAAATGTTCTATTGTTTCCTGGATGGTTTCTCAGGTTATTTTCAAATCCCTATTGCTCCTGAAGATCAAGGGAAGACGAAATCACCTGTCCATATGGCATATTTGCTTATCGGCGAATGCCCTTTGGATTGTGTAATGCTCCTGCTACATTTCAAAGATGCATGGTAACAATTTTTCATGACATGATTGAACACTCAATGGAAGTTTTCATGGATGATTTCTCCATCTTTGGAAACTCATTTAAGAAATGTATTGAAAATCTGGAAATGATGCTGGTTAGATGTGAAGATTTCAACCTTGTTTTAAATTGGGAAAAATGCCACGTCATGGTTACAAAAGGAATAGTGTTAGGACACAAAATCTCTCGAGCAGGGCTTGAAGTCGATCAATCCAAAGTCAACACTATTTTTAAACTTCCACATCCTACAACCATGAAAGATATCAGAAGTTTCCTAGGTCATGCAGAATTCTACCGTCGTTTCAACAAAGATTTCTCAAAAATCGCTCGACCAATGACTCAACTTCTTGAGAACGACGCCAATTCCTATTTTCAGATGAATGCATTAGTGCATTCAAATTTCTTAACGAAAGGCTGGTAACCGCTCCAATCATGGTTTCCCCAGATTGGACGCTACCATTTGAACTCATGTGCGATGTAAGCGATTTCGCGGTAGGAGCTGTATTAGGACAAAGGAAAGACAAACAATTTCACTCAATTTGTTATGTGAGCAAAACCCTAAACGACGCACAAGAAAACTACACCACCACCGAAAAAGAACTACTTGTGGTAGTTTTCGCATTTGACAAATTCCGCTCGTATCTAATCCTTTCAAAAACAATTGTTTACACTGATCAAGCAGCCCTTCGTTATTTGTTCAACAAACAAGATGCAAAGCTGAGATTGATTCGTTAGATTCTTCTACTTCAAGAATTTGACATTGAAATTTGTGATAAGAACGGAGCAGAAAATCTAGCGGCTGATCATCTCTTGCGTCTTGAGGATTCAAGTCCTTCACAAACTGAGGAAGCCATAATAAACGACAATTTTCCTCACAAATTCCTTATGCACATTCAATCCTCAATCGATGAACATCATTGGTTCGCTGATTTTTTGAATTACGTAGCAAGCGGAATCCTTCTCAAAGGAATGACTTATGAGAAAAAGAAGAAATTCTTTACTGATATCAAACATTACTATCGGGAGGACCCGTATTTGTTCAGAATCGGTGTAGAGCAACTCATTCAAAGATGCGTATATGGAAGAGAAGTAGAACAAATCTTAAGTCACTATCATGAAGGACCCATAGGAGGACACCATGGAGCAACCTAACAGTCAAGAAAGTATTAGACTCTGGATTTTACTAGCCCATGATCTTCAAAGATGCTCACAACATGGTACACACCTATGATGCATGTCAAAGAGCAACCAATATCTCAACACTGGATGAGATGCCTTAGAAACTAGTTCAAGTATGCGAGATATTTGATATATGAGGCATTGATTTCATGGGGCCATTCCCGGTGTCATTTGGCAATCGTTACATCTTGGTAGCAGTTGATTACGTTTCAAAATGGCCTGAAGCTCAAGCCTTGCCTACTAATGATGCAAGAAACGTTGTCAATTTCCTTAAGAAACTATTCTCTCATTTTGATGCCCACAAAGCTCTAGTTAGTGACCGAGGAACTCATTTCTGTAACAATCAGTTCGAATGAGCAATGGCATGTTATGGAGTTCACTATCGCTTTTCAACTACTTACAATCCACAAGCGAATGGGCAAGCCGAAATCACTAACCGAGGCATCAAACGAATCCTTGAGAAAACTATAGGTCAAAACCACAAGGACTGGTCTACGAAATTAGATGATGCGTTATGGGCTTTTTCAACAGCCTATAAGACTCCATCGGCACAACATTGTTCAAAATAATCTATGGGAAGGCATGTCATCTACCAGTGGAACTAGAGCACAAGGCTTTTTGGGCACTTAGAGCAGCAAACCTAGACCAAGAACTTGTAGGAAAGAATCGATTCCTACAAATTCACGAATCGGAGGAATTGAGAGAACAAGCGTACGAAAACGCTAGGGTTTACAAAGACAAGGAAATTCCACGACACTCGATTCAAGAACATAATACGATTTCATTTGGGAGAACGTGTCTTATTGTACAACTCTCATTTACGTTTGTTTCTCGAAAAACTAAAATCACGTTGGTCTAGACCTTATAACCACGAAGGTTTAACTTTCAAAGCGAATTGTCATCGTTTGAAACTGTATAACGATAGATGAACCAAGATTCCCTTGGAGAAATTACACCTCCTCCCCGACAAACACTAATTGTGGGGAAGAGTCGTGCCGAAGACCCGAAACTTAAACGCAACACCTTTATATAACTTTTCCTTGATTTTTTTAAAACTTTTAGGACCTCACAAGCACAAGAACACGCCATGCCTCATGAAGCACGCCCCCGTGTCTCTGAAAATTTTTTCCACGATCTCCACTAATGACTCTGGAACATTGCATGTCGAATTTCAGACGAATTCTGACAACCAGGGGGTGGTGCCTAGCCAAGCACATCCCCGTGTTCACTTTCCACAACCTGTATATAAATACCACACTTGTTCCATTCTTTCATCACACCCATTCCTATTTAAAAACATCTGAAATATGAAAGAATCAAGTCACGGAAGTTCCAACTAGAATCCGGCGAAGAAACCGCGTTCTAAAACACGAGTGCCAACGACTCAATAATACTTCTTCAAGCTACATGAACTTATCAAGCAATTGACTGAAATGAACCTCGTTGCGTCCCAATGCTTAGCTGAACTAATCCAAAAAGTTCAACAGATGGGCGAGGAACTCATTGCCAGCGTACCATACCTTCCTGGATGAAGAAAGTAAAGATGCGGAAAGTTGTGCATTGAGGAAAGCATTTTGGGAGCAGATTGGAACCGGAGGGTTCAACTCACGTAAAACAAAAAGCAGGCAGATACGAGACCCGCTGCTGCGATACATTCATCGGTTACTTAGTCATTCCATAACAGCTCGTGGTCAAAGCGAGGGAGTTGTTAACTTGGGGGACTTGTTCATTTTATATTGTATGGTTAATAAGTTGCCATGTAATATTGGGTATTTGTTTTGTAATCTTTTTGTCAGGAATGCGATTGCAGGTGCTCCAACACCCATGTTTGGAGGAAGCTGGATTTTGAACTTATACGAGAACTATGGTTATAACACTGAGGGAACTGAAGGAGTGATGCTGGGACTGTTAGACTTGAGCCTTTGCACAAGTATGTACATTTTGACGAGCCTACCAAATGGGCAGCCGAGATTCATGGATAAGAAGGGACAAATCTGGGATCCGGCGGAGCTGGATAAGAAATAATTATGGATCTCGACATGCCAATACAATTGGAAGGAGCCGGAGCTGGATCTTCAAGTTCATGTACAATGGAATTCCCAACCATGTTAGACCTTAATGCGTCAATTCAAACCACCAGCGACCATGCAAGGCGATCATTTGAATATGCCCAACGAGCCTTTAATCGAGTCGAAAATCTGCATTCCCGAGTCGATGACCTGAGCAACGATGTCACGTACATCAGGAACGAATGTACCATGAGAGGGGGGATATCCCACCACAAAGCCCTTGAAAACCGTATCTTTTTCGGGGACCCGACATAGTTGTTTCGTGCCAATCTATCTTTTAATTTATGTCATTTTGTTTTTTTATTTATTTTGTGTGTTTAGGATTTAATGTTTTCAATAAATTGGTGACATTTCAGGAAATCCTGAAGATTCTACCAAAGCAAGGACAACTAAACACAAGAGACAAATTCATCATTTTTAGGGGAGTTATTTAATTACCCTTTCTCGATCTAGATTATGTTAATCACATTGAGGACAACATGAATTTTAAGTGTGGGGATGGGAGTAATGCATTTGACTTTGCTAAAAATGTCCAAATTTAAGAATTTTAGGAAAAGAACACTTAGGAAGTAATTTTTGTGACAAGAAACCAAAAACTTAATATAATTTTTGATAAACCAAATTATAAATATACGTTTTCGGGAAATAAAGATGTAAATTCATGACGTCCAAATAAAATTGAAAATGTTTTTTTGTTTTGATATCCTTAAAAGCAATAATCTAATGTAGTAAAATATTTAATCATGTAAAATGAAACACTTTTACTCAATTCCATCCATATGTGAGTTTATTTTTTAGCCTTTAAACAAATTTTGCAAATTGCAATTCTACTTTCATTCTTGATTTAATTGAGGGTGCCATATGATACATATGATATTGGAACTTGCTTTGGGTATGCATTTCAAGACTTTAATTAGTATTTGTTGCATAAAAATGAGTTAGGCACTAGGTGACCTTAACCATTCGAGCCCCAACCATTCTCTTTAATTTTCCTTGCCCGAACGTCAACTTTAGTTAGCCCTATTGAGCTTAAATGTTTTTATCTTTCAATCACCCGAACAACCAAGTCCCTTAACCAAAAAAGCATTCAACAAAACCTGATTTCGTTAAAGACACGTTTTTGGCTTGTTAAAAAAATTGGTCTGTTACCCACAGACCTTAAAGAGCTGGAATGCATTCTTTTGATTTCAATTTGTTTTGTTGCCTTCATCACGCAAAACCAGGACTTCCCCCGGAAATCCGTGAACAAATTTTCAATCTCACGTTCAACGCAAGAAAGAAATGGCGAAAAAAGGAACAAGTTCTGCCATTTTGTGGAATTTCAGAAAGTGCTATAAAGAGACGGGCAAAAAGATATGAATGATGCACAAACTGTGGAAATTGGTCGCATAATTGAAAATACAGAAAGAATCAAACTAAATCTTAATACGAATACACATAACTAATTCAATTGGGTGCTATTAGGCTTCAAGCCAAACGATCCTTGAGAAAGGAAAGTTTTGTGTATCTTCACGTAAAAGATGAAGTATGGTTCTTGAAAGCAAAATACAGTCTTGACAATCTGACCTTAAACGAGTCCTCAAGTTAGCATATCTCTTCTAGCTTAAAGTATTGTATAGGGAACCTTTTATTGCTTTCCTTGTAGTTTGTGTTAGAAAAAATAAGCCAAGACCGTCGTCTTTAACAATTAGCCACTTTTTCCAAATATTTCATACCCGAGCCCAAGCCAAGTTACAACCCATCAAAGACCTAATGATTTTTGCATGAAAATAGCTAAGTAGGTGGAGATTTTATCCCTTAACAAGCATATGATTTCACACGTATTCATACTAGGCAATTGAGTGTATTAGTCATACTTAATCTTTATTATGACTCCATATATTTAGCTGAGTGGGAGTGCATCTTGTGAGAAGTGTGGATTTTTACATGATAATAATCTTTACTAACCAATCTATTGCTTGCTAGGATATCATTTTACATATGCATGGAATATTATATTTGGATGAAAATATTTTTACTTGCGTATTTCTCGAAAGACATTTTTGTAATTTGATTTATTTGGTTTTTGGTGGATTTGTCGTTTTAAGTGATTTTTGCTTGAGGACAAGCAAAGTTCAAGTATGGGGATGTTTGATGTGCTCGAAATTATACATAAAAAACCTATCAAAAGCACATAAATTATTCCTTAATATCTTCCTTAAAATAATGAAAATGTACTTAAAATGTTAAATTGTGTTTTCAGGTGTTTAATAGGGGCAAGATGGAAAAAAGAAGCATATTAGCAAGAAGTTGAACGAATCCGAGCTTTGGAGTCCAAGCATGGGGCGTGCCTCATTAAGCACGCCCCCATGCTTTGCAAGAAACACACCCCCGTGCTAAATTAACACACCCCTAAAAGTAGACACGGGGCCGTGCCCCACCTACAACACGAGGCCATGCCCCATTTAGCATGGGGTCGTGCCCGACACAACCTTCATGTATGAGCCAACCAACTTTCGTAAGCATTGTACTAGCATGGGGCTATGCTTAAACACTCCAGAAAGCCTATAATAGAAGCCTAAGTTCCTTATTTGGGTAAACTTCGGGGGAGAGTTACTCTGCAGAACTTTCTCGGGAATCAAGACTTCAAGGTCATTTGGAGGCTCGGGAGGTGCATACGACACTTGGAAAAAGCTCGGGATCATGTAAATGTCATCCATTGTGGATTATCGGTTTGATTGTTCCATTTTACTAATGATTACATATCTATCTTCTTTGTTATCTATTGTTATGTCCAAGCTCATTATGAGCTAAACTCTTTTTATTATCCTAATCGGATGAAACTTATGTAATTTGTGATGAACTATTGGTGTGATCAATATTATGTTAATATTATGGTGGTCTTGGGAATACTATTGATGGGTAGCATCTACATTTGAACGGGAAGTTATAAATTTATGGTTTGTGATTGTTATTGTCATACAAGGTTGAAAACCGTATGATTAACTTTCATTCACGAAACCGGTCTTCATAATAAATCCATGGCTAATGAACTAGAAATGGTTATTAGAAAGCATATCACCTTAACTTTTTGATCATTTATGAGTTCCCTTTTATTAGTTTGAGAAATCTTTAGTAATTGTTATGGTTTATTAAAATTAATGGTATGTTAGGAAGGAACTTGATCAACTCTCTTTTTAACATTAAATTATGTTTTCAGAAATCATATGTCAAATAGGACACAAAAGACTTACCTACATTACTAAGGCTTTGATCTAAGCAGTAAAACTCAACCTGACATGATCCTAGTCACTACGGCAGCAGATAGATGAAAAATCACGCCAGCTCATCTTTATAAACATTAATATAATTACATTAGTCCATATCTTTAAATCACACCACCAATACATCACAGTTACATAAGTGGAGTCTAATTAGGATGATAACTTTTATTCCCTGATTTTAAATCCAAACGCTTCAAATCTTAGTTTACTTTATTTTTATTATTGTTTTTAAACCCTAAAAATCTTTCTCTTGCAACTTATCATTTTCTTTAAACGAAAACCAAATCTGATAGTCAAATGTCAAGTTTGTTGAGTAGGCTAGGTGTGTCCACGGATTGATACTCGGTTCTTACCAGCACTATATTACCACACGACAGGTACACTTGCCTTTTGTGTGTGTGGTTTAGTACTTGTAATAACCAATTAAAACTGAATCTATGTGTAAAATATTTGTCAAAATATATATACTATCCCCACCCATCACTTATCATCAGATTTAGTCCCCAAAACCTCATATATCATGTTCTAAGCTTAAATCATGCATTTTAAGCCTTAGAAACACAACCATAACAACACCAAGCATGAACATAGTCCAACATCACATCATACCCGCAACATATACACATTCACACATATGGGTATAAAATCTAGTTTTATAAAAACATAAGTTTATGCATTTCCAGCCCTAAAATCAGTTAAAACAAGTAAGAAGAGGGGTTCTAGAACTCACCTTTGCAGCTCTTGAGTGTGGCTTCTTCCAACTCATTTGCAATTGAGTTTAACCACCTAGAAACCCACTAAAAACATACAACCAAACACACACAACACACATAAGCACACACCCAAGGATAAAACCGGTTAAGAACACTTAAAACCACGAATTCCTTACCTTGAATTCGACTTTTCAGCTTGTTCTCCTTCAAACCCTAGAGCTTTCTGATCTTTTTCTTTCTCTCTCTCTAAAAACCGAAGATATGGGTGTTGTGAGAAGGGAGTGGGCGCCATGCCCACTTTACACCCACTTTCAAACCTTTTTGTCCTTTTGATACTTTTTACCCTCAACTTGGGTAAAATATATTTTCTTTCTTTTTCTTCACTTTATTCTTTCTTTCTTTGAATTAAAAAATAATCGGGTGTTACATGCTAAAAGATCATGAAAATACTAATTAGTTATTAATTGCTATATTTAATTCCTAAACATGAAAACACTTCTTGCCAATTCACTTTCTACAACTGACTTAGCATCCTTCACAATCTGTTACCACGACATGATAATTTAGTTGTAATAAGTTTTCACTCTGGTTAGGGTGAGCTCTACCTGTGTCTTGATTTCAACTATTACTAAGGTAACAAGGTTGATGGATTAAATAAAATAACTGCAATAAAAATAATAAGAGTAGATGAGAGATCAAAATATAAACCCCCAAAAAACACCATGGATAAGGGTAAGGGCAGGTACCCCAATAGATATTGTAGTAGGTTACGGGTGACATTGAAAGCATTAGCCTAAATCATTGATATGTTATTAGTGTGCATGTTAGTTATCTAAGCTAGAACCATGCAATGAAACAATTGCAACAAACTTACTAAATACCTTGCAAGAGACGATACAGTCACGTCCAGAAAGGGGGAAACAACATGGTCTCGGATAAAAGAAAAGGAAAAATAAGGGCATGCCGCTTTTGAACTCGAAGAAAATGAAGTCATGTCTTTTGATCTCACAAACAGTCTTTTGACACATGTAATATGTAAATATTATGTACATAAACTGTTTTTGGTTTACCATGTTGCATCAATATTCAAAATTCACACAACGCACGACTCATAATGACCACTAGTTTGAATTTAAAAGGTATTTGAAAAATAGGTTAGTTTCTAAGGGTACTATAGAAATGGAAGTTAATAACTTCAAAGATTCAAACATTTACAGATAAACTTTCTCATAAAAGTAACTCCTTAAAAAGATGTGTTTAGCACATGTATTACAAAGACTTGTCTCTTTCCAATAACACACAGGGATTCAAAGAAAAAGATCATGCCTCATCAACAGAAGTTCTAAGTTCACAAAATAAGGGTCGTCTCTCACAGAACAAAGATCTTACCAAATAAGTTCAAATTCAGAAAGATAACATAAAATCTACAAAAGAATCACATGGTTAGAGATATACTAAAGCTGGTTTCTATGACACGTTTGATAGCTATCTTGGTTGTCATACACAGTTTGAGCAAAAGATGAGAATGAGTAAATCAAATAGCTAAGATGTCTCAAATGGCAAAATAACATTTCATTACATGATTTGATCACAAAAACTGAATCAGATCATATCATCATTGGTTTTCACCCAAAAGAAATTTCTTTAAAAATATGTGAAAAGTCAAATTATATGGCTAGAAGCTATATTCATCAACATAAAAATTTCATAATTCTATTTCAAGTAATGGAAAAAATTCCAAAATAAAGAATGTGTTAGACCAACTAATTTTCAAACAGAAGGAGAAAGATGATTTTCAAAATAATTCTAAAAGAATAATTCAGAAAATTATAAAATCAAAATGTTGTTGGCAATGTGAAAGTTGTTAATAAAAAGATCAAAGTTCAAGGAAAAAATATTAAAATCCAAAGAGGATGTGAAACATTTCCTAAAACCTATTCAGGAATAGAAAGTAGAGTTCGATGTTCTACTTTTGATATGGCAAAAGATAAACTGTTTGATGATAAATGTGATACGATTTTAACATATCTCATTTACATTGATGAGAAACACTTACCCAATTTTACCATGCCTTGGATCCCTAAAACTTATTTATTATTTACTTTGTGTAGAAACAACCAAGGATGACTATCAATAGCTTATGGCATCTTGATTGTGGTTGTTGCAGGCACATGTCAGACAATATTTAACTCATGCATAATGTTCAATCTTAAAATGGTATTTATGTTATCTTTCCTAGTGATAAAGGAGGAAAGATCACAACGAAACGAATTGTTACAAATAGACTATTGAGTTTTGAAGAGTAATCTATGTTTAAGAACTCTAACATTTCCGGGTTTCTCAAATATGTGATAAAAACTATTCCACACTGTTGGAGCTGTAAAAGATAGTCTACATTATCAACACAGTCAAAGTCAACAAAAGTCAACGTCACAATCAAAGTCAACAAAAGTCAAACCCGACACGTTCGAGACGAGGATCCAAGACGAGACGTTGAAGATTTAGATGACTAGGAGTTTTATTGTAATAAATAATTTGTGTGAACAAAATATATTTTATCTTGTTTTTAGTCATTTTTATGTTTTATATGTTATTTCATTAATTAGCCTAAGTCTAGGGGGTTAAATGTAATTAGTGAATAATATATTCACTATAAATAGCCTAATTGTTATTAGGATTAGGCTAATGGTTGAATGACCAATTAATTGAGGGATTTACTTGTAAATAATATTATTTGCAATCTTATTGAAGATCAAGGGGATTGATTGTGATTATCATATTTTGATCTAATTCTTCATGATTTGATTCAAGTTTGATCATCCTGGAGTTAGACACACATTTCACTTCAAAAGAGTCTTTAATATTAAATAGGGATACGTCATACCTGATGAATGGATCTTGTTTAAAAGAGTCTTTAATAGCTTATTGTAATATAATTTGGATACTGTTTTTATAAAATAAAAGAATATGCTCCATCTTGTTTAAAAGAAGTCTCTTTAGAGAAGCCTCCTTCAAATGATTCTAATGTTGTTCATGGTCTTATTTCAACTTAGATAATATTCTAATACAAGAACAAGTTCAATCATAGGTTTCTGATGAAGTTATTGGCTCTGAACAAGTAACTACCATCATGGATGTGATTTAATATTCTAAAAAATCCACGTCATCTACGCAAGATTTTCTTATAAAGCCAATTCAAGTTCCTTTTGCAGGAATCTCAATCTGAATCAATATCATTTATAGTAGTGGTTTTGTATGATCATTAAGAAAAAATAATTCCTTATCAACCTGAATGAATCAATGATGTTAACAAACTTGCTGGTCATCTTTCTAACCTTGATGTAGTCATTTCTAAAGATAGGATTCCTCAACTAAGAATTCATATGAATATCCAACCAAAATCAGTCCATTAACTAATTTTGTATGCTTGCTTCATTTTTTAAAGTATGCTAAACAATGTTGAAATGTCATTAAAAGACAACATTAGATTAAAGAAATGGAAGATGAGTTGATACAATTCAAGAAATTAAGTGTGTAGCATCTTGTTAAACATCCAAAGAGTAAGTTACCAATTATGACAAAATGGATTAATACAATAAGACGAATGAAATATTTGTTATTGTTCATTAAAAACCATATCTCATTGTGCAGGGATTCTATCAGGTTAAAGGCCTAGATTATGAAGAAATCTATGCTCTTATAACTAGACTTGAAGTTATTCGTTTTCTTTCTCATGCTTCCCACATGAAATTTAAAGTCTACCAAATTGATTTTATGACTTCATTGTTGTGTGGTAAAGTTTAGGAGGAAATCTATGTGTTAGGGACCGTGTATGTACGGAGTACTAACTGATTCTAGGTTTATACAGGATCAAATAATGCGGACTCCTATTTGATTGGAGATCCAATCAGTGAGAACGATAACCTAATCAATAGAAGATTGAACTAAATGTTAAGAATGAGTAGGAATCGATCAGGAACGAACTATTAACTTGGACAGGCTATTTGGGACGCTCTTGATGGCTAGGATTTATGTGTATGCGTAATATCTGTTGAAGTGTTATGTTTTTCCACGAATTAGGTGGTATTTATTGGTTAGTGGTTTCCATTTGTACGACTAAACCACTAGCATGGTTCAGTCGTGCGACTAAATCATGCGATTGATCCATATGCACGATTGAAGGATTAGTCGTGCGACTGAGTCAATCTTATGTCTCAATCATATGACTGATCCAGTCTCCTAGTTCAGTCATGTGACTGGTCCATAAGCATGATGTATTCATGTGTATGGTCCATAAGTATGGGCCATTAGCATTAATACTCATCCGACTAGGTTGAACATAATACTCAATCAGTATTGACTAAGAACTATGTATAACAACCTCCAACCTATATAAGAAGTCATACATATGAATTAAAGATAACTAAACATCAAATCATATATCATATTTCATTACTTTGTTAAATTACACATATGTAAGACATTAACAAATTTTACATTTAAGAACATAAACTAGGTACACATGATCAACTAACTCCCCCTTGGACCTCGTTTTCTCTATCGTCTAACATTCTTCACATGTTCTTGGAACTTTTTGTACTCTTCTTTCTTGTGACTCCTGCATGTATCTTGAATGCAAAGCAGAGTCGTATAACATGTTGGAACTGTTGAGCTTGTACAATATCTTGCGGTGTCATAGAACAGTGGCCACTTGTATAAAGTATAGACATATTTAGCCGATAAGTTAGTGAGCCACATTGGGTCAAATACCCTGATTGTCTCTATTTTCCTATCTCTCTTCAAAACTATGGCCGATTCCCCCGTTCTCCAGTCATAATACCACCATTTGAAGTGTGGAGTAAAGTCCTAAGGCATTTCCGTAAGGGAATCTTGGACATTGTGCCCGGAGAACTCCACTTCAACACTACTTTGGGCTTTCCAGATATAGGATCCACTTCGGACTTATGAATCAACCTTTTCGGTTGTTGAGGTCTGAAGTTTACCGACTTGGTGTGGTATTGCTTCTTCAATGCAGCCTCAAACCAACCTGGCATCTTTCTTGGATTTGCATATAACAAATCTAGGCATGCCAGTCCGTTGAGCTCAAAACTAAGAAGAATCTTCAGATCATGAGGATATCTGAAGTACTCAATCCCCTTTTCCCTTTTCATAGCATAAATATCCAAAATTTCAAAATATGCCATGCTATAATGTTGCCTGACACTTTCTAATGTCGTTTGACTCTATAATGCTTGGTGTAGGCATTTTTCTTTGGGAGCAGGCTTTGGGCTTTTATCACTACAAAACAAGCTGCCCATTAAGCTTTCTTGATATGAACATTAGCATCTAAAGCATGGGTTGTGCTTACTTCTTTCTCTTTTCCTTTCTCCATTTCATCCAGTTTCTCAAAAGTACCACTGTTGAATGTTTCACCCAAGTTAGGGATAACAAGTCTTCCGGGTCAGTCAACTGTGGATAGTGCTCTGTAGTGACATCTTCTATCTCGATTTCATCCTCATCTTTTACTTATCATCACACACAACGTCAACTTCTGTAGCATCTATGACAAGCTCATCTAGATTCAGTCTGAATATTTCAGCGAGCTGTACGTCTGTAAGATCATGTATAATCTCTCCTTCCTCCGGTGTGTAGCTCACAGATCTTCTAACAATCCCTTGCAAGTCAAGAATCATGGTAAGTTGAGTCTTGACTTGCTGAAGGGGAGTAACATCGTATCCATCTGTTTGTTGATATTCATCTGTTTGATTATACATTAAGCACATCACCCATAAATCATTAATCAAGACATTTAAACATCAATAATCATTAATTACATTAGTTTAATACATAATTCAAGTACAAGTTTCAAATACAAAAACATCTAATCATTACTTTTGCCTTGGTCAGTAGTCTCTTCAACTTGAGGAGCTGAGGACGAGGCTCCTTGATCTTGATTTCTTTTGGTCCGCCTCTCTTAACCGATGGATTAGAGGCTAATGCACATCCATCACCTTCTTGGTCATTCTTGTCATTATCATCACCTTCTTTTCCTTTTCCACTTCCTCCAGCTCCCTCGTCATCACCATCATCTTCATCAGATTTACTTCATCCTCATCATCATCATGATCATCATCCCGTCATCACCATCCTTGATCTTTAATGGCTCACTCTTTGATCCTTTAAGCTTTAGCAGAATCTTCTTTTTCTTCTTCTCAAGTTCTTCAATTCTCTTTACCGACGCCAACACCAGCTCGTTTTGTGTTGTTAGTACATGGTGGGCTTGGCCTAACACTCTCTTGTAGTGAGCGTTCTTTTCACTCAGCTGAGCAATCTGGTTAGCTTGACCCACATTCACCGCCATCAGCTGATTGATCTGAGTGGCCCTCAGATCATCAGTAGCAATAAGCTTTAGCACCATCCAGTTTAGGCTGGCCAGCTGCTCCGCCAACCCAACCATGGGTAGAGTAGGTCATGGTGTGAATATGGATTGGGTAGAGGGACCCACTTGGTGAGTGGTTGTCGTGGTGGTGGATGTAGTGAAGATGGGAGGAGGGATGGGAATGGATTGTGGTGGAGTAGGTGTATGAGTGGTGGATGGAGTGGTGACTATGGTAGTGGGTGTGGTAGTGGTTGTGGCTATGGCAGTGGTGGTAGTGGGTGTGGTGGTGGTGGTGGTTGTGGCTGTGGCAGTGGTGGTGGCTGTGGCTGTGGTGGTAGTAGAAGAGGATGTGATCAAAGTAAAACCTCGACCACTTACTCTTTTTCCCATGGGGATGGGCCATTCTCTTCTTCTTGGAGCACTTGGAGACAGATGCTCCCCCTGAGCTGTGTGGCTAGTTTGGGGTATAAGTAGGATTAGTGACATTTGTAGCAACCCCTTCGACGCAGCCTGGCGTTCACCAACTGCCTCTTTCCCTTTGTTTGTGGCCACAACTCGTCTCCTGACAGTCCGAACCAGTGGCTTATCATCAGACTCTTCCTCTTCATCAAGCAGGAAGTCTTGGTGGAAAGCAGCTTTATCTATTCCACCCGGTGCATCACCATCTTCACCATCATCATGGTCGTTATCATCGTGGTCTTCTTCATCAGTGGGTAGCTCGATTAGCTCAACATTTGAGTCACTATCATAATGACACCACTTTTTGTGAGAGGGGCCACCTAATCTTCACTCGTCACATGCCTGAACAATCTCCTGACCGGGGGCTTCACCTACTTTCTTCGGTAAACCTTCATCCTACGCAATGTGGTGTCATCCATAACCTCCAAAATCATAGCATCATATTTTTCCTTAGGCAGCAAAGGAAGCTTCTCGTCAATAATCATCTGTAAGAACCTCAGGTACATGTAGAAGCCTTCTTTTCCCTTAGCCTCGATGTTCTTGACCGTGTAGGAGAACAACATGTGAGAGAAACTGAACGGGTGGTTCAACACTAGAGCAACATAAGCGTTCTGGATTTGATCTGACATCTTATCAACCCTCCTCTCCTTGATGCTATGCACTTGAGAATGACGTGAGCCAAGTACTTAAACTAGGGGCATAGGTTTCTCTTGTTGAGCACACCTACGTTGATGTCCCTAGTGTACTTCATCCGCAGAAAGGATCCCCGAATGGTCAGAGGGTGTAGCTTGGTTGGGTGGGTACCATCCTCACCCAAATCCAGGACTCACCTTAGATCGTCAGCGGTAATGCTAATCTCCTGCCCAAAGATTGAGCTCCGAATACTGTGGGGCTCTGGGACCTGTCAACTGCAGCGCTTTCCCAGAAGGTCTGCTGTGATGATCTGTACAACGTGCATGGTGTAGCTATGACCCTAGAAAACTCGGAAGCATTTCGAGTAGTAGCAGCTAAGTGAGCAAATATTGTGCTTGGTGCTCATTGTCCATATATCAGCCATGTTGCTGCAACACAACAAAAATATACATTAGAGTTGTGCATAACAGAAGATAGTAGGAACTTAAACTGTTTTCATCAAAAGTGGTTCGGTCGTGCGACTGAAGCATACGACTGAGTTTTAGTCGTACGATTGAGTTCAGTCGTACGATTGAGCCAGCGATTGAGTTAAGTCATGTGATTTAGCCTGCGACTGAACTTAGTCGTATACTACACCATGTGGTTGAGTCAGTCGTGCAACCGAACCCATACACATGATTCGTACGTGTGATTGAATGGTACACCTGGCTCAATCGTGCGACTGGGGTTCATCAGCATGACCATTCGTATCTTATACTATTTAACACCCTAGATTTGAATCTTTGTTAAACTTTATATTAGATGTCGTGTTTAGACTTATTTGACTCAGCAGAGACACGAAAAACACTTAATGTCCTTCATATCAACTTTTATGTCCATTTAAGTGGTCTATTTTAGGGTTTAGTCTCGGTCTAGCTTTTAGCACAATCGGTCCTTAAAGATACGATTAACATGTTCATTTGGATCGATTCAGTCGCCCAGTACCTGTAGATGAGTAGAATAACAGTTAGAAACATAGATCAGTCAGTACTAACAGGCAAATGAAATTTGAGCAGAGTTTCTGTGAGTACGGGTGATTTCAGAGAACTTGAAGGGTGGTAAAGGTTACAACTGACTGACCCCATTATTTATACTATTATTAATTTTAGTCGTGCGACTGGACCCGTACTTATGCTTCAGTCGTGCGACTGAGCCCATACTCATGCTTCAGTCGTGCGATTGGGGTTCAGTCATGCGACTGGTTCATACTCCTTCGTCCATTCGTACGATTGGTTTACTCTTGTAGTCCAATCGCATGGTTGTTCTATACTCATGGTCCAATCATATGACTGGCCCATACTTATGGATCAATCGTGCGATTGGCTCATACTTATGATTCAATCGTACGATTAGCTCATACTTATGAGCTTGAACTCATACACTTTCAAACACTTAGAATTTTAACTTTTGATATAACATTATGACCTTTGATCATCTCAGACATGATCCTTTTAATTTAAAACCAATTAGTCAGCTTAGAGGTGATCCTTTTAATTTAGAAATGGATTGGTCATCTCAGACGTGACCACTTTTATTGAGTGATTCACAGAATTCAGCTAGTTGAATAGTCCGACATCTACAATACAAAAGACTAGACAATAGAAAAAAATTTTGAAATTTAAAAGAAAACACAAGACATATTATTGTTGTTTTGGGTTTGAGCATACAAGCTTCAAGTTAATTTGATCATTTCTGAAACGATTCATTATGGAATCATACAGGTATATCAGAATCGTTTGGGAACACCTTTTTAATATGCACTTTGATTTTAGATTCTTGTTTTGTCTAAGAGTCAGTAACACTTTCAAGAAATCATACTAGGGCTATAAGATACACACAATGATTTTGACTATTAAGAATTACAGCCACGATGATTGTCAGTATGTTTGTCCACTTAAATCCATACATAGATTTTTGACTTACATTGGTGATGAATTAGGTTAATTATTTCAACAAGCATTTATGGATCTCACACTTATATGGTAATCAACATTCCTCAGGAGATTTTTGAGCGGTCTATGGGTATTGGACAAGAAGAGACTATTCTAAGAGCTTTCAAAGAGATGCCAAGCCTCAAGTCAGTGCCATCGCACAGCATAGAGGCGCAAACAACAATGAATTCTAGAATATTTAGGTTATGCTTATCCTCAGGTTAGTGCCACCGCACAACAGAGAGGCACACGACCTATCTTCTTGTTAGAGCATTTATTTTTCTTTTGCACACAACGCACCAATAACATTAGTCATTAGCTTTATTGCTTTTAGCAGTTTTTACATGTGCTTTGCTCATATTTATGGTCATCCGCACACATTTGTGTTCTTTATTTTGCTCGTCACCCCTTATTGGAAATACATTGATTGTGTTAACCAAGGATAAGATGAGAACCCACAACAAGTTGAACAAGTTAGTTTGAATTTTTAATTCACCAATGAAGTCTACTCATCTATTGTGTTGAATCTACCGACATATCATATAATGAACTAGTAACCTCTAGGTCTACTTTCTCTATGTTACCTCAGTAGCAGACTAGTTTAACTCTCATTTTTCTTTAGTTGTGCTTAGACTTCTTAGACTTGTACTTTGAATTTTGCATTTTGAGCAAACTAGTTTTGAAGTCCCAACCAATTTGTTCCCTGTGTATTAACATTTTCCATAAACTTTGAAGCATGATCATATATTTGATTTCATTTCTTTCAACAAAGCTGCCCTCCCCCCTTGTTTTTTTTAAGTAAATAAATACTGCAACTAATTAAATACTAAACTAAAACTATCTCCCCTAAAATTCTAAAACCAAAAATCTTTTGTGTTTTTGGATTTTAATAGACAGGAAAATAAATAAATAAATTAAAATAAAATAAATAATAAACTAAGAACCTAATTGTCGGACTAAGAACTGTCTTCTTCTTGAATCACTTCACATTTCTTTTTCACGCCATTAACCTCTAAAAGATATAAAAACCTAGGTTTGTCAAATGATTTTGTGTAGAGTTCGGCGCGTTGAAAATCAGTATTAATTTTAACACCATCGATTAATTGCTTTTCAACACAATCACGTATAAAGTGATATTTAATACCGATGTGTTTTGTTTTAGGATGTTGGACCGGATTTTTGGTTACGGAAATTACAGCAGAATTATCAACAAAAATAAGGGTGTTAGAAAATTGCAAAGCATAGTTTCGCATTTGCTGTTGAACCGAAATGATTTGCAAGCTGCAGCTTCCACTAGCAACGTATTCAGCTTCACATGTTGACAGAGCAACTGAGGTCTGCTTCTTACACTGCTAGGTGACTAATCGTCTACCAAAAAACTGACATCCCGCTTATGAAGACTTGTAATTCAGCTTCAACCACCATAATCCGAGTCACTATATGCTGTAAGCTCAAAGTCATTGTCATGAGGATACCACAACCCGAGTGTTGGAGTATCCTTCAGATAACAAAAAATCCATTTTAACCCCAATGAGATGATTTACTTTTTGTTTCACCTGATATCTGGAGCAAAGACATGTGGCGTTCATGATATTAGGATGCTAGGATGTGAGGTACATGAGAGATCCAATCATTCCTCTATACATGGTGGCATCAACCAGATCACCATTTTCGTCGGGTGCCACATCATGGTTCATGGCAAGTGGAGTTCCAATTGTCAAAGCATTCTCCATGTCGAGTTGACTGAGGATATCTCCTACATGTTTGTTCTGATGCAGGAAGATTCCTTTTGGTGTCTAATCCACTTGTAAGCCGAGAAAGAACTTCATCTCCCCTATGGTACTCATCTCAAACTCAGCTTTTATTACAGATTCGAATTGTATACATAGTTCTGCGTTTTTGGAACCGAAGATTATGTCATCCACATAAATTTGTGCCAATAGTAAATCTCCATCCTTTTTCTTTGATGAATGATGTATAGTCAATAACTCCTCTGTGAAAACTGGTTTCACAAGATGAGTTAAGATTTTCTCATACCAGGCTGTAAGGGCTTGATGGAGCCCGAAAAGAGCCTTGTCCAGTTTGTAAACTCTATCCCGATGATAAGGATCCTTAAATCCTTCAGGTTGACTGACATAAACCGTTTCACAGATTTCACCATGAAGGAATGCACTCTTCAGATCTAGTTGATAAACTTTAATCTTCATGTAGGATGCATAGGCTAGAAATATACGTATTGCTTCCATCCTTCCCACCAGTGTAAAGACTTCATTGTAATCTATGCCTTCGACTTGTTGAAATCCTTGAACTAGAAGTCGAGCCTTATTCCTGATTATGACCCCTTGGTCGTCTTTCTTGCACTTCAGCACTCATTTGGTGCCAATCACCTTAGCACCTTTTGGTTTGTCCACAAGGGTCCATACTCCTAACTTCTTGAACTATAGGAGTTCTTCTTGCATTGCACTGACCCATGCCTTATGTTTTAAAACTTCACTCACATATTTTGGCTCAAACTGAGACGCAAAACATCGATATGTGCCATCGTGAAGATAACCCTTTTCCATGTCTGAGGCATAATTAGCTGAGTATAGCTGATTTCGTATATGTACTCCCGATCAACATCCCCAGTGACGTTGTCCAAGGGATGATAAACATTAATCCGAGATCCGAGAGTCAAGGGAACAGCTACCATAGTATCCAGATTGTTAAATCCAGATTCAGTATCTGTAGCTGTTGGAGTATGATATTTCGAAGTATCAGAGGCATCAGTATTTGATGCTTATGTACTTCCATTTATGGGAACCTGTTCCTCTTCGTCCACATTTGCAGTCTCAACTGCTTAATCATCTGTTAGGATCTGGTATTTGAATGAAACACCAACTGATTAACGTGTTAAACCAAACCAAATAGTGCGGAATCCTATTTGATTGGCGATTCAATCATTGAGAACACACGTAAACACAATAATGAATTGAATCTAACATCAAGAATCGATTACGAATCAATCTACAGCGTTCTATGAACTTGGAGTATGAACTTAGAGGCTTCTGGACGACTAGGGTACGTCTGGAGTCGAAGTGGATCGAATGTTTCTAAATCATTACCTTTTTCCATAAATTATGTGGTATTTATAGGTTAGGGTGCTTATTTGGACGACTGAACCATGAGCATGGTTCATTCGTGCGATTGAGTCAGTCGTATGAAGCTGTTCAGGCATATGGACTACTTAGGCGCATGGACACTCAGTCGCATGGCCATTTGGACGCATGACAAGTGTTTGGGCGCAGGGTCCAGTCGGATGCATGTGAACTTCACTTAACCAAAGTTTGAATGGATTCATATTATAACATTATGTATATCAATTCAAACAATCACAAACCTATATAATCTAGTCAATAAGCATTACTCAACTCATTAATGAAATATTAAACATTATAAATCACAACCAAACATTATCAATTCATTAAGTACCCAATATTACATAAGTGCAAGATATTCAAGACATATTACATTGAGATCAGGATCTAGGTACATAAGTGTATCAACAAACTCCCCCTTGGACCTATATCTATCTATTGTCTTACATCTTTCATAATTTCCTCAAATTTCTTCTACTTAGCTTCTTTGGTGACTCCCGTATTTATCTCGAAAGCAAAACAAAGTCGTATAACATTCTAAAACTGTAAAGCTTCTACTATATCTCGTGAGTCACAGAACAGTTGCCACTTGTATAATGTATAAAATCATTAGCTGACAAGTTGGTAAGCCACATTGGGTCAATCACCGTTATGGTTTCCATTTTACCATTTCTGTTCAAGACTATCACGGCGTCTCCCATTCTCCAATCGTAGTACCACCATTTGAAATGTGGAGTGAAGTCTTGAGGTATCTCACGTAGTGGGATCTTTGACATTGTACGTGGTGGACTCCACTTCAACACGACTTTTGGTTTGCCAGCTATGTCGTCAACCTCAGATCTTCTAATGTACCTCGTTCGTTGTTGAGGTTTGAAGTTAACCCATCTGGTGTGGTACTCCCTCTTTAGACCTACTTCAAACCAGCCTGACATCTTACAAGGGTCAACATATAGCAATTTTAACTTTGCTAACTGGTTAAGCTCAAAACCTGGAAGAGTCTTCAGGTCATGTGGAAACCTGAAATACTCAATTCCCTTCTCACGTTTAATAGCGTAAACATTGAGTCTTCAAAATGTGCCCATGCTATGATCCTGCCTGCCACCTTTTGATGTTTCTTGATCTTATACAATTTGGTGTAGACAGTTGACGTTGAAGCACTGCGTTGGCTCTTATCTCCTCAAAACATGCTGCCCATTCTACCTTTTTGATGTTCACTTCAGCATCTGTGGCTTGGGCCTTATCTTTATCCTTTCCGGACTCTTGTTCCATCCTGTCCAGAGTCTCAAAAGTGTCACTAACAAGGGTGTCTCCCAGGTTGGGAATGGCAGTTCCTTCCTTGTTAGTGTACTGGGGATAGTGTTGAGCAGTGACATCTTCTATCTCAATCTCATCGACATCCTGAAGCTCATCGTCACTCTCTATATTCACAGTAGGGGCATCTTTCACAATCTCTTCAGCATTCAGCTTGAACATTTCGACTAGTTTCTCATCAGTGAGACTGTGAATGATTTCTCCTTCTTCAGGAGTATACATCACAGGTCTCCTTACAATACCTTGCAAATCAAGAATCAATGTCAGTTGAGTCTTGATCTGTTGGAGTAGAGCAATATCATATTCATCTCGTTGAAAATCTAGATCTGCTTGATTTAAACATTCAACACAGCAATCAATAATTAATAATCAAGACATAACCATTTACATTACATATAAACATTCATTACATAAATTTTATACATGATCCAAATACAAATGAGTTTAAATAACAATAAAACATCTAAATATTACTCTTGTCTTGGATCCTGTGTTCTTCTGTAGTCAGGGCTGATGTCAAGGCACCTGGATCTTGAGTCTTTTTGGTCAACCTCTCACTAGCTTCCTGTGCACCCAAAGCAGATGACTCTCCTCCTCCTTCATTGTCTCCTCCATCCATATCATCACCTTCATCACCATCATCATCATCATTATCATCATCATCACTCTCATCATCATCACTATCATCATCATCATCACTATCATCATCATCATCACCGTCTCCCTCTCTGATCTTCAAAGGCTCATCCTTTGCGCCCTTAAGTTTGAGCAGGATGGTCCTCTTAGCATCCTCCAACTCCTAAATCTTCTTCGTAGATAACCCATTTTGCTCATTGAGTTGGGAAATCTCCTGACTCTGAGCAGCCATTTGCTAAGCCTACTCCTTAATCTGTTGTACCTGTTGAGAGATCTGTTGTGATTGTGCAGCAGTAAGCTCCGGTAGCTGTCGGAGTTGAGCAGTCTTCTCATCATCGGCTGCTAACAGCTTCAGTACCATACAATTTAGTACTGAAAGCTATTTCTCTACCCCACTGAGAGGTAGAGATGATCCTGAGGGAAAGAATGGGTGATATGATGGTCCTATCTGGTGGCTAGAGGTGGTGGTGGTGGCAGTGGTGAATATGGGAGGTGGTATGTGTGTGGGTGGTGATGGGTAAGCTGAAGTGGTGGTGGATGTGATGTGGATTGGGGGTGGAATCACTGGTGGAGGTGTGGCTGTAGTAGTGGTGAAAGTGGGTGGTATGGTAGTTGTGGTAGGTGTGATGGTGGTAGTGGTGGCAGAAGTAGTGGTGGTGGAGGTAGTAATGAAGGTGAGTCATCTTTTCTTCTTCTTCATACCATGGGGCTGAGCCATCCTCTTCTTCCTCGATCCTATCAAGGAGGATGCTCCCCCTAGGGCACGACTTGGCTGACTGGGAGCATATGTGGGATCAGTATCATCCTCTCCCGACCCGCGGGGGCGTTCACCAAGCGCCCTGAGCCCCCGTTCTGTGGCAACAACTTTGTTGCCCATAGTACGGGTCAGTGGCTCCTCATCTGACTCCTCCTCCTAACCAGGTATGAATTCCCAGTGGAATCCAGCAGTCTCTGCTACGTCTCTAGTGGGGGTAGATGCTGGAGATGCACTATCAGTAGTGGTGCCCCTTGGTTGAGTAGGCCCTTCATCTCCAGCATCCCCGCTATCATCATCATTATCAGAGTTGTGCTCTGTGAGTTGTAGCTGCTCATAATATGAGTCGCTGTCTACGTGACACCACTTACGCTTGCCTGGCACCATGTAGTTCTCCTTGGCCAGATGGCCGATAAGTCTCTTTACCTGGGGCTTTACCTACTTACCTCGGTAAACTCTCATACGACCCAGAGTCATATCATCCATGATCTCCAAAGCCACTGCATCATGGCGCTCCTTTGGAAGCGAGGGCAGCTTCTCATCAAAAATCAGCTGCAAGAACCTGGGGTACATACAAAAACTAGCTTTTCCCTTTGCCTCCAGATTCTCTACGAGGTAAGAAAAGATCATGCTAGAGAAGCTAAAGGTGTAGTTCAGCACCAGTGCCACGTAGGCATTTTGTATCTGGTCTGATAGGTCGTCGAACCCATCCTTTCTGGAAGCTATGCACTTCAGAATAACGTGTGCCAAGTACTTATACTAGGGGCATTGGTTGCTCTTGTTGAGCACACCTGAGCTGATATCCCCAGCATGCTTAATCCTCAGAAAACAGCCTCTCACTGTCAACAGGTATAGCTTGGTGGGGTATCCTGCATCATCTCCCAACCCAAGTACACGCTGAATGTCTTCAGCAGTAATCTCTATCTTCCATACCATAAATGGAGATCCGAATGCTATATGGCTCTTGTGATCTATCCACTGATGCATTCTCCCAGAAGGCCTGGTGTATAGACCTATAGGGAGTGCATGGAGTAGAGATAGCTTTGTGCATCCTTGATCGCTTGAGAAAAGCGATGATCTCTGCAAACTCGGCACCATTCCGAGTTGTGTGGTCTAAATGAGCACAGATGTTGTGCTTGGGATTGATAGACCATCTATCAGCCATCGATCTGTAACACAAGACACATAAACATTAGATACTCATATAACACAGATCAGTTCTAAGTAACTAGATAGAATTCATTCTGATTCATTCATGCGAATGAATCATGCGACTGTGTTCAGTCAGTTGTCCTATCATGCGACTGGACTCATTCAGGTGAATGAACAGGAGACTAAGTTCAATCGGTTGCCTGATCTTACGATTGGTTTAGTCGGCTGACTAAGGTCATTCGTATGATACATTCGGCTGATTGAGCTATTTGGCCAGCTCAATCATGCGATTGGAGTTCATCCAGACGACTAGTCGCATGACCCACTGTTCGATCGACTGAGGTTCGAATCTTGACCCATTCATGAAATTAAACATTGTGTATAGGTTGTTTAGACTCACAATCACTTAACTAATAACCTAATAGCATTATTTTTAACATTTTACATGGTTTCAGTAGGTCATTAATCCATTAGTTATTCGGTTCTAGTTTCAATCACGAATCACTAATTAGGGCACCATATCTTCTGATTTCTATGAGAGTTCATCACATTATACCTGTATAAATGCACACACACGTCAGAAGATCAATAGGAATGTATAATCGAGGTCTAAAGAAGGGTAGAGTAACGGTAGGATGTGCGATATAAGGGTGATTGGAAGTGATGAGCTGAATGCGATCGACTGTGGCCCTATTTATACTGAATTTGAGCTCAATCGGTCGACTGGACTCATTCGCTCAGTTGATTCAGGCGAATGGAACTCAGTCAGGCGATTGGCTTATTCGGGCACTTTCAGTCGGCCGACTGGAGCTCAGTCGGTCAACTAACTCATTCGCACACTCCCATTCAGTCGAATGGGTCATTCTGATAAGCCATTCGGGTGAATGGTTCATAATCATGTCCATTCGGCTGTTTAATGCATGAGTATGGTCCATTCATATGATTGGTCCATACTCATGGTCCATTCGTGCGAATGGGTCAGACTTATGAATTTTACTTTATGACCAGTTTACAAATTACACCCTTTTAACTTTTGAATAAACATTATGTGCACTTGATTATCTCGAACATGATCATTTTATCTTGAAAAACCTTTGATCACCTCAAACGTGATCTTTTTAAAACATTTTGTCACCTCAGACGTGACCCAATTTTATTTGAAAGCACGTGTGGTCACCTCAAACGTGACCTTTTGGATGATAAGGTCCGTTATCAACTTCGATGACATAGTCCGATACTACACAAAACTAAAATTTACAGACTTTGTACAGAAATAAAAGAAATAATGCTAAAACTAAAAACTAGAACATGTTTTTGTGTTTTTCTGAGAGTTAATTCCTAAGACGTAATTCTAAGGAATAATTTTTCTGAGAGAGCAGCCTCAATCATTTAAACCATACATGGATCGATTCAAGTTGGAATCATACAGGAGATTCAAATCATTCAGGACAAGTTATTTAAAAGACTTTGATGCTCTATTCTTGTTTTTCATCTGAAGTCAGTTAGCAAAGCTAGGAAATCATGCTAGTACTTCTCACGTCCCCACACTGATTTAAACTTTCAAGAAATGTAGCCACAATGATTGTCAGTATATTTGTCCTCTTAAATTCATACACAGACTTTCAACACAATTCGGTGATAGTTTATGGTATGTTTATTTCAACCAGCACTTGTGGATCCCACACTTATATGGTAATCAACATTCCTCAAGAGATTTTTGAGCGGTCTCAAGGTAGTGTTCAAGAAGAGACTATTCTTAGAACTTTCAAAGAGAAGCCAATCCTCAGGTCAATGCCACCACACAGCAGAGAGGGGGCAAACAACAATGAATTCTATAATATATAGATTATGCTTATTCTCAAGTCAGTGCCATCGCACAGCAGAGAGGCACATAACCCATCTTCTTGTTTGAGCATTTTCATTCTTTTTGCATAGATCTTACCAAAAACATAAGTTATCAGTTTGATTGCATTGTTTTATGTGCTTTTGCTCAAGCTTTGGTCTTACACACATATTCGTGGCGTTTATTTTGCTCATCATCCCTTATTGGAATCTTGTTGATTGTGTTAACCAGTGATAAGGTGTTACCCATAGCTAGTCAAACATTTTAGTTTAATCCTGAGATCACCAAAAGGTCTAGTCATCTATTGTGTTGAATCTACTGTAATATCATCTGTGGTCTAGCAACCTCTAGGTCGACTTTCTTTGTGTTACCTTAGTGGTAGCTAGCGTATCTATCATATTTCCTTTTATATTGCTCAAACTACACAGACTTATACATGAGCTTTGCATCTTTTTCAATTTTGATTTTTCTTAAAGTCCCAAAAAAGTCCCAAATGGTTTGTACTTGTGTACTATCATATTCCAAAAATTGAATCGGTATCACACAATTTTTTTTATTTTATTATTTTATTAATTTTTATTTTTTATTGCCTAAACCTATTCTCCCCCTAAAATTATAAAACCACCATGGAGTAGTGTTTTAGGATTTTAATAGGCAAGGAAATAAACCAATTGGAATTAAACTAAATAAAATTAAACAAAGACAAGAGAATAAAATAAATTAAAATTAAAATTTTAAAAAATAGAAGAAACTAGACACGACGCATCGGACTATACATGGAATGACCTCACTTTTCTTTTTAACGTCGTTGACCTCTAACAAATATAAAAAAACATGGTTTGTCAAATGCCTTTGTATAGAAGTCAGCGCGTTGAAAATCCGTATTATTTTTACCATATCGATTAAGTTCTTTTCAAAGCAATCATGTATAAAGTGATATTTAATACCGATGTGTTTGGTCTTAGGATGTTGGACCGGGTTCTTAGTGACTGCAATTGAAGTAGAGTTATCAACAAAGATAGGAGTAGAAGAGAAGTTCAAATCGTAATCCTGCATTTGCTGTTGAATCAATATGACAATGCAACTGAAGTCTGCTTCTTACACTGCCAGGTTACTAATCTTCTTCCAAAGAACTGACTTCCTGTTGATGTAGACTTGCAGTTCATCTTGCAGCCGCCGTCATCCGAGTCGCTATACGCTGTAACCTCAAAGTCATCATCATGAGGGTACCACAACCCAAGTGTGGGTGTGCCCTTCAGATAATGAAAAATCCTTTTGACCCCAATTAGATGGTTCACCTTAGGCTTTGCCTGATATCGTGAGCATAACCATGTAGCATACATGATATCAGGTCGTGAGGCAGTGAGATACATGAGAGATCCAATCATCCCTTGGTACATAGTGGCATCTACCAGATCACCATTCTCATCGGGTGCTACATCATGATTTGTAGCAAGTGGAGTGCCAGCTGTAGAAGCATTCTCCATGTCAAACCGACTGAGAATATCCCCTACATACTTGGTCTGATGTAGGAAGATCCCATTTGGTGTCTGATCTACTTGTAACCCGGGAAATAACTTCATCTCCCCCATTGCACTCATCTCAAACTCAGCCTTCATTACTGTTTCAAACTCTTTGTATAATTATTTGTTCTTTGAACTGAAGATTATGTCATCAACATAGATTTGTACCAGCAGTAAATCTCCATCCTTTTCTTTGATAAACAATGTACAGTCAATGACTCCCCTGTCAAAACCCTGTCTCACAAGATGAGCTGTGAGTTTCTCATACCAGGCCCTAGGAGCTTGATGAAGCCCATATAGTTCCTTGTCAAGTTTGTAAACTCTGTCTCGATGATATGGATCCTCAAATCCCTCGGGTTGACTGACATACACTGTCTCTCGAATCTCACCATGAAGGAACGCACCCTTCACATCTAGTTGATAAACTTTGATTTTCATATACGATGCATAGGCAAGGAAGATGCGGATTGCTTCCATCCGTGCCACTGGTGCAAACACTTCATTGTAGTTGATACCCTCAACTTGTCGAAAACCCTAAACAAGAAGCCGAGCTTTGTTTCTGATGATCACTCCCTGATCATCTTTCTTGCATTTCAAGACCCATTTGGTACTGATGACTTTTGCACCTTTAGGTCTATCTACTAGAGTCCATACACCTAACTTCTTAAACTGAAGAAGTTCTTCCTGCATGGCACTCACCCAAGCCTGATCATTCAGTGCTTCACTTACATACTTTGGCTCAAACTAAGACACGAAGTAGTGGTAGGCACTCACCCAAGCTGAGTACAGCTGATTTCTAGTCCGAACCCCTGATATCACATCTCCTATAACATTATCTAAAGGATGATAGACGTTTAGACGTGAGCGGGGAGTTGTTCGAACAACTACCTCAGAATCAAGATTGTGAACATTTGGTTCTGAATCTGAGGCAATAGGAGTCTGAGGTTCCGACATCTCAGACGCATCATTATAAGATGCTTGTGGACTTGAGGTAGGCGGAACCTGTCCGTCCTGGTTGTTCTGATCATTTTCCACATTTTTTTCATTAGAGGAGGAGTCACTCATATCAAGTGCTCCCCCTGAATTGGTAGATGATGGACTTTGTGAGCTGGATGGTGTTGAATCTTGAGATGGTGTGTTCAAGACATCATACATCATCTTGTTTGCCAACTCGTCTTCTGAAGCAGAAAAAGGAATATTGAAGGATTTGAAGAATCCATCATAGTCGAAGAAGTAAGAAGGTCCTTTTCCAGCAGGCAGTGTGATGTATCTCTGAACATCAACATTACACCACACTTCTACTTCACCCGTTGAGTTTTTTTAAACCCTCTTGTTTGGTATGTTGTATCCTAGAAAAATCCCTTCATCAAACTTCTCACTAAATTTCCCTTCCTGAGTCTTCTTCAACAGGGTGCATGGAGCACCAAACCGCTCGAGATACTCTAAGTTAGGTTTACGTCGTTGTAGTAACTCGTACCACGTTTTCCATGGCGTTTCACAACCAGAACTCGATTAAGCGTGTAACATGAATTTGCCACTACTTCATTCCAGAATTGAATAGGTAGTTTCAAGTCTGCCAGCATAGTACGTGCCGTCTCTATCGAGCTGCGATTCTTCCGTTCAGCAACCCCGTTCATCTGAGGAGTGTAGGCAGAGGTGAATTGATGCACAATTCCCTTTTCCTTGCAATAGGCCTCCATCCACAGATTCTTGAACTCGGTTCTGTTGTCTTAGCATACCTGTCGTACCTTCAGCTTGTATAGGGATTCCAGTTTAGTTACTAATTTCTTAAAAGATTCAAATGTTTCTGATTTGGATTTCAGAAACATTACCCAGGAGAATCTTGAGTAGTCATCTCTAACTAAAAAGCAATACAAGTCACCTGCGATGCTTCTTGTACTGACAGGACCAAATAGATCCATGTGAAGGAGCTCAAGAGGACGTTCTATAGAATGAACTTTCGTTTCCTTATGAGACTTCTTCCTCTGTTTGCCCTTTTTGCACGCAACATAGAAATCCGGGAGTTGGAAGTTTTTGACATTAACTCCCCTCACTAGATCATTCTGGACCAAGTGATTCATGTTCCTCGGATTTATGTGTCCTATTGTCCTATGCCAGGAGATTGAGTCATTCTCAGTAGCTTTGGACAAGAAGCATTGAACTTCATGATCCGTTGTAGAGGCGTTTGAGAGATTCAAAACATAAAGATCATTATATCTTGAAGCTGACATTAGGATTTGGTCCTCTTGAATCACGTAGTCCTTCTTTAGAACGTAGCACTTCTTGTTGTCAAAGACTACCTTGAATCCTTTATCACAAATTTGAGAAACTGAAAGCAAGTTAATTTGTAGTTGTTGGACGTAGTTTACCTTGTCAAACTTAACTTTCTCATTTCCCACTTCCTCTTGGGCTGTGATGTACCCGCCTTTGTTTCCAGCAAATGAAACATGCCCTCATTTGATTTGTTTGACGTTTGATAAGAGGGCTTTGTTCCTTTTCATGTGCCTGGATGCTCCACTATCTACAATCCACGTGTTAGTCTCAGCACTATAACAAACACCCTGCACATTCAATGAAAACGTTAGTTCAGGTTAGGAACCAAGCCTTCACTAGCTTGGGTTTCCCTGAGGCATCACACATCATAAACTCAACCCATTAACCATTTGAGGTTGAGGGAAGCTCAGATTTCTGTTTGTTCTCATTTTCAGACGTTGAGGCGGATATTTCTTTCCATAGAGCAGCTTTGTGTAAGGCCTGTTTGTGATAGATAGACGACTGGCTTATGGATTGAACTTTTGGTTCACTAGCCCTTTTTGGAGGCGTTATTGAGTTCCTCTTAAAAGATCTAGGTGTAGATACTGAAAGTTCTACTTTCCTCCTCGGTGTCTGATAATAAGGACACTAGACGCTATGTGACCATACTGTCCACAATTATAGCAGGATCTGCTTTCAACTTTACAGTTTATATGTTTTGGTGGAGATGTAAAAGTCACGCAGTTGACCTTATTATGTTTGGATTGAGGCACTTCTTTATTAGAGTATGACTTGGTTTTACAAACTTAATTGCTTTACCTGGTTTTATATCTTTTATCTCTTGTTTACCTGGACTTTCACATGACGCTCGTGATTGATTAGGTTTTATAGTCTTTTTGGGTTCTGGTTTGACTTGGTTTGACCCAGACTTTAAATTAACCTTTTCTAATTCAGTTTCCTGGTTAACACAAGAAATCTTTCCTTTTGCCTTTGAAGTGTCCTCCTTTTGTTTAGAGTCAGATTCATTTGACTTACTAACAAAATCTGGATCACTAACAAGAGGAGTGGATACCACGTGATCCTTGATGGGGTTATTGTTAATCGGTTTACTTTTGGTGTTCATCAGGGTCTCAGGTGGTGGTGGAACCACTTTGTATCCCAACCCCTCCCTATTATTTCTCTCTCTCTCACTAAGTGTTGGACAATGTGTGATAAGCTTGTCCAACTGTGCAGTTTCTGTTTTAAAGAGTTGACTTCTACTTCTAAAACTGCTTTCTGCTTCTTAGTGTCCTCTAGGGAGTTCAGATAGTACCTAATGTCATTTGCTTGGTTAAAGGCGACTACCTCTGTTTCCCTAAGCTGTTTATTCAATAGGTCTATCTTTTCCTTATAACTGTGCTCGTTTTGTTTTAACACTCTATTTGCCTCAATGCACAGTTCCAGGTCCTTTACTAAGTTATCATTATGATTTAATAATCTAGCAAATTTTAAATCTATACTTTCTCTAAATTTATTACAATCTAAACAAGCATGATTATTAAACAACTGGTCAGTAGTACTTACCTGAGATGTTGAAGATGAATCAGCCATGAGTACAGAATTTGTTGATTCTGGTTCTAGTGATTCTAACGTTGATGTAGATTTTTCTTCTTCAGGCAGGTGGTTGACCACAGGGGCAGTTTCTTCAGAATTTGACATCGCAAGCTCTACTCCTATGTCTCCCTCACTTGCAGAATCGTCATCAGTGTCCTCCACATGAGCTATGTTGGACTCTCCCGGTGACACGAACCAGAAGCTCCAGTCCTGTCCTTCATCCTCATTAGCAGTCAAGGCTTTAGGGTCCTTACTTGATGAAGTAGAACTGCTAGATGTGGCTTTGTCCTAACAAATGAATGACGAGAAGGGATTCCCGTTCCCAGTCTTCATTGGCTTTACACACTCCCACTTGAAGTGTCCCTTCTCACCACAGTTGAAACAAGTAACCTTTGACTTGTCGAAGCCAAAGGTTGTGTCTTTGGTCACAACCAAGTTCTGTCCGGTCTTTTTGACAAGCTTTTTAGCTCGTCGGACAGCACTTG
Organism: Flaveria trinervia; assembly: GCA_025506515.1. Taxonomy (NCBI): domain Eukaryota; kingdom Viridiplantae; phylum Streptophyta; class Magnoliopsida; order Asterales; family Asteraceae; genus Flaveria; species Flaveria trinervia. The sequence goes on from CM046446.1 coordinate 38,513,215, forward strand.
CCAAAGCCCACATTATGTCCATACGTTCCAACTCCATTTCATCCACCTGTTCCTAATCTTCATCTACCAGGTGACAATTTCCTATCTTTCCATCAACTAGTCCATCATATGAGTGGACTACAGCAGCTAAGAGGTCCATGTGTTCTTTGGCCACCTCAACAGTCACATTCCCGAAGTTGTCAATTTTTAGTTTTGCTGCATTGGCTTCAGGTATCATATACTGGGTGCTAGACGACCCTGACGTTTCGGACCCTGAAGTTGATGGTTGTGCTGGAATTGCTGCGCTTGAGAAGAAGGTGGTTTGTAGTGGTGCTCCAAATGTCTTGACCGAAGGAGTTGCATTGTAGAGTGCATGATTCTGATCGTAGTTGGCCTTTTGGGCTATGTACTTCATCCTTAGCTCCTCTTCCCTCAATGTAAGAATGAAGTCATTTATGTCTAACTTCGAGAGCATCCCATTCTGTCTGAGATTTGAAACGAATCTGCAAAATTGGATACCTTATCCTCCATCGACGTAGTTACACCATGAGTGTGCATCTCACTTATCAAGTGGTAGAATCTGTCGATCACATCATCTAGACCTTCCTTTCCCATTGAAGAGAAGTTGTCGAACTCTTTCTTTAAAGCTTTGGCCTTAATGGCCTTGAGTGAGGCATTTCCGTCATACCTCTTCTCAAACGCATCCCATAGTTTCTTTGCTTGAGTATACTCCGAATACTGATGGAAGATATCCTTTGGAATAGACTTAGTGAGCAAAGCGTATACTTTCTTCTCAGCGTTGTGTTTTACCTTCTGAGCATCCGACATTCCACTTAGAGTAAGTTTAACTTCATCTGCTCCTATGGGCATGCTGTACCCCGACTCTATTGCCTCCCACAAATTTGTATCTACTCCATTTACATAGATTTCAAAACATTGCTTCCATTGTGGGTAGTCGTCTTATGTTATAAGCTTCGGGGGTTTATTGTGAATTCCCATTTCGTTCTCCAACAACAGTAGATTCTGGATACGAGTATCTCTACTTGCTGTGTATGCTGAAAACCGGTCCTCCATTTCACTTAACTTTACTATTTAACAAACTACTGATGTATGCGAATGAACGTATGAGATTGGACTTATTCGGGTGATTGAACAAATCCAGATGGTTCAATCATGCGACTGAACAAATGCGGATGGTTCAATCGTGCGACTAAACAAATGCGGATGAGTCAGTAGGTTGAATGAACTAATGCGGTTGAATAGACCGAATGAGGTTCTCAATCGTACGAATGAGCGTACGAATGAGTCCAATCTTGCTGTTGGTGAATGCAAATGAACTCAGTCGTGCGATTGAGCCAATCATGCGACTGAACTTGCTGAAGTTTGATAATTCGTAAGTTAAACGTGTTTTGGCCGTAAAAACTCGGATTTTACCAAACCCTAATCGCCGTATGCCGGAAAAACTAAACTTTTAGGTAAGGAAATGTCTAAGTCTCCGTTAGACACAAAAAGATTGCATTTTTGATGAAGAAACACAACTTTTGTATCAAAACTATTGAATCAACACGTAATCAAGAGCCAAAGCTCTGATACCACTTGTTAGGATCTGGTATTTGAACGAAACACCAACTAATTAACGTGTTAAACCAAACCAAATAGTGCGGAATCTTATTTTATTAGCAATCCAATCAGTGAGAACACACATAGACACAATAATGAATTGAATCTAACATCAAGAATCGATTAGGAATCGATCTACAACGTTCTATGAACTTGGAGTACAAACTTAAAGACTTTTGGACGGCTAGGGTACGTCTGGAGTCGAAGTTGATCGAATGTTTCTAAATCATTACATTTTTCCACGAATTATGTGGTATTTATAGGTCAGGGTTGCTCATTCGGGTGACTGAACCATGAGCATGGTTCATTTGTGCGATTGAGGCATGCGGTTGGTTCATTCGCACGACTGAATATTCAGTCGTGCGACTGAGTCACTCGCATGAAGCTGTTCAGGCGTATGGACTAATTAGGCACATGGACACTCAGTCGCATGTCCATTCAAACGCATGACCACTGTTTGGGCGCATGGTCCAGTGGGACGCATGTGAACTTCACTTAACGAAAGTTTGAATGTATTCATATTATAACATTATGTATATCAATTCAAACAATCACAAACGTATATAATCTAGTCAATAAGCATTACTCAACTCATTAATGAAATATTAAACATTATAAATCACAACCAAACATTATCATTTCATTAAGTACCCAATATTACATAAGTGCAAGACATTCAAGACATATTACATTGAGATCAGGATCTTGGTACATAAGTGTATAAACGTCATCAAAGGAAGAATCACTTACTTCAAGGTCTCCCCATGAAGGGTTAGAAGAATCATCTAGAGGAGTAGTGATGTACATGATCCTAGCAGAAAGCTCGTCATCAGTATGAGAATACGTCAGACTGAAGGATTTAAAGAATCCATCATAGTTGAAGAAGAATGAGGGTCCTTTCCAAGCAGAGGTGGTGGTGTATATTTGAACGTCAACATTGCGCCACACTTCTACCTGACCCGTTGGGTTGTTGTAAATTCTATTGTTTGGTATGCTGTATCCGAGAAAGATACCTTCTTCTGCCTTCTCACTGAACTTCCCAGTCTATGTTTTTTTCAACAACATGCATGGTGCGCCAAACGGTTCTAGATACTCCAAGTTAGGTTTACGTCAGTGGAGTAGTTCATAACATGTTTTCCCATGTCGTTTGACCACTAAGACTCGATTGAGCATGCAACAAGCATTAGCCACTGCCTCATTCTAGAAATGAATAGGTAGTTTCAAGTCAGCTAGCATTTTCCTGGCAGTCTCTGTCATGCTCTTATTCATCCTTTCAGGAATGCCATTCATCTGTTGAGTGTAGGCAAAAGTAAATTGATGTACAATTCCTCTCTCTCTACAGTATGCCTCCATCCATTGATTCTTGATTTCAGTGCTGTTGTCTGATCGAATTTGCCTTACTTTCAACTTATAAAGTTATTGTAGAGTAGTTACCAGGTGTTTGAATGATTCAAAAGTTTCTGATTTGGCTTTCAAAAACATCACCCAAGAGAATCTTGAGTAATCATCTGTTACTACAAAGCAATACAGATCACTAGCAATGCTTTTTGTGCTGACAGGGCCAAGTAGATCCATGTGAAGAAGCTCTAGAGGCATATCAATGGATTTAACTTTCTTTGCCTTGTGAGCTTTCTTGGGCTGTTTCTCTTTCTTACATGCTATGCAGAAGTCTGAAAGCTAGAAGTTCTTGACAGTTACACCATTTACTAAATCATTCTGAACCAAATGATTCATCTTCCTAGGATTGATGTGTCCCATTCTCCTATGCCATGATACTGAGTACCTCTCAGTTGCCTTTAACAAGAAGCATTGAACTATGTGATCAGTTGTGGAGGCTTTTGATAGATGCAAGACATACAAGTCATTATATCTTTAAGCTGACATAAGAACCTTATCCTCCTCAATCACATAGTCCTTCTTCAATATATAGAACTTTTTTTTGTCAAATACAACTTTGAATCCTTTATCACAAATCTGGGAGACTAAATGTAAGTTTTTCTATAGTTGTTGAACGTAGTTGACCTTGTCAAACTTACTTTCTCGTTTCCCACTTCGCCTTGTGCGGTGATGTAACCTCCTTTATTTCCAGCAAATGACACGTCTCCCCTTTAATTTTATTGATGTTGAAAAGGAGGGATGAGTTCCCTGTCATGTGCCTGGACGCCCCACTGTCAATAATCCAGGCATTAGTGATAGCGTTGTGGCGGACACCCTGCACATTCAAAGAAACTTATTAGTCTAGATTTGGGACCCAATCATTAATTGGCTTGGGTGACCCAGAGGAATTACACATCATAAACTCAACCATTGTCCTTTAGAGGATGAGGGCATATATTTCTTCTTATTATCTTCACTATCAGACACTATTCTTAATTTTTCTTTCCATAAGCCTATTTTGTGTAAGGCCTATTTGTGGTAAACAGATGACTGACTTATGGTTTGAACTTTAGGTTCACTAACACTCTTAGGTGGAGTGTTAGATCTTATTTTAGAAAAACTTGGTTTTGCATCATAAAGTTCAATATCCTGTCTGGGCGTCTGATGATAAGGACAATTAGAAGAGATTTGTCCTCTTTTTCAACAACTGTTGCAAGATCTCGCTTCTACAGATTGAAGAAAACTTTTATGTGATGTTGAGTTTAGTGAAGGTGGGGAGGTGTGTCTGGTTGTGTTTTGTCACTTCTCTTTTAGATGTTTCAGCCTTATTAACAAAATTAATTGTTTTAACAATTTGACCATCTTTAACTTGCACTTTGTTTGGTCTTTGATGTTTAACACGTTTTTGGTTAACTGGTTTAGTCATTTTGGATTTGGAAATGGACGTTTGTGAACATAACCTTACATTAACCCTTTTAATTTCATCATCCAAATTCTCAACTGGCATCTTGCCTTTTATTTTCAAAGTAGACTCCTTCTGTTTAGTGCCAGATGTCACCGGCTTACCCATGGAATCAGGATCACTAACCAGAGGAGTGGACACCACATGATCCTTAATTGGGTAGTTGTTGATAGGTCTACATGTTGTATTTAAAAGGATCTCATGTGGTGGTTGAAATACTTTGTAACCCAAACCTTCTCCATTATTTCATTCTTTCCCTAAGTTTTGAACTATATAAGAAGAACTAGCCCAACATTTCAGTTTTTGTTTTAAAGAATTAACCTCGACTACCAAAACTGCTTTCGCCTTTTTGGTTTCTTCTATAGAATTTAAATAAAACTTTATATCATTAGATTGATTTAAGACAACAATCTTGGTTTCCCTTAGTTGTTTACCCAATAGTCTATTTTTTCTTTGAAACTGCACTCATTTTGTTTTAATATATGATTAGCTTTAGTGCAAAGTTGTAAGTCAGTTACTAAGTTATCATTGTGTTCTAATAACCTAGCAAATTTCAGATCAATGCTTTTCCTAAATTTTTCACATTCAGAACAAGCATGTTTTGCAAATAATTGATCTAAAGAAGTTACCTGTGAGGAGTCAGTTGAATCGGCCATTAAAGCAGAGTTAGACTCTTCTGTTGCTAGAGATTCTGAACTTGTTGCTCTGAGCTCTTCCTCAATCAAGTGATTTACCACATTCACAACTTCTTTGATATTCGACATCACTTGCTCAGCTGCAATCTCACCTTCACTAGCAGACAAGGTTATTTGAAGATGACAAGGTTATCAAAATAAGTGAAGGTAAGGGCTAACAAACCCTTACAACTATCCAATACTTAAAAGTAGTTAGGTAATGTGTAAGGTTGGGGCTACAAACCTAATTCTCCTTGTTCTTGAGTGTTTAGAATAGTAAATATTAGTCTAAGTGTGATAATAGGATTCATAATGTATAATGATTGACAACATAGGTTGACAAGGCTACAATACTTTGATGATTCAACATCATAAACAGAATTGATAGGTTATGAGTATAGTACTTTCACAAGATAATTATAAGATAACCTACATGTATGCTAATGTTCTAGAAGTTATAGTGTCTGAATCATCATGATCTTAAGGTTATAGTCTAGGTGTCTATATAAGGCATCTTAGTTGTCCATGACCATACCTCTAATTATAGTCTATCATAACCTTCCCGCCGATGGCGGAATTAGCGAAAGAGGGAACAAATGGAACACTATTAATAGATGGTATACAAGGAGAACACTATCCTTTGATTAAATTATGTAGAATGCTCATTAGTCATAAGTTAGTAGTATGGTACATATATAAGAATATAACACATCAACCTAAGCATTCCTAAGCCTATGCTGCATGATCTCTATGTGCCTTAGACGTGCCATCAAAAAATGTAGCTTTTCCTACATGTTTTGTTTCCTGAAAATCATATTAGAAAATAGGTCAATATATTGTTGGTGAGCGTATTGGTTTTTAAGACTCGATAATTTTTTTTGTGGTAGTAGCTAAATAGTTTAGGGAATCATTGATATAATCATGTATAAGTATCACATAATACAGTTGATGTGAATCTATATTGAGTCAACTAACCATAACATTGACAGTTGAACAGTGCCCCAAATACTTGAAGCATAACTTTTGTTAGGAATATGAGCATTCATCAAAGTTGATTGTAAATTTACGTACCTTAATGTGGTGGATGAATGAAGGTTTTCATACCGTAGTAGCACTATCTATATTAATCCATAGGCTACATATAGTAGATAAGTGGTTGTAATTAGTTCAGTCATCGACTTCTAGTGTTCATACATGGAAGCACTATGATTTAGGGAGTTTAGTTAACATGTTTTTCCCCTAAAAGTAAGTAAAAATAGTAAAAGATAAGCTACAATAAACTCATAGATGAGATAAAGTTTAGCTTAGTAAACTATTCAATGGGAATATTCACAAAGAGATACATATCATCATGGTTTAATATCTATTCAATTGAAGTTGGACCAATCATCCTTGTCGTCCTTCAAATTGGTTGTTCGTTTAGTGGGTTTAATCGGTTGATTCTTATCAAGTAGTTGACTAATAGACTTTGGTAAGTTCACAATAGTTGATTTTTGATGGACCAAACATTGGTGGCTTAGGTTTACCATGTGAGGCCACATTATGAGAACTGTAAGTCAATATTTCTATGTTAAATTTGAACGTATTGTTAAGCTCGTATCCGATTTCGTTGAATTTTGCAATACAATGTTAAGTTGTATTTGGTAGTATTTGTAAGTGTACATATTAAATTTGGTAATATCATTGCTACCCAACCCAAATAATACTTTAAAGTTATTACTGTAAAATAAACTATATTATAGCTACTTTATAGGAGACGTTTTATAAATGATAAAATCAGGTTTTCATTAAGCCAATGTTCCAACTAAACATTAATTGTTTTAAGAGCATAAGATGTTTTTATAAGTTATTTTTATAAGATATGTTTTCAAGGTATACCATATCAAAAGTAATATGATGTTTAAGACAATCAAAAAGTCAATCAGGTTAATTATCTAGTAAATGAGCCTTGTTTTTTAATACCTGTTTTAATACCATGTTTAACATCATCAAAAAGTCAAAAGTAATATGATGTTAGCCTTTATTTGTAAGGCCCCGTTCCCGGGATGCTTACAATTGGATCTTCATCGCACATAAAACATTTAATTACATTTGTCTTATGAAAATGTTGCAGCGGAAACATAAAAATAACATTTAATATCATTTCAAATGCTTTTGCAATTTAATACAAGCGTTCATTTCAAAACATCATTTGTTCGCATTACAATGCAAAAACATTAACAAAAGAATGCCATCCAAAAGAGTTGAGTAGCCGCCTCGTGCCATCCTCAGCAATCATTAACTGCCAACTGGAAACACATCAAAGTCAGCCTTCTGTGTGAGTTCTAGTTTTATAAAATAAAAGATACTTTTCTTTCGGTAAAACCGTTCTTTTCTTTCATGCGATCATACACCATACGTACACATAGATAATGATTATTAACTTCATCGTTCATGAACTTATGTTCATTCATTCTTCTTACTTTCATTCGTTCGTTCATCATTACATCTTTTCCTTTCGTCATCACCATGAACTTTACCCATCAGTCTTGTGGTACTGGACCTAAGCCTATAAAAGACCTTCATCGGTGGTACTCGACACCAAATGGTCACAGTACCTAAGGTAAAGTTCAGGTATACCACTGTCATATGCTATGCCCTTCAGTCTCGTGGTACTGGATCTAAGCCTATAAAAGACCTTCATCGGTGGTGCTCGGCACCAAAAGGCCACAGTACCTAAGGCACACAACAATGGTTCATATATATGGTCAATCACAAAGAAAGACCCCGATGTGCATCCTCCCGGGGTAGCAAACCCGCACACCGTTGGGCTAACAACTTAATGGCGTGTCCCGACATCTAGTGCTTGCTAGACTTTCATCACTTTCATCGTTCATTAATGCATGCATTCTTACTTCATGTTCCTCTTTAACTATCTTTCACTTTACGTTACATAATACTTTCATTCATTCATTCATTCACATTCAACATAAAGCCATAGGAAAGATAACGTACATCATAATAAGGAACATATCATACACAGGCATCAACATCATACATGGCAACATCATACATACATAACATGCATAATCATGCAACATCATCATCATCATGCCGAACTTGATCTCTAAGGCCTCAATATCATCTTAAATGCTCTTACGGGAACCTTTACTTCAAAACTTACATCTGCACTTTCCCCCGAAAGTCAAAAGTCAAACTACATTTCCTTCGGGTGCAGCAGCCCTCTTCGGGCGTATGGACACCTCACTTCGGGCGTATGGACACCCTTCAGTCGCTTGGCCTCCATGCGACTGAACATCATGCGAATGAACCAATGCAGATGAACACTCATGTGAATGAACACCCAATCGTGCGAATGAACTCTCATGCGGATGGAACTAATGCAGATGAGCACTTATGCGACTGGATGCTCAGTCACATGACTCCCCATGCGACTGGCCCCAATCATGCAAATGAACTCTTAGTCATGCAAATGAACCCCAATCGCACCTCACTCGGCCGTATGGCCTCCATTCGGTCGCCTAGCCCTAGCTGATGCAGAATGTAGTTCATCCCGAACCCAATATGCCATTTTCGACCTCCAAGCTCATCCAAACTCAATTTAAGCCTAAATCAATCATCCTAAACCTTAGGGATGCATACCACAACACCATTCAAGCACACACAAGCTCACAAACAAGGCTCAAACGCATCGTACACACATAAACATACACAAATGGGTCAAACATGCACACACTGAAAAACCCGATTTTCAGATGTTTTCTAGCCCCAAATCATTCAAAAACATTTAAAGGAGGCATCCTACAACTTGCACAAATGACCACAACAAGGAGAGCTTTGATTTGACTTGCTTCTCAATGATTTTGGCCACTCGAACCAACCCGAACCAACACTTCTTCCGCTTTCTCCTTTCTCTTTCTCCTCTTGTTTGGTTGAAATATGAGTTTGGGGAGTGGGTAAGGGCTGCCCTCTCCCTTTATATACCCTCACTCACCCGTCTTTTTTCGTTAGCGAGTTTGGTCCCTCGACTTGGACTTTATTTCTTTTCTTCCTTCGTTGGCTTCAAAAATGATAAATAACGGGTGTTACAAGTCCACCCCCTAAATAGGTTTCTTCCCCCAAACCTGTTAATCCTCGAACACACGTGGATAATGCTGTCTCATTTCTTTCTCAGTCTCCCACGTTGACTCGGATCCCTTCTTGTGCTTCCACTATACACGCACGAGAGGAACCACTTCATTTCTTAGCCTTTTCTCTTTCGATCGATGATTGCCACTAGTTGCTCTACATAATTGAGCCGTTCCTCTATTTTGATATCTTCCAATGGAACAATCATGTCCTCGTCAGCTATGCACTTTCTCAGATGGGATACATGAAATGTTGGGTGAATTCCACTTAACTTATCCGGTAACTCCAGTCTATAGGCCACCTCTCCTACTCGAGCAATGATTCGGAAAGGGCCTATGTACCTTGGCTCGACTTGCCCCGCTTTCGGAAATGAATAACACCCTCCAAGTTGAGACCTTCAACATAACCCGGTCACCCACCTGGAACTCAATCGGTCCGTGTCGTTTATCAGCATACGACTTCTGTCTATCTTTGGCTGCCTTCATGAAGGCTTGATCATTTCGAGCTTCTCAGTCGTAGCTTCGATTATCTCGACGCTGCCTAATTCCTTCTGACCAATATCACCCCAACAAACGGGTGTTCTACATCTCCTACGTATAGCATCTCATAAGATGGCATACCAATGCTGGCATGATAGCTGTTGTTGTATAAGAACTCAGCTAACGGTAGGTGGTCATCCCAACTTCCCCCAAAATCAATCACACATGCCCGAAGCATGTCTTCCAATGTTTGATGGTCCTTTCTAACTGACCATCAGTTTGGGGATGATATGCCATGCTAATATGTAACCTCGTGCCCATGGCGTTGTGGTATTTCCTCTAGAATTTAGATGTAAACCGGGTGTCACGATCAGACACAATGGACACCGGCACACCATGACGAGTTACAATTTCCTTGATGAACAGATCAGCTAACCTCTTAGATGAATATGTCTCGTGGATCGGTAGGAAGTGAGCACTCTTCGTCAGACGGTCCACAATCACCCATATAGCATCATACCCTTTCGGAGTACGCGACAACTTCATAATGAAATCCATGGTGATGTGCTCCCACTTCCATTCCGGTATATCCAAATGTTGAATTTTTCTATATGACTTCTGATGCTCGGCCTTCACCTGTAGACAAGTAAGGCATTTACTCACATACTCCACTATGTCACGCTTCATACCCGGCCACCAGTTTCCTTCTTCATGTCTAGGTACATTTTCGTGGCACCTGGATGAATTGTGTATCGAGTCTTGTGAACTTCATCCATGATCTTCACCCGTAGATTCCCAAAGAGAGCAACCCACATCCTCCCAAATCGAGTTCTAACACCAAGCGAGTTTTCACCCAATTCTGCGACCAGACCCCTCATTCTCTCAGAGTTAAGATGATCATCTTTCAATGCCTCATCTCGAAACTCTTTGACCTGCTTCATCACATCAGAGGTCATGATTAGCTGATATGCTTTCACCTAAATCGGCTCGGGCCTCTTTATTCGACTAAGGCATCCGCCACCATGTTGGCTTTTCCCGATGGTAGTGGATTTCATAATCATAGTCCTTTATGAGCTCTAACCAACATCTCTGCCTCATGTTTAGATCTTTTTGCTCGAAGAAGTACTTCAAGCTCTTGTGGTCAGTGAAGATGGTGCACTTATTCCATACAGATAGTGCCTCCAAATCTTTAGTGCAAAGACCACGACTGCTAGCTCCAAGTCATGAGTAGGATAATTGACCTCATGAACCTTCAACTGTCGGGATGCATAGGCTATAACCTTTCCTCTCTGCATTAACACACACCCCACCCTGAATAGGAAGCATCAGAATAAACCACCAGGTCTTCATTTCTATCGGGTAATGACAGAACAGGAGCTTGAGTCAATCTCGCCTTCAATTCATCGAACGCATTCTCTTGATCTTCACCCCATATAAACTTTACATCTTTTCGGGTAAACTTGGTCAGTGGAGAAGCAATTTTAGAGAAGTCTTGGATAGACCTTCTATAGTAGCCGCTAAACCCAAGAAGCTACGAATTTCGGATGGCATCTTAGGAGGCTTCCATTGCATCACTACCTCTACCTTAGCCGGGTCCACCATAACCCCGTCGGAATTTATCACATGACCCAAGAACTGAACTTCGCGCAACCAGAACGCGCACTTGGATAATTTGGCGTACAACTTCTCCTTTCTCAACGTCTCCAGAACCTCCCGAATGTGACCGGCATGCTCATTCTCACTCATCGAATAAATCAAGATATCATCAATAAACACAATCATTGATTTATCCAATATAGGCCGACACACACGATTCATCAGATCCATAAAAGCAACTGGTGCATTGGTCAAACCGAAAGAAAATACAAGAAACTCGTAGTGACCGTAGCGCATGAGAAAAACTGTTTTAGGGACATCCTGCTCTTTCACCTTCAGCTGATGATAGCCAGATCAAAGGTCGATCTTTGAAAACCAACTGGCACCTTGAAGTTGATCGAACAAATCATCTATTCTCCATAAGGGGTATCGGTTTTTCACCGTCAACTTGTTTAGCTCGAGGTAGTCAATGCACATCCTCATACTAATGTCTTTCTTCTTCACAAACAAGACTGGAGCACCCCAAGGAGAGATACTCGGTCTGATGAACCCCTTATCAAGCAGCTCTTGCAACTACTCCATCAACTCTTCATCTTCGTCGGAGCCAACCGATACGGTGCCTTGGCAATAGGTGGGGCACCCGGTATTAGATCAATCTGAAACTCGATCTCTCGGTCGGGTGGCACTCCTGATAAATCTTCTAGGAACACGTCCGGAAGGTTACACGAAACCGGTACATCGGATAGTTGTGGTGTTGGCGTATCTACATCCGTTACATAGGCCAAGTAGGCACTACATCCACGCCTCATACACTTTCCCACCACCGCCTTCGATATCACCTTCGGAATCATAGTAACCCGATCACCATAAACCGTCACGGAACTACCGTGAGGCGCTGCCAAATGAATCATCTTCTTGTGACACACAATGTTCGCCTTCGAGTCCGCCAACCAATCCATCCCAAGAACCAAATCAAAACCACCTAAGGTTATCACGAACGGTCTAACAAGAAACTTATGACCATCAACTTCCACATCACAGTTCTCTATCATCTCTAAAATCCTGGTAGACTTACCTATGGCAGTTTCTACATCGAAGGGCGCATCAACACATCTATTACTAACACGCAACTTAGCACAGAAAGCAGCATAAAAAAAACTTTTACCGGCTCCCGAATCAAATAACACAGAAGCTAAAGTTTGGTTCACTACCGGACACGACATCAAGGTCCATCCTAGCTTCCTCCTGTGTCATAGTGAATGCCCTGGCGCTCGCCCTCGGCCCTTCACCTCGCATCTTTTTCGCCCCGGAACTCTCAGCCCTCGGTTTCTTATAATCCCTACTCATGTGACCCTCTTCACCACAGTTATAGCACCATACCATATGACAATCCTTTTCCATGTGCCCCATCTTCCCACATTAGAAGCCTATGTTCGACCCAAACATGCACTCCCCACTATGCTCCCTTTCACACTTGCCACACCTTTTCGACCCCGCACTTGATATGACCACATAGCGGTCATCCACCCATGCCTTCTTATTACTCGTCGAGGCATCACCCCGACCAAACCTCTTCCCCTACCAGTTTCGATCACCACCGCTCTTCTTGCCACCTTCAGTCACCACCACTGTTCTCTCATCACACAATCTCCCTGCCAAATCCACCGCCGACCTAAACATGCTCGGCCGGGCAGTGATCATGTGCCTACGAATATCCGCTGGCAAACCCAAAATATACCTCTTGATCTTTTGAGATAGAGGTGTCACCTGATCCGGAACCAGACGTACCATCTCATTGAATTTGGTGGTGTACTATTGGTGGGTCATCGTTCTCGCCTCCAGCTGCAGGAACTCTCTCTCTCTACCTTATCCATTTCTCTATGAGGACAAAGCTCCTCAATCACCAACTTCTTCAGTTTAGACCATCTCATTCTCCAATGGCCCTGCTACCCTCGGCTTGGACAATATTGTCCTACCAGCACAGAGCCGAGTCCACGAAAGAGTGGGTAGCGAACTTCACCTTCTGGTCCTCCCGGCACTCGCTGATATCAAGAACATCCTCCATTTTCCTCACCCCAGTGAGCGGCAGCAACAGTGTCGTTACCATCAAAAGTTAGGGGCTTGCATCTCATAAACGCCCCGTAGTTACAGCCTCGTGCCACCTCCTACATAGGCTCTTCTTCTTCCTCTTCCTCATCATCAGAGGGAACCGTTTCCGGCTCTAGTTGATCTCGTCCTCCCGAGGACCTGTTTCTCGCCTTTCTTTCCTCTTCTCGTACTGCCTTAACACCGCGGTCACCATAGACGGTAAGATTGTCTGCATGACCTGATGAACTTCTACAACCATAGCCTCCTTTAATGAGGCTTTAGATTGGTGCTCTCGTCACCACCCTCCAGATGAGGGGTCTCTGGTTCTTCAGGAACCACCTTCTCAACTCTGCGTCTCCTCTCTTGGGTCGTGGTTTAGCACCGTGACCTCCACCATGAGAGGCTTTTAAGATCTATAGTAAGTCCCTAATTACACCGGCCATCACACACACACTGAAAGATTCAGACACCAACACGGTCATTAAAGGGAACAACTTAATTTATGTAAAGTATAGTAAGTCCCTAATTACAGTGGGAAGTTGTGATTAGCCAGTTGGATTTAAGCTTAATTTATGTCAAGTATAGTAAGTCCCTAATTCAAACACCAACACGGTCATTCTCAGTTCAAGTTAAGGTTTATTTTGAAAATTACCCGTTTCACTTAAACCTTGGCTATGATACCAACTTGTAAGGCCCCGTTCCCGGGATGCTTACAGTTGGATCTTCATCGCACATAAAACATATAATTACATTTGCCTTATAAAAATATTGTAGCGGAAACATAAAAATAACTTTTCATATTATTTCAAATGCTTTTGCAATTAATACAAGCGTTCATTTCAAAACATTATTCGATCGCATTACAATGCAAATACATTAACAAAAGAATGGCATCCAAAAAAGCTGAGTACCATCTCGTGCCATCCTCAGCAATCATTACCTGCCAACTGGAACCACATCAAAGTCAGCATTGCTGAGTGAGTTCTAGTTTTATAAAATAAAACATACTTTTATTTCGTTAAAACCATTCTTTTCTTTCATGCGATCATACATCATACGTACATATAGATAATGGTTATTATCTTCATCGTTTGTTAACTTCCGTTCATTTATTCATCTTACTTTCATTCGTTCGTTCATCATTACATCTTTTCCATTCATCATCACCATGAAATTTACCCTTCAGTTTCAGTACCTAAGGTAAACTTCAGGTATACCACAGTCATAAGCTATGCCCTTCAGTCTCATGGTACTGGACCTAAGCCTATAAACGACCTTCATCGGTGGTGCTCGACACAAATCGTCACAGTACCTAAGGCACGAAACAATGGTTCATACATATGGTCAATCACAAAGAAAGACCCCGATGTGCATCCTCCCGGGGTAGCGAACCCGCACACCGTTGGGCTAACACCTTAATGGCGTGTCCCGACATCCAGTGCTTGCAAGACTTTCATCACTTTCATCGTTCATTAATGCATGCATTCTTACTTCATGTTCCTCTTAAATTATCTTTCACTTTACGTTACATAATATTTTCATTCATTCATTCACATTCAACGTAAAGCCATAGGAAAGATAAACATACATCATAATAAGTTACATATCATACACATGCATCAATATCATACAGAGCAACATCATACATCCATAACATGCATAATCATGCAACATCATCATCATCATGCCCAACATGCTGTCTATGGCCTCAATGGTCATCTTACATGCTCTTATGGGAACCTTTACATCAAAACTTACATCTACAATTTCCCCCGAAAGTCAGAAGTCAAACTACAGTTTCCTTCGGGTGTAGCAGCCCTCTTCGGGCGTATGGACACCCTTCAGTCGCATGGCCTCCATGCGACTGAACATCATGCGAATGAACCAATGCGGATGAACACTCATGCGAATGAACACCCAATCGTGGGAATGAACTCTCATGCGGATGGAACTAATGCGGATAAGCACTTATGCGACTGGACCCTCAGTCGCATGACTCCCCATGCGACTGGCCCCAATCATTCGAATGAACTCTCAGTCATGTGAATGAACCCCAATCGCACCTCATTCGGCTGTATGGGCTCCATTCGGTCGCCTAGCCCTAGCTGATGCAGAATGCAGTTCATCCCAACCCAATCTGCCATTTTCGACCTCCAAGCTCATCCAACTCAATTTAATCCCAAATCAACCATCCTAACCTTAGGGATGCATACCATAATACCATTCAAGTACACACAAGCTCACAAAGAAGGCTCAAACACATCATACACACACATACACACACAAACGGGTCAAAAATGCACACATTCAAAAGCCCGATTTCAGATGTTTTCCGGCCCCAAATCATTCAAAAAAGTTTAAAGGAGGGGTCCTTGAACTCAAACAAGCGACCACAACGTGGAGAGCTTCGATTTGACTCGCTTCTCAATGATTTTGGCCACTCGAACCAACCCGAACCAACACTTCTTCCTTTTTTCTTCCTTTCTCTCTTCTCCTCTCTTGTTTGGCTGAAATATGAGTGTGGGGAGAGGGTAAGGGCTGCCCTCTCCCTTATATACCCTCACTCACCCTTCTTTTTTTATTGGCGAGTTTGGTCCCTCGACTTTGGACTTTATTTCTTTTCTTCCTTCTTCGGCTTCAAAATAGATAAATAACCGGGTGTTACATTATTGGTCTAAGATGGGTTGTAATTTTGGGCCTATGTTTAGGTCATAGAAATTGGGTCCTTACTTATAAAACCGCATGTTACTTGTGCACAAAAATTCCACTGCTATGGTAACATTGAGATGTTTCAAAGTATGATTTTTACTCGCGTTATTGGTCCTTTTTGGGCTTGTTTCGAAATAAATATTTTTGATTGTTCAGGGTTCAAAACTTGTGGTTTAAATATGTAAAATACAAGGCCCCATTCCCGGGAAGCCTCACAGTTGGTTAATCATAGCATAAAATTAGTTTAATAACGAAACATTGCAACGGAAATAATTAGACATTCATTTAAAACTTAGACACCATATTGTGCTCATACATTTGTCCTTTAATTGTAAACAAAACATAGTATTTATTCTTAAATTACAATAAAAGATTTCATAAACAGGAATGCCATCCCTAGCTCCCCAAGTAGCTCTGTGGTACCATCCTCAGCATCAGCATTTACTTGCCAACTATTATGCATAAAAGTCATCTTTGCTGAGTGAGTTCTAGTTTTACGTAAATAAGAAAATATAACTTTATCCATCATATAATGACCACGCATACATAATCCATAACATTTTCATCTTAATAAGCATGTTCATTATCTTTCATTCTTTCATATCTCTCACTTCATCATAAACGAGATTGCACAAAGCAAGAGCTCCATATTGATCGACAACGAATGTAGATCCCTGTCGGTACACATCATCATGGTAGCTAACCCCTGATAGTTGATCCACACTGCAAGGCACATAGCCCGCTCATGAATACGGATCAATCATCATACATCAGACTCACATAAGTGAAGTCTATCATAGTGCTTGCAAGACTTTTCATCATCAAATAGGCCCAGAGGTAACATTCATTAAGTTTTACTTTTCATTAATATCATTTTTCACTTTATTACATAATACATAAAATATATAAACAACAAGCCAAGTACTAGTCATCATAAAACATAATCGACCATTCGCAGGACAGCGGGGGTTCGGGGGTAGATAACTTCTAAACTAAGCTTACAAGGCTAGGATCACACTACACCGGCTGTAGATAAGTTGACACTTAAAGGGGTTAATTTCTGCCTAATTTCGGTGATAGAAAAGTAGTTTCGCTGACAGTTTCACTGCCAGTTTCGCTGCCAGTTTCGCTGCCAGTTTCGCTGACAGTTTCGCTGGCAGTTTCGCTAACAGTTTTGCTGCTAGTTTCGCTGCCAGTTTCGCTGTGACTTTCACTTCCAATTTCGCATGGCAGTTTCGCCCCAACTTTCGTTGGAATTCCAAGGCTGCGAAATTATCTGCAAAACTATAGTTTTGCAGAAAACCCACAATTTCGCAGCTTGAATATGCAATTTCACTGGATGCTACTACAGTTTCACATATCGCATAAAATACAAACCAGCCCATTTTTAACCTAAATCACAACTTTTTACGTCCAATCTCTTAGTTAATCATCCATGAGGCTATATCTAAGCTTTTTACATGTTTTCATACGTAAAAATGTGACCTTTATGCGATTCTTTGCAACTTTTCAAAACCCAAAACCCTAGAATCCGGGCTTGACCTACAGAATGGTTTAGAGGCCAATTCTTACCTGGATTTGTTGCTCCTTTCTTATGGTTTGATGCTCAACCATTCAGATCTTCAATCCCTTAACCTTTGAAGCTCCAAATCTTGTGTTTTTTTCACTTTCTCTCTCTACTTTCTCTCTTTATGAATTTTGGTGGCTAGGGTTGGAATGAGGGAGATAGTGGCGAATTAGATGGGTCAAGGGCTGATTATGGGCCTTAAATCACTTAGGCTCTTACCCATAAGACTAATTAGCTCATAACCCATTTCCTTTCTTTATTAAATACCCACTAATTAAGCCCATTATCCTTGATGACTTGTTTTAAATTTTCGGGTTTTACATAAATGTTATATAAAAGTTGTTACCATTATGTGATCAAAAAATGAGTTTTCATGGACTTTTTGGGCCTTGAACTGAGCCGGCCAATAGTACTACCATTGGATCAAGTGAGGATGGTGCAACTAAAACAAACACTTATAACACTTTTGGTGCAACTGAAGAAGAACTTCCGAAGGAAAATGCTGAACTCTGAAGGTTAAGACTGAAAGAGCTTCCGAAAGGAACTCCAACTTCCGAAGACGAAGTCTTCCTTTTTCCGAAGTTCAACACTTGGAAGATTCCAAGACAAGGATTCTGAAGTGTGAAGTCTTGAAGATTATCACAATCATCGAAAGAAGTATACCCTTCCGAAGTATAAGTGGCTTCAGAAGAACTTGTTCATCCGAAGCCAGTTAACCTCTGGAAGAACCTCCTATGAACTAATGGACATAAGTGTCGACCTTCTGACAATCCACTGCAACCTCTGAGATACTACATGGTGTTTTCTGATGCCCATGTAGTTGATCATACTTTATTCCACTGTTCATTCCTTATCAGTTAATACAATTACCAACTTTAGTCGGTGACGAAGGTAAGTCATGGACGTGTCATGACTACCAAATCTTAGATAGTATTTTATCTAGGATACCTTACTGCAAGAAATGTTGTATTTGCCTAGTTGTGAGTTCTAGCTGGTATCAAAGTATAACTGGCTGTAGATAGTAGTATATATAGTTTCTCATTGTAACTCTGTAAACATGTTTCTAAGAGTCTTGTAACACTTTGAGTTAAGAAGTAATATATACAAGTATCTTGTAAAACCATTCTCTTGTATTGTATTTGCTTTTTCTTAGTATATTTATCAACTCATAGAGGATTCTGCATCATCAATCCGAGTGACACTTAGTGACTTTTTGAGACTAAAATAGTGTTGTGTGACAAAAATCGATCCTACGCCTACTAATAGGCTGTTTTGGTCCTCGAAATACGGCCCTAATGGCTTGACTCGGTCCAATTTCTGGGTGACCTACTAATGTTTAAGTTATCGTAACATTACCAAACTTCAAAATCATTTAATCCAAATTTAATGAGTGTACGTAGGTAGTTTTAGAATGGTCATTTTGGGTAGCCTCAGGGGTATTTCTTAGTCATGTTAGGGGCTGTTTTAGTATTTTATTTGTTCTTGTTAAATATTTTTTCTATTGACCAAAACATGTTAGAACAAGAAGCATTGATTGTGTACCACACATATATAATGTTTTGTTGGTCTTGATTTGAGTTTTATAAATATTTGTGTTCTTTGTCTAATAAACAACTTGAGAACTTATGAATACTTAGTGTAAGTGTGGATAAGTGAAAAATAGGAATAAATAACAATTGTTACTTATAAACAAGGATGAACATGAGAATATGCAAGGCTTGAACTTTCGAGAGCGAATACTTTTCTTCTTCTTTTGTGATTAGCAGAAAACTCAAGAGAGTAAGTATGTGGGTTGATTTTGGTTTGATTTGGATATGTAAGAGTTCAAGTTCTTATATAGATAGGTTTGTGGGTTATTACCCTTAAGTTAGTTTAAGCATGGGAAACAAAGTTTAATATACTTATACAAAGTTAAAAGTTCTTTTAACAAAGATGTTATGGATGGATGGGAAGTTGTTGGTGGCTGATTGATGGTCAAAAGGTGGTGTTTGGTGGCCCCTTGGTTCTTGGGTTTTGTTCAAAAACGACCAGAGGTGAGTTTTAGATCCCCTTATTCAAATGTTTTTTCTTACTTTAAGGGCTAATGCAAGACTAGTTAATGATGGTCAATACATTCAGTTTCATAATAAGGAGAAACTTAGAACACTTAACACATCAAATAAGGAACCAGGTTTCACTAAATGATACTATGAATGTGAATAAGTATAAGATAGAACAAAGAACAAGAACAAGAACAAGATAAGTATGGTTTTCAAGAATGTAGTATATTGCTTTAAAGTTCTATTACAAGTGTTACAAAGCATGAAGATATATACAAGAACCTAAGATACTTTATACTACATCCTACAGATGGCTATTCTTTGAAAGCCAACTGAAAACACTAATCTAGACAACAAGATCAATGTATAGTCAAAAGGCATATTGGCTTTTAATTTGTGACTATGGCATCCTATAGCTCACATCTTAATATATTACAAAAATGATAAAAGATAAAAAAAGTAGAAAGTTACAGACCAATGACCATAATCTATAGTTGACAAAAGCATGAAACTTTTCACCAAATTGTCTAAGTTGGTGAGTCTTTTGAGGGGAAGTGAAAAGTTCTTGGAGATTTTTACCTAATGATGATTAGAGAAAGCATGTTGTCTCTGTCTTCGAATGAAACAAGTCTTTGGCTTCAAAGGACTTCATCTCTAAATCTTTGGAAGACTTCATCTTTGGCTTCGAAAGATTTTGTCATTTGGCTTTGGAAGATTTTACACTTAACTTATTTTCTTTGAGTTGTGTAAAACTTCTTAAGTAAGTCTACTCTATACTTTATGCATGCTTGATGAGAGATCTTTGGTTGCTTTAGTTACATCAGTCTTTAAGTGTAAACCTTACAAACTCCCCCTAGGTTGATGCTACCTTAGCAGAGCAAATTACTCAGATATTGATAGTCCTTATGAGGATCAAGACCATTTTTTTATTTATTATTTGGTCAGGATCATTCAGAGGAAGATCAAGCATGTCTTGCTAGAGTATACATCTTGAACTCCTTGAATACTAATGACATACCATCTGTCTGGATCTATGGCCAAAGTCTAGGACATGATGGGTCTCTCAACTACGAGAGGTTCCACATGTGTTGGACTTTATTGAGAAGCCTCTTCTAGAGTTACCTCAGGATGCTCTGACTCATCTTAAGGTGTATAGTGGATGCCTTATACTTCTTCTTCTTTTAAATGTCCCTTTCATGGCCATCCTTTTCTTCCTCTTTCAAGATTTCAACTAAGAAGATTGACCTTCATCAATAGGTTGTTCTTTAATGTCTTTCTCAGTTGGGTCTTTTCCCCCCATAGGTTTAGAATGAGAGGGGACAAGACCCTACTATGGATTAAAAGAAAAATTTTGTTGTGATCCAACACTATGCTCATATGGTAATGGATCTCGCATTCATAATCTTTTATGAGCACTAACCATCTCCTTTGCCTCATGTTCAAATCTTTCTGTTCGAAGAAATACTTCAAGCTCTTATGGTTAGTGAATATGGTGCACTTCATCCCACACAGTTATTGCCTCCATATCTTTCAACAGCTACTAGCTCCAAGTCATGAGTAGGATGATTAACCTCATGAAGTTTCAACTGTCGGGATGCATAGGCTATAACCTTTCCTCTTTGCATCAACACACATCCCAACCTCGAATAGGAAGCATCTGAGTAAACCACAAATCCTTGCTTCCATCGGGTATTGAGAAGACAGGATCTTGAGTCAACCTCGTCTTTAAGTCCTCAAATGCCTTCTCTTGAGCTTGACCCCTTACAAACTTCACATCCTTTTGGGTCAGCTTGGTTAGCGGAGATGCAATCTTAGAGAAGTCTTGGATGAACCTCCTATAATAGCCCGCCAATCCCAAGAAACTACGAATCTCAGTTGGCATCTTCGGAGACTTCCATTGCAACACCGCCTCCACTTTTGTCGGGTCCACCATAATCCCCTCGGGATTCACTTCATGACCCAAGAACTAAACCTCACATAGTTAGGATGTGCACTTGGAGAACTTCGTATACAACTTCTCCATTCTCAACATCTCCAACACCTCTCTAATGTTACCGTCATGTTCCTCCTCACTTTTGGAATAAATCAAGATATCATCGATAAACACAATCAATGATTTATCAAACATCAGCCGACAAACTCGATTCATCAACTCCATAAAAGCAGCTGGCGCATTAGTTAAACCAAATGACATAACGAGAAACTCGTAGTGTCCATAACGCATGCGAAAAGCTGTTTTAGGAATATCCTGCTCCATCACCTTCAACTGATGATAACCAGATCGAAGATCTATCCTCGAGAACCAACTGGCACCCTGGAGCTGATCAAAAAGATAATCAGTTCTCGGTAAAGGGTACCGATTCTTCACTGTCAACTTATTCAGCTCACGGTAGTCTATACACATCCTCATACTACCGTCTTTCTTCTTCAAAAATAAGAATGGAGCACTCAAAGGAGAGATACACGGTCGAATGAACCCGTTATCTAGCAACTCCTGTAGTTCTCCATCAACTTCTTGATCACAGTCGGAGCCAACCAATACGGTGCCTTAGCAACTGGTTGGGCACCCAGTATCGAACCAATTTGGAACTTGATCTCACGGTCAGGTGACACTCCTAGTAACTCTTCGGGAAACACGTCCGGAAAGTGTCACACAACTGGTACATCAGACAGTTGTGATGTTGGCATGTCCAATCCTTCACGTAGGCCAAGTAGGCACTACATCCACGCCTCATGCACCTTCCAACCACCGCCATCGAAATTACTTTGGGGATCGTCGTGACTCGATCACCATAAACCGTCACCAAACTTCTATCGGGCGCTGTTAGTCTAATCATCTTCTTGTGACACACAATATTCGCCTCGTAGTCTACCAACTAATCCATTCCTATGACTACATCAAAACCACCTAAGGTCATCACAAACGGTCTAATAGGAAACTTTTGACCTTCTAATTCAATTTCACAACCTTCTATCATCTCAAAAATCCTGGTAGACTTACCTATGACAGTTTCTACAACGAAGGGCTCATCAATACTTCTAATACAAATGGGCAACTTAGCACAAAAGGCAATAGAAATGAAACTCCTACTAGCACCAAAATAAAATAACACCGATGCAAGGGTTTGGTTTACTAGAAATGTACCTCACACCACATTGGGGTCCGTTCTAGCCTCCTGCCGAGTCATTGTGAAAGCTTGGGCACTTGCCTTCTGCCCTTTGGTTCCAACAATATTATTCATCAGACCGGAATTCTCAGCCCTTGGCTTCTTGCAGTCCCTGCTCATGTGACTCTCTCCACCACAGTTAAAACATATTGCCACACGACAATCCTCTGCTATATGCCCCGTCGTCCCGTACTTGAAACATAAATTTGAGCCCAACCTACATTATCGGATATGCTCCTTTCCACATTTGCCACACCTCTTCGACTGCACTCCAGATGTGACCACACAACGGTCATCCACCCATGCACTTTTCTTACTCGTCAGGGCACCACCCTGACCAAACCTCTTCCCATTCCAATTCCGGTCACCCCCACCTTTCTTACTCACCTCAGCCACCACCACTTCTCTCGCATCATATAGCCTCCCCATTAGGTCATCCGCCGACCTGAATGTGCTTGGTCGGGCAGCGATCATGTGCCTACGGATATCCGCCGGCAAGCCCTAGATATACATCTTAATCTTTCGTGAAAGAGGCGTCACTTGATCGAGCACAAGTCATGCCATTTGGTTGAAGTTAGTGGTGTACTGCTGATGTGTTATGGTCCCCACCTCCAGGTGCAAGAACTCCCTCTCAACTTTGTCCATCTCCCGGTGAGGAAAAAACTCCTTAATTACTAGCTTCCTCAACTCAGACCACCTCATTCTCCTAATTTCCCAACTACTCTCGACTTGGACAATATTGTCCCACCAACACAGAACAGGGTCCACAAACGAGTGGGTAGCAAACTTCACCTTCTGGTCCTCTCGGCACTCGATGATATCCAGTACAACCTCCATTTCCCTCACCCACCGGTGAGCAGCAGCAGTGTTGTTACCATCAAAAGTAGGGGGATTGCATCTTTGAAATGCCCCGTAGTTGTAGTCTTGTGCCACCGCCAGTGCATGCTCTTCTTCCTCCTCCTCATCATCGAAGAGAAACTTCTTAATTTCCGGTCACTCTCGTCCTCCCAAGAACCTGTTCCTCTCCCTTCGTTCTCCTTCTCATATAACCTTAATTACTTCGGTCACCACAGACGGTAGGATCGTCTGCATGACCTGATGCACCACCTCCATAATAGCTTCCTTCACTGAGGTGCATGGGCTATGGTTTAGCCGCATAGGCAGTCTAATTCACACTTAAAATCATAATTCAGTCCCTAAACATCACATATCATGTTCTAAGCTTAAATCATACAATCTAAGCATTAGAAACACAACCATAACATAACATATATATAGCCCAAAATCAAACCCCACCCGCAACATACACACATAAAGCATACAGGTAAAAAACCTATTTTTATAAAAAATAACGTTCATACATGCATTTCCAACCCCAAAGCAATTTAAAACAAGTAAAAAGGGGGTTCTACAACTCACCTTTGTAACCTCCTAGGTATGAATTCTTTCAAACTCATTTGTAACTGACCTCAACCGCCTAGAAACCTACCAAAACACACACAACCGAACATACAAACACACATAAGCATAAAACCAAGGCTAAGGTCAGTTAAGAACACTCAAAAAC
Source organism: Flaveria trinervia (assembly GCA_025506515.1). NCBI lineage: Eukaryota > Viridiplantae > Streptophyta > Magnoliopsida > Asterales > Asteraceae > Flaveria > Flaveria trinervia. The sequence continues at coordinate 38,537,667 of CM046446.1, forward strand.
CGTGAATTCTTACCTTGAATTCGACCTTCTTCTTCCTGTTCTTCAAAAAACCGAAAGCTTTCTACTATCTTTCTTTCTCTCTTCAAAAAATATCCAAAGATATGTGTGAAGAGTGGGTGATGGGCGGCCATGCCACCTTTATCATCAAAATTAAAGACTTTGTCCTTTTTTACACTTTTTACCCCTTAACTTGAGTAAAATATCTTTTCTTCCTTTTTCCTTCACTTTATTATTTCTTTTTGTTGACTTTTAAAATAAGTGGGTGTTACACTTCATTGGGTGTGAACCTCCATACATTGCTTGCAAGACTTTCATACTTTTATTTAGTCATTAATGCATGCGTTCTTTCATTCCATTCCTATTTTCATTATCTTCTGCTTTATGTTACATAATACATTTCATTTCATTCATTAACATTCAACATAAAGCCACGGAAAAATAATCATACATAATAAGGAACATCAATCATGAACATACAAACATCACCATACAAGGCACCATCATTCATACATAACATTCATCATACATCATCATGCATAAGCATCAATCATACATCAACATCATCATACATCGCCTAATACATCATCTATGACTTCAAAAAATCAACTTACATAACCCTCGGGAACCTCCCAAGTCAAAGCCTACATTTCACATTTCCCCCAAAAATCAGAAAAATAATCTAAGTCTTTAGGTGCATAATGAAAGAGAATAATGTTATTATCTATGGGCAATACTTAGTCATTTCTAGGAAATTCTAGGCGCATAGGCACTATGCAGGCACATGAGTGCCTAGGCGCATGAGTGCCTAGGTGCATGAGCTGTCTGGGCGTTTGGACACTTAGAAAATTTCAGCCTATTTCTAGGCGCATGAAACACTAGTTGGGGCGCATGAGTTTGGGCACATGGGACACTTAAATAGTTATTTTCAGTTGGGCGCATGGGCCACTATTTAGGCACATGAGCAGTCTATAACACACTTAAACATCATTATTCAGTCCGAATCATCATATAACATGTTCTAAGCTTATCCTAAGCCTTAGAAACACGATCAAAACATCATCAAACACATACATAGTGTAAGGCCCCGTTCCCGGGATGCTCATAGTTGGTCAGTCATCGCACATAAAACATATATTTACATTAACTTTAATAAAACATTGCTGCGGAAACATTTAAACAACCATTTCATTATAAACACTTTTGCAAAATAATACAACGCTCAGTACAAAACATCATTCATTCGCATTACAATGCAAAAACATTATACAAAAGAATGCCATCCAAAATAAGCCAAGTAGCCCACTCGTGCCATCCTCAGCATAAAAAGTCAGCGTTGCTGAGTGAGTTAGTTTTATAAAAATAAAATACTTTTACTTTGTTGGACCAAAAGAACCAATGAGCCAAGATCAGAAAACCTCTAAGTCCCACACGGTATCCAACAACTGCTGAAAGCCTCATCAGTAGTTTGACAAGTGCTGAAGACTTCAACAGCTGAAGATCAAGTGCTGAAGACCTTAACTGCTGAAGAACCAAAGTGCTGAAGTACAACAGCTGAAGAACACAAGTGCTGAAGCTGAAAGACCAAAGTACTGAAGTACAACAGCTGAAGAGTTCACAAGTACTGAAGATCAACAACTGATGTACAAAGTCTGAAGACAAAGACTGAAGACATCAGCTGATGATATCTACTGAAGTCATCAGCTGATGAAACGCCTGAAGGTCAAAGTCTGAAGATCAAGTACTGAAGCCTCAGTAGTTTGTCACAACTGCTGAAGAGTACTTCTTCAGTAGTTGTGATATCAGTAGTTTTATTTTCTTTGTTTCAGTAGTTTTGTAAAACGACTGAAGAGCTTGTTCTTCAGTCGTTGTAGTTTCAGTAGTTTATATTTTGTACTTAACTTGCTGATATGTTCTCAGTAGTTGTGAACATTTCAGTAGTTTGTTAAGATTTAGTTATTTCTGTATTGGATCTGCCAGTTGTCACTTTCCGTGATAACAGCAGTGACTGTTGCACTCTATATAAGGAGTGACAACCCATTGTAATCAGTGAGTGATATGAGCAATTGAATGGAATGATTGATTGATTTGATTAGAAATATTCTACATCTATAAACATTCCTAGAAATCAGAAATTCATATTCTCTCCCTATAACCGTATGCGATCTTAACGCTTACATATATTGTTTGCTTGCTACAATTTGTCTAATTCGTGTGTGTATTCCGCTGCTTTATATTCTGATACGTCAAACTTGTGATCACTGATCCTGTCAAATGGTATCAGAGCAGGTTAATCATTGATCGATCTAATAATTGATCATTGAAACTGCTATTCAAGATCCAAGTTTGATTGAATTAGCTTTTGTTTTTGCAAGAAACGGTTATAGAGATTGAATTTTTCTGTATTTCTGCTCATTCATCCTGAGATCTTTTCTTGGTTCTCATTGAGTTTGTTGTGGTTTGTCTAAAACTCTTTTTAAACTTGAACTAAACTATTTTTGAACTGAAAATGACCACTCCCTCCAATGATCCTCACAATACTGGTTCCTCAACCAAGCCTCCTATGCTGGTTAGGAATGAGTATAACATATGGCAAAGACGTATGCTCCATCACCTGTCTGTTAACAGCGCAGGGTGTTGGACATCAGTGGTACATGGTCCACACAAGCCTATGGTGAATAACCCGGAAACCAATCAAATGGTTCCGAAGAGGAGAGGAGCAATACTCAGATGAGGATAAAAAGTTGCTTGAGATTGATGCAAAAGCCCATGGAATTCTGGCCATGGCTTTGCCCAATGAAATATTCTGGGCTAATGCATCATGAAACTGCCCATGACCTCTGGATTGCTTTGAAAGAACAATTTGGAGGAACAGATGAGGTCTTGGCAAATAATAGAGAAATTCTTGCCCAACAATATGAGACATTCTCTCATAGAAAGGGTGAGACACTGACTCAACAATATGAGCGGTTTTCTTGTTTGATCTCTGAACTAAAAATGGTCAAACTTGAATACACCAATATTCAGATGAATAACAGATTTCTCAGATCACTGCCTGAGAGATGGGACACATATACTATTGTCCTACGCTCCAGTGCAAGTTTGGACAAACTATCTCTCACCCAACTCCATGGGAAATTGCTCACTTTTGAGAGAGAGATAGAACAGAAGAGAAAGCTGTCTTCATCTGGAAAGCTCACTGAAGACTTTATTCAAGGCAACACTGCCTTGGTGGGTCATGAGTCAGAATATGCTGCATCTGAATGCCAGTATGATGAGCATATTAATTCTCTTCGAGCACTTCTAATTCTGCATTTGTAAGTGTTGATGGTCAGTTTATGGAGGTAATAATGACAATTTATGTTTCATTATGGATGATCTCAAGGGGATTGCTGATGATGACTTAGAAGAGATGGATATTTTGAGCCAAATGGCCTTGATAAATATCAGATCTCAGAAGTTCTACAAAAGAACTGGAAGAAAATTCCCAGGACTCTCTGGCAAAACCAAAGTTGGTTTTGACAAGAGCAAGTTGAGGTGTCACAAATGCCAACGGCTTGGACACTTTGCAAGAGAGTGTAGATCAACTGGATCAAACTCTACTGCACCCTTTGTGACTTTTCCTGGCAACAGTCAACAAAACAGAGGGCAACATCCTGTCACATCTAGTCATCATCCTCAACAACAATCTCCGGCATATTTTGTTCCTCAGGGTCAAATGCCTTATCAGTACCCTTGTTATTACATGCCACAGTCAAGTCAAGTTCAAGTTCCTATGACACCACAACCTCATGCATTACCAGAACCTCAGCCTTCCCTATCTCATCAACAACCTTCATCTCAACAACACAGCTTCTTCACCCCAGGAGTTGTTGACTGGAGCAGTTTACCAGATGACTTGTCTGGTCATGATCAACTGTTCTCAGGTGCTGGTCAACATGGTGGTGACAGTCCCTTTGGGAATCTAGCTCTTATGGCTTTGGAGTCTGCTGATACTTCATCTTCCAATGCCTCTACACCTCAGGTATCACAGGTATCCTCTGAGGCAAAAGCCAAATTATGTTCTGAACAATGCATAGCAGCATTTGCTTCCATTAGAGAAGCAAATGTAGCTTTAATTAATAAGAACATTGAGCTAGAACAAGTAATTTCCAAAAACAAAGCTGAGTTTGAGTTTGTGCTCAAAGATAAAAATGATGAGGTTTATAAACTGAATTGCAAAATAATTGATGATAAGGCTAGAGAAGATGTACTTTTAGAGAAGTACAAAGATCTCAAAGAAACCCTTGCAGTTACCCAGGTCGAGTGTGATAGATGGGTACAATCATGCAAAGGTTTTGAAATGCTTCTTAGTAAGCAATCTGCTTCAAATGTGAAGTTTGGAATTGGTTACAATCACACTGCTCCACCTACAGATTTTACCCCAAGAGCAGAGGTAGAATCTGATGGTGAGAGTGATAACCAATCCATCAAGTCATGTGATCTACCTTCTGATACAGCACAATCAGAAGTAGCAGTCAGTATCAAGTCCTCTTTGAACCTATCAGCTGATGTTGATGGTCCAAATGCTGACATTCACATGATCAATAAGTTGATCAACTCAGGAGTCAATCCTGAAGGTCCTGAAAGGACTGGAGAGCAGGATTCAACTCCTGAAGTTCAAACTTCAACTGCTGTCAGTACTGAAGAGAAGAAAACTGGCAGTAGAAAGAGTTTGAAGACTACTAAAGATGCTGTCAAGAAAGCAACCAATGCTTCCAAAGCATTGAAGAACAAGTCTTCTGTTGCTTCACCATCTTTAGTTGATGATCAACCTAAGATGAAGAAGAAACCATGTGAAGTATGTGGTTTGTTCAATCATCTTACAGATGATTGTGGTACAAAAGAGGTTCCAAACTCAAACAAAAGAAGAAGAAATTAATGAGAAAATGGTAAAAATGAAAACTGAGTTTGAGACCACATTTGTATCAGCAACATCAAATCCTGTAACCCTTAAGTCCTTAAAGCAATCCAAAAAGGAAGGAGTTAACAGGTGACAGCTGAGGGTGCTCAAAAGAAGAAGGTGCAACATAGGACCTTATCTAACTCCACTAGCAATGTGTCTGATGAGCTGAAAGCTTTATCACAAAATCAGACACAGCTGGTGATGATGGTACAACATCTGTGGGTAGAGTTAACCAACTAGATTCTCCTATGTTGAAACCACAGAAAAGGAGGTCTAAGCCAAAGGACTCCTCTTCTGCACCATCTTTTCCTCTCAGGCTGTTGTTACAAATAAACATGCTAGTTTACCATCTATTGATGAGACCAGGCCCAAAACCAAAAAGGTTTGGGTCTCTAAAACTAACTGATTGTTTATTATTGCAGGGTTCTTCAACATGCCAAAATAGCATCTGGTATGTAGACAGTGGGGGATCCATGCACATGACTGGGAACATCTCTCTTCTTCATGACTACTCTCAAGGAAAGAAGGGATTTGTCTTTTGGCAATGATGCTAGGGGTTACATCATCGGTAAGGGCTTTGTCTCCAATGGAGAAATCAAATTTGATGATGTAATCATGTGGAAAATCTCAAGTACAACCTCTTGAGTGTCAGTCAAATGTGTGATAAAGGCCATGTTGCCCTTTTCACAAGTCAAAACTGTAGGATTCTGTCATCCAAAGTTTTGCCCTTGATTGACAAGGTGTTGGATGATCACACTCTCCTGAAAGCCAACAGGACAGGAAGAGTGTATGCCTTAGATCTCTCTAAGAAGATAGATCTCAAAGGTAATCCTTGCCTATTTTCAAAGCCTCTTTTCAAGAATCTAAACTATGGCACAGGAGGCTTGGTCATGTTAATCTCAAAAACATGAATCAGCTTAGCCACAATAGTTTAGTCAGAGGCTTACCAATAAAGGAGTTCCACTGTGATGAAACTTGCACTGCTTGTTTAAAAGGAAAACAGCACAAGGTCTCATTTCCTCCTATTGAAGTGTCCAAGTCCACTGCCTGCTTGCAATTACTGCATATGGATCTATTTGGTCCTGTGAGAGTAATGAGCATGGCAAAGAAGAAATACTGTCTGGTAATTGTGGATGATTACTCCAGATTTGTATGGACTTTCTTTCTACATTCAAAGGATGAGGCTGCTCAGAAGATTATCCACTTTGTGCTGTACATTGAGAAGCAGTATTCCCTTCCAGTCAAGTGTATTAGGAGTGATAATGGAACTGAGTTCAGAAATCATACACTTGATGACTTCTATCTCTCAAAGGGAATCAAAAGGCAGTTCAGCATTCCAAGGACTCCGGAACAAAATGGGAGTAGTAGAGAGAAAGAACAGGACCCTCATTGAAGCTGCAAGGTCCATGCTGGCTGACTCAGGTTTGCCATTGACCTTTTGGGCCGAAGCTGTCAACACAGCTTGTTATGTGCAAAATAGAGAGTTTAGTAAATCAGAGGTTGATGAAGACTCCATATGAAGTTCTCCATCATTTGGCTCCACTGATTTCATTTTTCAAAGCATTTGGGTGTCCCTGTTTTATTCTCAACACAAAGGATCAACTCCACAAATTTGATCCTAAGGTGGATGCAGGATACTTTGTTGGTTATTCATCTACTTGCAAAGCATACAGAGTCTTCAACTGCAGAACAAAGATGGTTGAAGAAACTCTACATGTTAAGTTTAATGAATCTCCAAAGGACAAGATTCCACAAAGTCCTGTGGAGTTATTTGATCTGGACATACTGCAATATGTTCCTTATCAAACTCCTGCTGTTGCTCCTGTCAACAGTTCACCACCTGGTGGTACTGCTGATGATGATGATGATTGCAGTACTCACCTCTTCAGGTTTAGTGATCAGCTGCCTGATTCAACTAGACCTGATGTTCCTGTAGCGCCAGTAGCACCATCCACAACAAATGCTGATGAGATTTCTTCGAATTCAACTTCCTTTGAATTACCATCCACTGATTGGTTTCAAGGAAATGATTCACCATCACCATCTGTTGCTGCTGAACCGGCTACAAACACTTGCACAGATCTCATTGTGTATCAAGATCTGAAGAATCACCCATGTCTCAAATCATTGGTGATATCACTGCTGGTGTATCAACAAGAAGTCAATTGTCAAATTTCTGCTTCTATGCTCTCTTCATCAGTCAGCAAGAGCCAAAGAATTATCACATTGCTTTAAAGGACAATGGATGGGTTGATGCCATGCAGCTTGAGCTTCTTCAGTTCAAGAAACAGCAAGTGTGGGAACTGGTTCTCTACCTCCAGGTAAGTGTGCAATAGGCACTAAATGGGTGTTTAGGAACAAAACTGATGAAAATGGGCTTATTGTAAGAACAAGGCCAGACTGGTTGTTCAGGGGTTTGCACACAAGAAGGTATTGATTATGATGAAACCTTTGCCCCTGTAGCCAGACTGGAAGCAATTCGATTGTTTTTAGCTTATGCTGCTTATCAAAACTTAAAGTCTTTCAAATGGATGTCAAAAGTGCATTTTTGTATGGAAAAGTTAAGAAGAGGTTTATGTATGTCAACCTCCAGGCTTTGAGGACAACAAACATCCTAATTGGGTGTATAAGCTTGATAAAGCTCTTTATGGGTTAAAACAAGCTCCCAGAGCCTGGTATGAGACATTATCAAACTTTCTTCTGGAAAACAATTTCACTAGAGGCTCCATAGACAAGACTTTATTTATTAAGAAAGCTGGGCAGCATAATCTACTTGTTCAAATTTATGTAGATGATATATTTTTGCATCCTCTGATCCAAAGTTGTGTGATGCCTTTACAAAGTTGATGCAACAGAAGTTTGAAATGAGTGCCATGGGAGAATTACAGTTCTTTCTGGGGTGCAAATCAAACAAAAGGCTGATGGAATTTTATTCATCAATCCAAATATACAAAAGATCTTTTGCAAAGTTTGATTTACAAAACTGTAAGCCCTGTTCTACTCCCATGAGCAGCACCACACAACTGGACTCAGATCAGAAAGGTAAAGTGGTTGATGAAACACTTTACAGATGTATGATTGGGTCCTTGATGTATTTAACAGCTTCTAGACCAGATATTATGTTTGCTACATGTGTTTGTGCTAGATTTCAGGCTGCACCTAAAGAGTCTCATCTGATTGCAGTCAAGAGGATCTTAGATATCTGCAAGGCACTCCATCTCTAGGTTATGGTATTCTACCAGACATTCTGGTAAATTAGTTGCTTTTTCTGACAGTGACTATGCAGGGTGTAAGTTGACCAGGAAATCAACTTCTGGTGGATGTCAATTCCTAGGCAACTGCTTAATTTCTTGGCAGAGCAAGAAACAGACCTCAGTTGCTACATCCACTGCGGAAGCAGAGTACATTGCTGCTGCAAGCTGTACATCTCAGGTACTCTGGCTTCAAAACCAACTTTTGGATTATGGCATTACAGAGACTAAGACTCCATTGTTAATGGATAGTGCTTCAGCTCTTTGCATTGTCAAAAATCCAGTCCAGCACTCTAGGACCAAACATATAGAGATCAGACACCATTTTATAAGAGACTGTTTTAAAAGGTCTGATTGATCCTAAGTTTGTGCCCAGTGCTGATGAGCTTGCAGACATTTTACTAAGCCTTTGGATAGTTCAACTTTCCAAAACCTGGTGTTAAGGCTTGGTATGCTGCAGCTAGAATAGGTGACAACTACTGATGATCTCAGTAATTCATATTGATGATCATGAGTGCCTGTCACATATAAGTACTGATGAGATCTTTTAACCTCAGTACTTTTATAACTACTGAAGGCTAAAAGTTCTCACAAGTACTGAAGTACTTCATCTGCTCTAAACTACTGAAGTAGTTACAACTACTGATGTAGTCATAACTACTGAAATCAGTAAAAACAGATAAGTACTGATGTCCTATGAAACAACTGAAATCAGCCATAAAGACTGATGAATGTGTTGAGGATAGTTTGAAACAGCTGAAAAGCTAAGTATTGACGAAAACAGCTGAAGAGAACTTTCCTTCAGTCGTTTGTACCACTGCTGTTTCATTTTAAACAACTGAAGCAAAACCACGTCTTCAGCAGTCTATAACTACTGATGACCAATACCAAGTCTTCAGTTGTTTACAACAGCTGATGACAAAACCACTGTCTTCAGTAGTTTCATAACTACTGATGACAAACACCATGTCCTCAGTTGTTTCAATCACCTGAAGTCAAAACCACGGTCTTCAGTAGTTTTCTAACTACTGATGCCTAACACCGCGACTTCAGCTGTTTCAACGTCTGAAAGGATAATACCATGTCAACGGTCGTTTAAAACTACTGATGACTAACACCACATCCTTCAGTCGTTTCCTCACCCGTACCCTATAAATACCCTTAACCTGAGCTCTCCATGCTTTATCTTCTTCAAACCTAACGTTCCTCTCCAACAAATTTCCATGGCGTCTTTGCAAATTAAACCGCGACACAACTGTGTTGCCTACCTCACAAAATCGCCGATCTGGACTAAGTTCGATACTGCTATCGATCTTATGGTTCAGTCCCAATACAACAAGGCATTCCTTCTGAACCCCGTTTTACATACCGAATCCTTGAACAATTTTGGATGAACGTTAATGTTACTACTGAGGAGAGCAACACACTATCCCTCCGGTCAGTCGTCAACACAAAGAAGTAGTGGTTACTCCTGCAACAATCCGTAAAATTCTTCAACTGAGTGATGCTACCTCTCCTGCTGGATATCCGAAGGGCACCATAGATCTATCATTTGCTCAGCATGGATATCAAGGTTATCTCAGTGCCGCCACCATCATGAAGAAACACTTTAATGACGCTGAGCGCCTGATCTTCACATGGTCAATGTATGTTTGGCCCCTAAGACATCGTCTTGGGATCAAATGTCCACCAAATGGCAGCAGGTATTGTATTCTATCCTTGAGCAACAACCACTGAACTTTTCAGAATTATATTTTCAGAGCTCAAAGATATGGCTCAAAAACAACTGCCAACCGTTGGATACTTTATCCACGGTTCATAATGGCCATTATAATAGACCAGCTTAATGCTGAGGGACTTGTTGGCTTGGAGTCCCTGCTACGGCTGTTTTGCCAGAAGTATACTCCCGGCACAACTCCGACCGGACACTCAAACTGGCTGCCAAGCTGCGAAAACCCACGCAGCTGGAACCCACAGCCACCACCTCCAAATCCAATGTCCCCACCAAACCCACCAAAAAGAAACCCAAAATGGCTACTCAGGGAATTGAGTCCCCTGAGGATGCTCCTGCACAACAAACGCAGGATATATCCACTAGTCCAAACCCCTAGTGGATACCATGACTCCTCCAGCCACAGCCGCTCAGGCTTCCTCTCAACAGGAGCCTGCAGCAACCAAGGGGCACTACTTATCTGGGATCTTCCTCACTTGAGGAGATTGCCATTGAAGAGCACCATCCACCCCAGGTGCACACTGCTTCTACCCCCTTACCCCAAACAACCGCCCCTCACAGCCCAACTTTAATAGTTGCTCAAGTGCTGACTCAATTGCACTCCTCACCCCCTCCCCAGAAACCACTTCCAACTGGGAATACCTCTACAATGAGGGGGAGGAACACAGTGCATCTGAGAACCCACAGCATAGGGGTTTCCCAATTCTATCTCCTGGTGTAGAGAAGGAGCTTAGAATATCTAGTGAGGCTGCCACCTCCTCTGATCAGCACATGACCAGAGTGAGGCTGGTAACACTGCTAAGACCTCCCTAGAGGCAACAGCTGATGATGGACATTGTCCTGAGGCTGGAAGTCCCCAGTACCAAGCACAAGGGGCACATGCACCAACTGGTCTACACCCAATGCATGTTCATCCTGCTCTAAGCAGGAGGTCAGGTGATTCAGTATCAACTGATGATGACCTGAGCTTCTTCTTCGATGTAGTTGCTCAAAACACCATTCTAGAGGATGAGGTTAGCAGACTCAAAGAGCTGCTGGCCAAGATGTCTCAGGATGCAAGTCCATCTGCCACCATCATACACCCACAGATGGCACCTTCCCTTGAAGGTTTTCCAAACACAGAGCCAACCCAAATCAACCACCCCGCCTCTGCTTCAGGCCCTACTTCTCAGGAACAGAACCCTCCTGAGCAATAGGTGCTGCACTCAAATTCCCTCCCTCTCATCACCCCCCTAATCACTGATATAGTGATCAAAGCCCTTGATGAGAGGCTTTCCTCAACATTACAGCCCTTGGTTGATGCTGCTGTCCACAAGACTCTTTCTGCGGTCTCAACCCCTTCCTCCAATGCAACCAAAAAGGGGAGAGTCCTGCAGTGAAAGAACAGAAGAGGAAAAGATCCGAGGAAAAGAAGGAAGCAAAGCAAGCCCAAAAGGATAAAGAACAGCAACCAATGCTCACCTACAAGCGAAAGAAAGGTGCTGATGAGCACATTGCTGCAGATAAAGCCTTGGAGCTACTGATAAAAGAGGCTGATGCCGAACACAGCAGATCAATGGACAACATCATTGATCAGCTGTTCAGGCAAGGTCATGACACCAACAAACTTGACTCTGAGATTCGACGACTAGAGATTGAAGAAATCCAGAATAGATGGGCAAGTTATGAAGTGTTAGAAAGAGAAAGGCTAGAAATCATGATAAGATTTATTGCAAAATATCTTGGAAGATCAATGATTGAGATCAAAGCTTGGTCCAGGGACAGTATCTTGGCAATCACCACCAAGATCTGTTCGTCTGAAGCATACACTAAGGGGCTTGTTATTGAAGCTTTAAATGAAGTGGGTGCTGGGAGCAGGACTGAGCTAGCAAAACAATCAAAAGCCACACTCACCTCAAGGATGCTAGCACAGCCTGTCAACATTCCCACACCAAAACCACCCAAAACACAACCCACCAAACCAACTCCCTTTCCCCAAAACCCATAGCCGATGATATACCCTTGAAGAAGAAGAGAAGGATATTGAGGCTAGAAGAAGATGAAAAGATGATGAAGACAGGCTGCCGCTATCAGCTGTGATTCAGTTGCCTAAGGCCACAAGTCACTCCTCAGCAATTACTCCTGAAGTCCAGAGACAAATGGTTAAAGTGAAGCTAGAAGAAGAAGAGCTTCATAAACAGCATGATGAGGAATTGCTGAAGAGAGTTGACAAAGCTTATGCAGCCACATCTTCCATCATCAATATGAAGGAGCAAGCCCTCAGACTTTACACTCTCAGGCATACCTTTCAATATCAAAAGGAAAGAGTGAGGATTTGGCCTGATCCCAGGGTCTCTCACAGAATTCATAAGAACAATATACCTCGAGATACATTGGCCAGGTGAAAAAGATCGTAGATGAAGTGATCTCTCTGGTCTTTGTAGTTTCACCCTGGGAAATCCTAGAAGACTTCAAGAAGGCCTACAAAGCTAATCTAACCCCTCAGAAGATGCTGGAAAACAAAATAGTGAAAAAGGTTAGTTTACAAGAGGCTTGAGGAAGTCAGGAAAAATGAGCTCCAGTTGTTCCTTGAGGATAATCACCGGATGAGTTTGCTTACAGAGTAATAACAACTGTGGAGCTAAAGAATGGGAAACAGGCCAAATACCTGTCTGAGTATTATGGGCCGGAATCATTGTTTGAAGGAGGTGCTGAAGAGCTAACCATGGAGGAACAAATCACCTTCCTTGAGGCCTACACAAGAGAGTCGTACAGACTCATTATGGGGAAGTGAATCTCATGAATGGGATAACAACTCTGTCCAGTTCCCCAAAACAGAGTTCCCATTCATACTCTGCCAAACAAATATTTGAGGTTCTTCCCAGGCCGGAGCGTACATGGGTCATCTTCTCTACTGATCAAGAAGGAAAAAGACCAACATTTTTGCCATCAATAAGTGGGAGTATAAATAAGTTAGAGGTTTTGGCTGCATTGGTTCAGGGGAGTTTGTTGGACCAAAAGAACCAATGAGCCAAGATCAGAAAACCTCTAAGTCCCACACGGTATCACAACAACTGCTGAAAGCCTCATCAGTAGTTTGACAAGTGCTGAAGACTTCAACAGCTGAAGATCAAGTGCTGAAGACCTTAACTGCTGAAGAACCAAAGTGCTGAAGTACAACAGCTGAAGAACACAAGTGCTGAAGCTGAAAGACCAAAGTACTGAAGTACAACAGCTGAAGAGTTCACAAGTACTGAAGATCAACAACTGATGTACAAAGTCTGAAGACAAAGACTGAAGACATCAGCTGATTATCTACTGAAGTCATCAGCTGATGAAACGCCTGAAGGTCAAAGTCTGAAGATCAAGTACTGAAGCCTCAGTAGTTTGTCACAACTGCTGAAGTACTTCTTCAGTAGTTGTGATATCAGTAGTTTTATTTTCTTTGTTTCAGTAGTTTTGTAAAACGACTGAAGAGCTTGTTCTTCAGTCGTTGTAGTTTCAGTAGTTTTTATATTTTGTACTTAACTGCTGATATGTTCTCAGTAGTTGTGAACATTTCAGTAGTTTGTTAAGATTTAGTTATTCTGTATTGGATCTGCCAGTTGTCACTTTCCGTGATAACAGCAGTGACTGTTGCACTCTATATAAGGGTGACAACCCATTGTAATCAGTGAGTGATATGAGCAATTGAATGGAATGATTGATTGATTTGATTAGAATATTCTACATCTATAAACATTCCTAGAAATCAGAAATTCATATTCTCTCCCTATAACCGTATGCGATCTTAACGCTTACATATATTGTTTGCTTGCTACAATTTGTCTAATTCGTGTGTGTATTCCGCTGCTTTATATTCTGATACGTCAACTTGTGATCACTGATCCTGTCATACTTTGGTTTAAAACTTCCTTTACATTCCTACGCGATCAAGCATCATGCGTACACATAGATAATAACATTATTATCTTTCATCATCATTTGTTAACTTTCGTTCATGCATCATCATACGTCAGTGTTATCATTCGTTACATTTCTTACCTTTCCTTATATACGTTCATCATTACTTCTTTACATTCCATACCAATACCAAGAACTTTACCCCACCATCATGCATAAAGCATGTATTGGGCCGAAGTCTATAAATAAACTCCCATACATTGTGGCCGATGGCCTGACCACAGTACCAGGTAAATTCAGGTGTACCATTTCCATGTGCTATACCCCACCCTCATGCATAAAGCAGGTATTGGGCCGAAGCCTATAAATAAACACTCATACATTGCGCCTGGTGGCCTTAACATAATACCGGGGTAAGCGGCAAAGGTTCCATACAAATGGTTAACCACAAAGACAGACCCCGGTGTGCATCCTTCTGGGGTAACTAACCCACACACCATTGAACTAACACCCTTCATTGAGTTTGTTTCTCCATACAAGGCTTGTAAGACTTTCTTTAATTTCCTTTTATTAATGCATGCATTCATTCTTAGTTTACATTCCACTTCTCATTATCATTAGCTCCCACTTTACGTTACATAATACTTCACGTTCATCTCATACTCATAACACGTAAAGTCACATCATGATATATAGTAAGGAACATAAGGAAACATATCATACATAAGCATACATCATACATAACATATGCCATCACACACATCATAAACATCATGCACCATACATTCACATACACATACACATGACAATCATATGTCATCATAAAACATAACTGATCCTCCGTGGGACAGCGGGGGTTCGGGGACGGCAGCCCCTGACACCGGGGTCCTAAGGGTAACAGCCCCTAGTGGGGTCCAAAAGGCAACGCCCCTGGCTAGGGTCGTGCTGCCAGGCTAGCATGAAAATTTTTTATTTTAACACTTTTATATAGCACATTCCCTCGTAGAAAAATCGATCTTTCTATTCAAACCTCTTAAAATCTTGGTCATTTAAAGCGTATATTTAGTATGCATTTCGAGCCCCAAACTAGTTCAAAACCTTTAAAACAGGGGATCTAGAACTCACCTGAACTCAATGAGTAGCTTCTCAATCAAGCTTTCAAAGAAAGGGTTGCACTACATAGCC
>CM046446.1:38557658-38793412 GCA_025506515.1 Flaveria trinervia
GGTTTTCAATAATGCTATATATTGCTCAAAAGTTCATTTACAAGTCTAAAAAGAATAAATAATAGTTACAAGGACCTGAGATACTTTATACTACATCCTACAACCAGCCATACTAAGAAGGGCAGCTGGATACAGTTGCACTAGACAACAAAATCAAATGTAGAGTCAAAAGGCAGATTGCCTTTTGACTAGTGACTATGACATGCCATAGCTCACATCCTAATATATTACAAAAAGGATAAAAGTACATAAAGTAGAAAGCACAGACTCAAGACCTCAATGTATAGTTTACCAAAAGCATGGACCTTTTCACAAACTCATGTAAGTTGGTGACTGAACAGAATTACAGTAGTACGTGTTTCAGCTTTATGGTAAAGTACATCAAATAAAGCATGTATTCAAAAGTCTTCGGAAGATAATTTGTGTTCACTTATTGGCTTTGGAAGACTTTGTCTTTGAAGCTTCGGAAGACTTCACGTTTTCTTCGAAAGATTTTACACTTAGAATATATCTAATGCATGGTGTAAATCTTCTAAATCATCTCTACTTTTGTACTCCTGTGCATACATGGAGGAAAGACGTTTAATGTTTTAGGTGCATCATTCTTACATAATACCTTACATGCATATACATGTAGCAAACATGATTAGGCCTGCTGGTTGTAAGGTACATAAGAGACCCAATCATAGCTCTACAAAAATGTTCATCTGCACACTCTCTTTCAAGATTAGGTCTAAGGGAGTGGTTATTTTCTATGGATGTCTTTGCAACCTTAGATTCAACCATGTTGAATATTGTAAGTATGTCTTGCACATACATTGAATGACTTATGAAGATGCCATTATCAACCTACTTCACTTTAATTCCAAGAAAGAAATTGAGTTCCCACATGCACTCATTTCAAACTATTCTTCACCAGCTTCACAAAGTCTTTGTAAGGGATTGGTTTAAGTTACTCGGTAATGATATCAACTACAAAAACTTGAACTAGCATCAAGTCATTTCCTTTTCCTTTGATGAGGAGTGTTCTAGCTATAGTGCCCCTCTTCTAGTCATGCTGATAGAGATACTAAGACAAAGTCTCATACCACTTCCTTGGAGCTTGGTGCATCTTACAAAGAACTTTATTAAGCCTGCATACATAATCAGGATGATCTGGATCTACAGAGCTAGATGGTTGTTTGACATACACCTTCTCATAAATCACTCTATATAGAAAAGCACACTTGACATCAAGTTGGTAGACCTTGAAATCCTTGGATACAGCAAAAGCAAGGAATATCCTTATAGCTTCATGTCTTTCCATTGGAGCAAACATATATGTGTAGTCAATACCTTCTTCTTGTGTGTATCCTTGAACAACTAGTATGGCCTTGTTCTTGATGACAAGTACTTTATCATATTTATTGTTCCTAAAAACATATTTGGTACCTATGGTGGTCTTCCCTTGAGGAAGAGGACCTAAGTACCAAACCTTTTGCCTTCTTAATTGAAGCAGCTCTTCCTACATTGCTTCAATCCAACTACTATCCTTTGAAGCCTCATAAACTTTCTTAGGCTCTATCTAGGACAGAAATAAGAGTATAAACAAACATTTTTGTCATGGGTTTGTCTTCTTGTTCTCACCCCTATGTCAACATCTCCAATGATGTTTGTTTGTGGGGTGTGACGTGTGGATCCTGAGTTGAAGAATCACACCAAGTTGATTTGACAAATCCAAATTTGGAAAATTTAGATTTGTAATGGAGTGTCTCTCACCACATCACCACACTTATCAAGAAAAGCTTGATCCAATAAGTGTTTGACATCATTGATGTTGTCTAACATGGAGTGATTATCAACATCAAGAAAATTCTTAATAACTATCACCACCATCATTTCCTCTTACATTTAAAGATCCTTCATTTTAGTTCTATGACTTTGAGTTGGAATTTGTAGGCATCTCAGATGTATAGCCTATATTTGTCATGTTTATGCTGATAGGATCTACATATGCAAGGTTACTTACCAATAGATTAGAAGTAGTGTTTTTGCTTGGTCTTCTCAGCTCAAATCTTGGGTTAGGATCTCCTATTGATAAGTTACCTATAAATCATAAAACATTCTCATAAAATTTATTAAAACAATTGGTAACTAAATCAAGATCAAACAGACAATCAACACTAGAACCTTTTAACTGGAAGTGTGCTTATTGAATGTCACATTAGGTGACTCTTCAACTACACCAATAAAATGTCCACCACTTTATTTCTCAGCAAACTTGGCTACTTGATCTTTTGCATTCAAGATGATGCAAGGATATCCAAATGATTTGAGACCAATGAAAGGTCTTCTTTTGTGCCACAGTTCATAAGGAGTCTTATATGATTCTTAACTACGTAAACTTTGTTCTGCATATAGAAAGGAGTGTAAATTGCCTCTACACATGATGTGATGGGCAGTTTATAGTCAAAAAAGATGGTTCTTGCAGCCTCAGTGAGTGTCATGTTTCTCTCTCAACAACACCATTTTATTGAGGAGTAATTTGAGCACTATATTGTCTTGTAATATCCTTTTTCATCATAAAATGTGTCAAAGATTTGGTTCTTGAATTTAATTCCTTGATCGCATCTTATGGTTTTGACCTTGTGTTCATATTGCTTCTAAGGAAGATGACACAAGTGAATCTTGTGATATCATTTGTGATCATCAAACATATGAGGTCCTTCTTAGACTCATTAGCTTACGTGGGGCCAAAGAGATCCATGTGTAATAAATGTATAGGTGTAGTGATAGTGTTTTCCTTTTGCTTGTGAGACACCTTGTGTTGCTTCCCTTTTAGGCATGCAACATAATGATCATCACTTGTAAACTCTTTCTTTGGCATTCTAGTTACCAAATCATTCTTAATTAATGTGTTCATGTTTTTAAAGTTTATATGGCATATTATTTTATGCCAAAGGAAATAGTCATCTATCTGTTTTAGATAGAAAGCAAGAAACTTATCCTGAAAGGGATGTTTCCTACAAATCTATGTTATATATGTTTCCTTTTTGGGAAGCTCTGAGCAGGATATTCTCTTGAATAATGACCACCCCGGGCTTAAGCACAATACACTCATGCTCAATGAAAAGAATGTCATGTCTCTGATAAGAATATTAGGATACACTCAGTAAATTATACCCAAGCTCCTTAATAAAGTTTCCTTCAAAATACTGAGCTTACCATTTATGATCATGTCTCTTCCAGTAATGTAACTACCTGTATCTCCTCCAAAATAAACTAATCTTCGATCAATTTTCTCAAAGTTTTGAAGCAAAGAGCTATTTCCTATCATGTGTCCAGAACAACCACTGTCAATGATCCATACATTTCTTTTGGACTTTAGTTGTTCCTTCACAAAAAGAGATGGCTTGTTACATTTGGAAACCCAAGCCTTACTAGTCTTGATTTTGTCAAAATGACTTAAGACAATGCAACAATGATTGATCCTATATTTCGAATTTGAGGATCGTCTCTTGTTGTTGATGAAGAACTTGCATTCACATGGTCTTCCTTTATCTTCCACACTATATTCAGAATATTAAACTTGACCTTCAACACTTTGAAAGTTTTAACAACTTCAAAAGTTTTGGAGACTAGATCTTTGGAAGATCTTGCTTTCACTACAACAAGCTTCAGTGCTTTAGAAGCATTCTTTTCGTCCGAGACCAAATTTCTTCCATATGCAAGTTTTCACTTCTCTTCTTTTCTACTTTGGAACTTCTGAAAGGAAAAGATTTTCTTTTCGAATCTATCTTCTTCTACTCAGAAGTCTTCTTCTTCATCATGTGGATAGTACTTTTGGGATTGTAGATGCAATCATTGGAAAAATGAGAAGTACTACCACATATGATGCAATCAACGGCTTTCTTCTGAGAGTTTTCTTTTGAGTAGAAGGTTGAGCTTGATCACTTTCCATTTCCATCTTCATCTTGCTAGATGATACAGTAGTATGTTAAGGGTGAGACTTGCTCTTGGAAATGATTCAAGTTGTGTAGTAGTGGTACACAGCTGATCAGCCTTCTTGTCTTCATAGGGATGAGTTCGACCTAAACTAGAACTCCTGCTATTAGAGGCCACAGTCAATTCTTCAATCTTTACACCTTCAAGTCCTTCAGAGATACAAACTTCTTTATGCTTTGACTTGAAGATAGCTTTGATCTCTTGAGCCTTCTTTGATCTTCTCTTGGCTGCTCTAATGAAGTTTTTCCTCTTGGAATTTCTCATCCCTGATTCTTTCCTCTCCTCAGGAGAATAGTGACCTTTCATAGGATGATCTTTTTCACTCATCTCAGATCCATCCTTCTTTATTTTGAATGGGGTCTATGAAGGGAAGCTCGTCTTGGCAAGTTCCATACCTTAGAGATCTTACAGATATTAAACAGTATGGAGGAGCTATCTCATAGATCCCAATCTCAGCTTATTCTTAACAAACCTTTGCATGCAAGGATGTGGATATACTTTTCTTGTAGGTCTCTTCCTCAAGAATACATTTTTCTTCCCTGCCTTTGCTGATCATAAGCTCAACCTAGCATTTTGTTAACTTAGTACTGAGTTCTTTGATTTGAGTCTTGTAGTTGGTGTGTTTATGCTTAAGATTTCAAATGGTTTTCTCTAGATATTCTATTTTAAGTTTATAATCATTTTTAGCTTTTATAAAATCATCTTTTAAGATGTTTAAGAATTCAACATCAGATTTCATCTCCAACTTATTAGACACGTATCTATTAACTTTAACATTATATTTAGGGGTACAAAGATGTTCCAATACCTTGGTTTCTTCATGATTAGCCATCAGTGCTGGGTTTGGAGATACATCTTCAACTTGGAAACTCCAATCAAAACCTCATTCTTCAATAGCAACTGCAGCTTGCTGCTTGGGCTTCTCAATGTGTGGAGCTCCATCTGTATAGTTTGGTTTTGGTTGTGCTTAGCCACCATTTGTTCTTGGTTCCTTGCACTCCCTAACAAAGTTTTTTATTTTTTTACAGTTATAAAACTTTACTTTGCTTTTGTCTAGCCCAAATTTCCATTAGTTGCATTGCTGGGGAGCTTCCATCATTTCCCCTTGTAGAACTTCTTGTCTCTGAGAATGAGAAGACCCATTTGTTGGACTATCTTAATGTACTCCAAATCATCTGGATGGATACAGTCCAAGTCTTCAAGAGTGAAGCAAAACTTTCCATTACTTTCATCAATAGACACAAAATATTGAGAGAAGCTTGTCTCTTGGAGTGGGCTTCCATCGATGTGGCTCTCCCTTTGTGTTTCCAGGAAGGTGATGAAAGGACCCTTTTGTGAGTTTTCAGCATAGCAGATGAGATGATGTTGTGGTTCTCTACAATCCATTTCAACCGCATGAAGGGCTGAACTCTACCGATTGTTAGAGTGACTAGATGGATTTTCTGTATGTTCATCTCCATCTGGTATCCACTAAGGATACAGTACAACTCAATGCGAGAGAGGGTATTGAGGTTTTTAGTCCTCTTAATGACCACACAATAGTGTGTCCATCATTTGGGTATTGAGTTACTCCAAAATCTTTTAGAGTATCCAAAATCTCAAGATACCTGAAGTATTGTTGAGTCATGGTTTCACCTATCTTGAAGGTGAAGTTTTCAAACTATTATTTCAAGAGTCTTTTCATGTTCTCTTTTACTTCATTAGACCCCTTATACATAACCTTTTAGTGCATTCCATAGTTGCTTAGAAGTCTTAAACTTCTTGAAGCCACTATTGGTAGGGTTTGGAAGAGTAGTTTGGAGGGCAATCATGGCATTCTCATCTACATCAATCTTCTTCTAGTCTTCTTCTGAGTTGTCAGCCACTACCTTTGGTATCATGCCACTACCAGTAGTAACTGAAGAGGTGCATGGTACATGAGGTCTTGAGACAACAAATTCCCATATCCTATTGTCTTAAGACATGCTAAAGCCTTCCATTCTTTAACACCAAGTATCAATGTCAACAGTAGTGATTAGTAGAGACTTTGTCATAGTACTATCAGCCTTTACAATAAAGAGCCTAAAATGCTCAGATACCAATTACAGGACCGGGTAAGGGTGGTTAATATAATCAGTTCACAATAAGGAGAGATTTAGAACACTTAACAAATCAAATTGGGATCTAGGTTTTTGTTGATGATACTATGAGCACAAGTAGGTATGAGACTTCACAAAGAACAAGATAAGTATGGTTTTCAAGAAGTTGTCTATTGCTCTCAAGTTCTATTACAAGTGTTACAAAGCATAAAGATAAATAAAAGAACGTGAGATACTTTATACAACATCCTACAGCCAACTATACTTCGAAAGCCAGCTGGAAACACTAATCTAGACAACAACATCAATGTATAGTCAAAAGGCATATTGGCTTTTGACTTCTGACTATGTCATG
This sequence comes from Flaveria trinervia, assembly GCA_025506515.1. Classification (NCBI taxonomy): domain Eukaryota; kingdom Viridiplantae; phylum Streptophyta; class Magnoliopsida; order Asterales; family Asteraceae; genus Flaveria; species Flaveria trinervia. Next base: position 38,564,076 of record CM046446.1, read on the forward strand.
TCATAATTCACATCGTAATATATTACAAAATAGATAAAAGGTACAAGTAGAAAGTTATAGACCAATGACCCTAATCTACAAGTGACAAAAGCATGGACCTTTTCACCAACTTATCTAAGTTGGCTAGTCACTAGAGTGGCAACGGAAAATTGTTAGAGGACCATGTACGTACGAAATACTAACTGATTGTGCGTTATACCGGATCAAATAGTGTCGGATCCTGTTTGATTGGTGATCCAATTAGTGAGAACGATTACCCGATCGATATAAGATTGAACTAAAACGTTAAGAATGAATAGGAATCGATCAGGAACGAACTATGAACTTGAACAGGACGTTTGGGATGCTATGAATGGATAGAGTTTATGTGTATGCATAATATATCTTCCAGTGTTCTGTTATTCCAGAATTAGGTGGTATTTATACGTTATTGGTTTCCATTTGTATGACTGAACCATTAGCATGGCTTAGTCGTGTGACTGAATCATGGGATTGATCCATACGCATGACTGAAGGTTCAATCGTGCGACTGAGTCAATCTTATGTCTCAATCATGCAATCTCTTGGTTCAGTTGTGCGACTGGTCCATAAGCATGATGTATTCATGCGTATGGTCCATAAGTATTTCCCATTAGCATGAATACTCATCTGACTATGTTGTACACATTACTCAATCATTATTGACTTAGAAGTGTGTATAACAACCTCAAACCTATATAAGAAGTCATACATATGAATTAAAGATAAATAGACATCAAATCATATATCATATTTCATTACATAGTCAAATTACACATACGTAAGAAATGAAAGACTTTTTCATTTAAGCACATAAACTAGGTACATATGTATCCACAAACTCCCGCTAGGACCTAGCTTTCTCTATCATCTAACATTCTTCCCAAGTTCTTGGAATTTTTTGCACTTCTCCTCTTTTGTGACTCTTGCATGTATTTAAAAAAGCAAAGCAGAGTCTTATCACATGTTGAAACTGTAGAGCTTGTACAATATCTTGCGTATCATAGAATAGTGGCCACTTGTGTAATGTATAGACATCTTCTACTGACAATTTAGTAAACCACATTGGGTCGAATACCAGATAGTATCTATTTTTCCATCTTTGTTCAAAATTATGACCGCTTCCCTTGTCCGCCAGTCATAATACCACCATTTGAAGTGTGGAGTGAAGCCCTAAGGCATTTCCCGTAAGGGAATCTTTGACACTGTGCGTGGGGGACTCCACTTCAGCACAACTTTAGGCTTCCCAGATATAGGGTCCACTTCAGACTTATGTATGAACCTCTTCGTTGTTGAGGTCTGAAGTTTACCCACCTGGTATGGTATTGCTTCTTTAACGCAACCTCAAACCAACTTGACATCTTCTTTGGATGAGCATATAGTAGATCTAAGCATGCCAATCGGTTGAGCTCAAAACTAGGAAGAGTCTTCAGATCATGAGGATATCTGAAGTCCTCGATCCCCTTCTCTCTCTTAACTACATAGCCTTCTAAGTCTTCAAAATACGCCCATGCTATGATCTTGCCAGACACCTTCTAATGTTATTTGACTCTATAGAGCTTGTTGTACGCATTTTGCTTTTGTGCCACACATTGGGCTTTCATCTCTACAAAACAAGCGCACATTCAGCTTTCTTGATATCAACATTTGCGTCTGAATCTTGGGCTTGGCTTTCATCTGTTTCCTTCTTTTCCATCTCTTCCAGTTTCTCAAGCGTAGCACTGCCAAAGTATCACCCAAGTTGGGTATAACATTACCTTCGTGGATAGTGTACTCTGGATAATGCTCAGAAGTGACATCCTCGATCTGAATTTCATCTACGTCATTCAGCTCATCGTCACTCATAACATCTACTTCTAGAGCATCTTTTATAAGCTCATAAGGATTTAGTCTAAACATTTCAGTGAGCTGTTTGTCCGTCAAACCATGAATAATCTCTCCCTTTTCCAGAGTGTTGCTCACAGATCTCTTGACTATCCCTTCCAAGTCAAGATTCATTGTAAGTTGAGTCTTAACTTTCTGAAGGGGTTCGACATCATACTCGTCTGTTTGTTAAGCTTCATCTGTTTGATTAAACCTTAAGCACATCACACATAACTCATTATATAAAACATTAAAACATAAACAAATATAGATGATTGTTAATTACATTAATGTAATATACAATTCAAGTACAATTTTTTTTAAATACAAAGACATCTAATAATTACTTTTTTCTTGATCTGTCGGTTCTTCAGCTGGAGGAGCGGAGGATCTGGCTCCTTGATCTTGGTTTCTTTTCATGAGCCTCTCTTAAGCTTGAGGATTTGAGGCTGACGCAAATGCATCACCATCCTGATCATTATCATCCTCTTTATCTTTACCGCTCGGTCCTCCTTTATCACATCTTCCACCGAATCATCTTCATCCTCATCATCATCATTATCATCATCATCATCAACATCACCATCCTTAATCTTTAATGGCCCGGTCTTTGATCCCTTAAGCTTTAGAAGTATCTTCTTGTTCTTCTTCTCAAGCTCCTCTATCCTCTTCACTGAAGCCAACACCAGCTCATTTTGACTAGTAAGTGCATGGTGGGTTCGGCCTAGAGCTCTCTCATACTGGGCACTCTTCTCGCTAAGTGCACAATCTGCTTTGCCTGAGCTGCATTCACCTCCATCATCTTGTGTAGCTGAGTAGATCTTAGCTCATCGGTGGCAAGCAACCTTAGCATAATGTTGTTGAGGTTAGCAAGTTGTTCCTCTAACCCGATATAAGGCAGAGCGGATCCAGCTGTGAATGTGGATTGGGAGGAAGGACCAGCTTGTTGAGTGGTGGTGGTAATGGTGGATATGGTGAATACGGGAGGTGGAATTGGAGTGGGATGCGGTGGAATGGCTATGGTAGTGGTGGTGGCAAGAGTGATGGTAGGAGTGGGAGAAGTGGTGGTGGTAGTAGATGTGGTAGTGATGGTGGGAGGTGTGGTAGTGGTGGTGGGTGGAGTGGTAGTGGTGGTGGCTGTGGTAGTGGTGGTGGTTGTGGCAGTGGTAGTAGAAGAAGATATGATCAAAGTAAACCTAGGCCTCTTACTCTTCTTCCCATAGGGATGGGCCATTCTCTTCTTCCTGGAGCCCTTTGCAATAGGCGTTCCCTCTTGGCTGCTTGGCTGGTCATGGGTGTAAGTAGGATCAGTAACATCAGCAGCAGCGCCCCTTGACTCAGCCTAGCGTTCGCCAACCACCTCTATCCCTCTGTTTGTGACCACAACTCGGCTCTTAACAATCCTCACTAGAGGCTCATCATCCGACTCCTCATCCTCATCCGTCAAGAAGTCTTGGTGGAAGGCAGCCCTTTCTGTTCCACCAGGTGACTCACCACCTTGACCATAATCATCGTCGTCATTGTCGTCTTCATCTTCATCTGTGGGTTCCATGATGGGCTCAACATTGGAGTCACTATCATTGTGACGCCACTTCTTACGAGATGGCACCGCATACTCCTCGTTGGCCAGGTGACCAAACAGTCTCCTCACCGGGGGCTTCACTTGCTTCCCCCAGTAGACCTTCATCCGACCCAATGTCGTGTCATCCATAATCTCTAGGACAACCGCATCATCCCTCTCTTTCGGTAACGAAGGAAGCTTCTGATCAATGATCATCTGCAGAAACCTTGGGTACATGCAGAAGCCTTCCTTGCCCTTGGCCTCCCATGTAGGAGAATATCATCTAGGAGAACTGAACGGGTGGTTCAGCACTAGAGCAACATATATGTTTTAGATTTGATCTGACATCTCGTCAAACCCTCCCCTTCTTGACACTATGCACTTCAGGATGACATGCGCCAAGTACTTAAATTGGGGGCACAGGTTGCTCTTGTTTAGCACACCTGTGTTGTTGTCCCTAGTGTACTTCATCCTTAAAAGCATAATCTAACGGTCAGAGGATGTAGCTTGGTCGGGTGGTCACCATCCTCACCCAAATCTAGGACTTGCCTAAGATCGGCTGTAGTAACACTAATCTCCTGTCCGAAGATCGAGTTCCGGATACTGTACGACTCAGTGGACCTATCAACAGTAGCCCCTTCCTAGAAGGTCTGCTGTATGACCTGTATGGAGTGCAAGGTGTAGATATGGCCTTGAAGATCCTCGATCTCCTGAGAAAGGCAATGATCCCCACAAACTCAGAAGCATTTCGAGTAGAAGCATCTAGATGAGCACAGGTGTTGTGCTTGGGGCTCATTGTCCATCTATTAGCCATGTTGCTGTAACACAAGAAACATATACATTAGAGTTATGTATAGGATGGCAATGGAAACTTAAGGTGTTTTTATCATATGGGTTCAGTCGTGTGACTGAACCATACGACTAAGTGTTAGTCATACGATTGAGTTCAGTCATCCGATAAAGCATGCGGCTAAGTATAGTCGTGCGTTTGAGCCTACGACTATGCTTAGTCGTATGCTACACCATGCGGTTGAGTCAGTCGTGCAACTGAACCCATATGCATGATTCAGCCTTGCGATTAAGTCGTTCGCCTGGCTCAATCATGCGACTGAAGTTCATTAGCATGACCATTCGCATCCTACAGTGTTGACCACCCTAGATATTATATTACACTTTGTGTTTAGACTCATTAGACTCGCAGAGACTCAGAATAACACTTAATGTCGTTTAAATCAACATTTATGTCCAGTTAAGTGATTGATTTTAGGGTTTTAGTCTCGGTTCTTGGTTTCAGCCCAATCGGCCCTAAAGGATGCGATTAAGTTGTTCATTTGGATTGATTGCAGTCTCCCACTACCTGTAGTTGAGTCAAATAACTGTCAGAAACACAGATCGTTCAGTAATAACATGAAAATGAAATTTGGGCAGAGTGTTGTCATATGAGCAGTTTCAGAGAGCTTTGAAAGGTGGTAAAGGTTACGACCGACTAACCTCCCTTATTTATACTCTTTAAATTTCAGTCGTGCGACTGGACCCATACTTATTCTCCAGTCATGTGACTGAGTCCATACTCATGCTTCAGTCGTGCGACTGGGGTTCAGTCATGCGATTGGCTCATACTCCTTTATCCATTTGTTAGGACCGTGTACTTACGGATTACTAACTGATTATGTGTGAAAGCTAAACAAATAGTGTAGAATCCTACTTGATTGGCGATCCAATCAGTGAGAACGCAAACCCGATCTATCTGACCATTAAAGAAAACATTAAGATTGAGTAGAAAATGATCAGAGGCGAACTATAAAGTTAGAATATGCGTTCTAGATGCTTTGGATGGCTAGGTTATGAGTGTATACGATATATGTGTCAAAAGTCTCTTTTTTCATGAAATAAGTGGTATTTATAGGTTTTTAGTCTTCATTCGTGCGACTGAACCATTAGCATGGTTAGTCGTGTGACTGACCCATGCGACTGATTCATATGCACGACTGAAGGTTCAGTCGTGCGACTGAGTCATTCTCATGTCTCAATCGTACGATTGGTCTAGTCTCCTGGTCCAATCGTGCGCGACTGGTTCATTAGCATGATGTCTTCATCCGTATGGTCCATTAGCATGAATAATCATACAATAACTTCGAACCTACATAATAAGTTCATACATATGAACTAAAGACACATTAATGTTGGACCAAAAGAACCAATGAGCCAGATCAGAAAAACCTTTAAGTCCCATAGACATCAAAACAACTGAAGTGGTCTACAACAGCTGAAGACAAAGTCTGAAGATAAAGTCTGAAGACAAAGTCTGAAGACAACAGTTAAAGACAAAGTCTGAAGACAAAGTCTAAAGACAACAGCTGAAGACAAAGTCTGAAGACAACTGCTGAAGACAAAGTCTGAAGACCAAGTTCTCAGAAGTTGTCATAACAGCTGAAGTAGTTCTCTTCAGTAGTTGTGATGGTTTACATTTCAGTAGTTTGTAATCAGTAGTTTTATATTATGTAAAACATCTGAAGTTCTTACACTTCAGATGTTATAACTTCAGTAGTTGTAATGTTAGCTTATACTTAGCTTTTAGTGAAGGTGTCCTCAGTTGTTGCGAACATCTTCAGTAATTTAGTTTACTTTCAGTTGTTTGTATAAATCAGTTAGATGTCACTATCAAGTGACGTCAGCTGATGTCACATTCCTTATAAAAGGAATGTTGACCTAATTTCCTTGTACGGGAAGCTTGTGCGTGAATGAAAACATTCTTTTTGCCGAAAAATTTCTCTCTCTATAACCGTCACTGTTTGATTGAATATTCATATTACTCTTGCTATAATTAGTCTAATTCGTGTGCTATTTTGCTGCAAATATCAATCTAATTGATCAAACTAGATCTCGATCCTTTCAAATGGTATCAGAGCTGGTTAATCATTGATCGATTTAACAATTGATCATTGAAACTGATCTTTTGATATCTAAGTTTGATCGAATTAGCAAATTTGCAAGAATTGGTTAGAGAAGTTGTTTTTCTGTTGCTTCCTGTGAATTAATTTGAGATTCTTCTTGTTTTAAACTGTGTTGTTGAGTTTTTTGAGCTAGATCTATTAAAATCTCATTGAACCTGTTTGAATTGGTGAAAATGGCTATATCAATCAATGATCCTCGCAATAATGGCTCCTCAACAAAGCCTCCGACGCTTGTTAGGAGTGAGTATAACATATGGCAACGCCAACTGCTCCATCACCTATCTGTCAACAGTTCAGGTTGTTGGAAATCTGTGGTTCATGGACCATATAAGCCTATGGTGAGTAATCCGGAAACCAATGAGATGGTTCTGAAGAAGAAAGAGCAATACTCAGATGAAGATCTGAAACTGTTTGAAATTGATGCTAAAGCCCACGGATTTCTGGCCATGGCACTGCCTAATGAAATCTATTCTGGACTTATGCATCATGAAACTGCTCATGACCACTAGGTTGCTCTGAAAGAACAATTTGGAGGAACTGATGAGTTCTTAGCAAACAATAGAGAGATCCTTGCCCAACAATATGAGACATTCTCTCATAGAAAGGGTGAGTCACTGACTCAATAGTTTGAGAGATTTTCCTGTTTGATATCTGAACTGAAAATGGTTAAAAATGAATATACAAATAGTCAGATAAACAACAGATTCCTCAAATCCCTGCCTGAGAGATGGGACACATATACTATTGTCCTACGCTCCAGTGCAAATCTGGACAATCTATCTCTCACCCAACTTCATGGGAAGCTGCTAACATTTGAAAGAGAGATAGAACAGAAAAGGAAACTGGCTTCATCTGGGAAGCTCACTGATAATTTTGTACCAGGGAATACTACTCTGGTTGGTCATGAGTCAGAATATGCAGCATCAGAAAGTTTTTACGAGGAGCATATATATTTCTCTTCAAACAGTGGAGATCATGCTTTTGTTGGTATTGATAGTAACTCAGGGTATAATAGTGATAATTTGTGCTTTTAGATGGATGATTTAAAAGGAACTGCTGATGATGATTTGGAAGAGATGGATATTTTGAGCCAAATGGCATTAGTTAATATCAGATCTCAAATATTTTACAAAAGGACAGGTAAAAATTTCATGGTCTCTCTGGAAAAACCAACGTTGGTTTTGACAGAGCAAGTTGAGGTGTCACAAGGGCCATAGACATGGACATTTTGCAAGAGAGTGTAGATCATCTGGATCTAACTCCTCTGCACCCTTTGTGACCTTTCCAGGCAATAGTTCACAAAACAAAGGGAAACATTCTACCAGTTCTGGTCATCATTCACCAATTCAATCATCTCCTGCATATTTTGTGCCTCAAGGTCAAATGCCATACCCTTATCCCTGTTTTTACATGCCTCAGTCCAATCAGGTTCCAGTTCCCATAGCCCAACAACCACATGCCCTACCTGAGCCTCAACCATCGCAATTAAGTCAACAATCTCAATCTCAATCACATCAAAGCTTTTTCACTCCTGGAGTTGCTGACTGGAGTAGCTTACCAGATGATCTTTCTGGTTATTCTGAACAAGTGTTTTCTAGTGCTGGTCAACATGATGGTGAAAATCCTTTTGGAAATCTTGCTCATATGGCCCTGGAGTCTACTGATGGTTCATGTTCAAATGCTTCATCATCACAGGTACCACAAGTATCTTCTGAGGCTAAGGCCAAGTTATGTTTTGAGTCATGCATAACTGCTTTTGCCTTAATTAGAGAAGCAAATGGAGCTTTAATTAATCAAAATCTTGACCTAGAGAAAGTGATTTCCAAAAGAAAAGCTGAGCTTGAGTCTGTTTTAAAAGAAAAAGATGATGAGATTTACAATTAAAATGCCAAATCACTGATGAAAAGGCAAAGGTAGAGGTGATCTTTGAAAATCATAAGAATCTCAAAGAAACACTTGTAGTTACTCAGGTAGAGTGTGAACGCTGGGTAACATCTTACAAGGGGTTTGAAATGCTTCTCAGTAAGCAAACAGCTTCAAATGTGAAGTTTGGGATTGGGTATAATCACACTGAACCTCCTAGATTTTACTCCCAAGACAGAAGTAAAATCTGAAGGTGAAATGAATTCCCAAACCACATCATCATGTGTCTCATCCTCAAGTGATGATGCAAAATCAAAGGATGAAGTTAGTAATACTACCTCAGCTAATCAATTTGCTAAAGGTCTTACTACTGATGAACACATGATCAAAGAAAAGCTGAGCACTTCAGGTGTTGTCTCACAAGGTATTCAAATACTGAAGAGCATGTAACAACACCTAAAGAACATTTCAAACAAAATGAAAACAAACATGGTTTGACAACTACTGAAGAGTCTATCAGGAAATCCAATGTACTGATAGAAAACTTCTGAAGAACAACTCTTCAGTTGTTACAAATCCTTCAGTACTTCACATAAGTATTGAGAGGAAGAAAGTACTAAAGAACACACCTTCAGTAGTTTCATCTTCTTCAACAGTTGAACAACAGAAGATGCAGAAAAAGCCATGTGAAATATGTGGTCTATTCAATCATCTCACTGATGAATGTTGTACAGAAAAGGTTCCAAATTTAACAAAGATAAATTCATTAAAAAGAAAATTATAAAATGAAAGATGAATTTGAAACCAAGTTTGTGCCACAAACATCTCAAACTGATAACCCAAAGCTTTCACAAAAATCTAAAAAGAAGGAAGGGGTTTATCATAAAACAGCTAAAAACATTCCTCAAGGAGTATCAAAACACCAGACTAAGTCTGTGTTTTTCAAAAAGGAGGACATGGTGAGTCACAGGAACCAATCAAATACAAGTACTGATATGTCTGCTGAACTGAAGGCTTTAACAACCAATTAGACACAACTTGTTATGATGGTTCAACATCTATTGGGGAGAGTTAATCAAACAGATGTACCTGTGATTAAACCACTGAAAAGGAACTAAGCCAAAATCAAAGGAATCCTTTTCAGCACCATCTCCACCTTCAAAGGCTGTTAATCATGACAAATCAGTTAGTATAAACTCTGTTGATGAGAACAGACTCAAAACCCAAATGGTTTGGGTCCCAAAAGCTAACTAGTTTGTTATGACAAATGCAGGGTTTTTCAGCATGCCATAGAAGCATCTGGTATGTGGACAGTGGAGGATCTATGCATATTACAAGGAGCAGTTCTCTTCTTCATGACTACACTCAAGGAAAGAAGGGATTTGTATCTTTTGGTAATGATGCTAAGGGTTACATCATCGGCAAAGGCTTTGTGTCAAATGGTGAGATAAGGTTTGATGATGTTAATCATGTGGAGAATCTCAAGTACAACTTGTTGAGTGTCAGTCAAATGTGTGATAAAGGGCATGTTGCACTTTTCACCAGTCAGAACTATCGTATTCTGTCTTCCAATGTTTTGAGAATGATTGACAAGATATTGGATGAATATACTCTCCTGAAGGCCAACAGGATTGGAAGAGTATATACCTTAGACTTATCAAAGAAAATTGATCTAAAAGCCATCCATGTCTATTCTCCAAGGCCTCTCCTCAAGAATCTGAACCTTGGCACAGAAGGCTTGGGCATGGGAATCTTAAAAACATGAACCAGCTGATCCATCATGGTTTAGTGAGAGGTCTGCCTTTAAAGGAGTTCAAATGTGATGACAACTGCTCTGCTTGTTTAAAAGGAAAGCAACATAAAGTATCATTCCCTCCAATAGAAGAACCAAAGTCAACTGCTTGCTTGTAATTACTACATATGGATCTTTTTGGTCCAGTAAGAGTGATGAGCATGGCAAAGAAAAAATATTGTCTAGTAATTGTGGATGATTATTCCAGATTGTATGGACTTTGTTCTTACATTCAAAAGATGAGGCTGGTCAAATCATCATCTACTTTGTGTTGCATGTGGAAAAGCATTATTCTCTTTCTGTCAAGTGTGTGAGGAGTGATAATGGCACATAATTTAGAAATCACACACTTGATGAATTCTATCTCTCTAAGGGAATCAAGAGGCAGTTTAGCATTCCAAGAACTCCTGAACAAAATAGAGTGGTGGAGTGAAAGAACAGGACCCTTATTGAAGCTGCAAGGTCAATGTTAGCTGATTCTGGTTTGCTACTAACCTTTTGGGCTGAAGCTGTTAACACAGCTTGCTATGTGCAAAATAGAGTGTTAGTAAATCAGAGGTTGATGAAGACTCCTTATGAAGTGTTACATCATTTGGCTCCTCTGATTTCGTTCTTTAGAGCATTTGGGTGTCCTTGTTATATTCTTAACATAAAGGATCCATTTCAGAAATTTGAATCAAAGGTGGATGCATGGTACTTTGTTGGGTATTCATCTACTTGCAAGGCATACAGAGTTTTTAATTGCAGAACAAAAATAGTTGAAGAAACCTTGCATGTAAAGTTCAATGAATCTCCAAAGGAGAAAATCCCACAAAACCCTGTGGAGTTATTTGATTTGAACATACTACAATATGTTCCTTATCAGTCTCCAGCTGTTGTAGGTTCTGTGAATCCATCATCTCCTGCCACTAGCTATCCATCTGTTGGTAATACAAGTTTTAGTGATCAACTGCCTGAGTCTACTAAACTTAATGTTTCTGTAGCTTCAATAGCTCCATCCACAATAAATGCTCATGAGATATCTTGATCCTCTACTTCTTTTGAATTGCCATCTCATTCTAGGTTTCAAGAGTCTGGATCACCATCTGTTACTGCTGAATCACCTACAAACACTTGCACAAATCTTATTGAGTATCAAGAACTGAAGAATCACCCCATGTCTCAGATCATTGGTGACATCAATGCTGGTGTTTCAACTAGAAGTCAATTGTCCAATTTTTGCTTTTATGCTCTCTTTATCAATCAGCAAGAGCCAAAGAACTGTCATATTGCATTAAGAGAAAATGGATGGGTTGAAGCTATGCAACTTGAGCTTCTTCAGTGTCAAAAGTAGCAAGTGTGGGAACTGGTTCCTCTACCCCAAGGTAAGTGTGTAATAGGCACTAAATGGGTGTTTAGGAATAAAACTGATGAAAAAGGCCAAATTGTCAAGAACAAGGCCAGACTGGTAGTACAGGGGTTTTCACAAGAAGAAGGTATTGATTATGATGAACCTTTGCCCCTGTAGCCAGATTGGAGGCAATCAGATTCTTCTTAGCTTATGCTGCTTTCCCTAATCTTAAAGTTTTTCAAATGGATGTCAAAAGTGCATTGTTATATGGTAAAATAAAAGAAGAAGTTTATGTGCTTCAACCACCAGGTTTTGAAGATCATAAACATCCAGATTGGATGTATAAGCTTCATAAGGCTCTTTATGGGCTAAAACAAGCTCCAGAGCCTGGTATGAAACACTGTCTAACTTTCTTCTTCAAAATAATTTCACTAGAGGCTCCATAGATAAAAATTTGTTCATTAAGAAAGTAGGCATGCATAAGCTCCTTGTTCAAATTTATGTAGATGATATCATTTTTGCATCCTCTAATCCATAGTTGTGTGATGCCTTTACTGAGTTGATGCAACAAAACTTTGAAATGAGTGCCATGGGAGAATTACAGTTCTTTCTGGGGTTGCAAATCAAACAAATGGCTGATGGAACTTTCATTCATCAGTCAAAATATACAAAGGATTTATGAAAAAGTTTGATTTACAAAACTGTAAGCCTGCTCTACTCCTATGTGCAGCACCACACAACTGGATGCTGATCAGAAAGGTAAAGCAGTTATGAAACTCTTTACACATGTATGATTGGTTCCTTGATGTACCTTATAGCTTCTGGAGCAGACATTATGTTTGCAACTTGTGTCTGTGCTAGATTTCAGGCTGCACCTAAAGTATCCCATATGATTGCAGTCAAACGGATCTTTAGATATTTGCAAGGAACTCAATCTCTAGGACTTTGGTATTCCACTGGGCACTCTTGCAAATTAGTTGCTTTCTCTGATAGTGACTATCCAGGGTGTAAATTAACCAGAAAATCAACCTCTGGTGGATGCCAATTTCTAGGCAACTGTTTAGTTTCTTGGCATAGTAAGAAACAAACTTCTATTGCTACATCCACTACTGAAGCAGAGTACATTGCTGCTGCAAGTTGTACATCTCAGGTACTCTGGCTTCAGAATCAATTACTAGATTATGACATTACAGAGACTAAGACTCCTTTACTGATGGATAGTGCTTCAGCTCTTTGTATTGTTAAGAATCCTGTCTAGGATTCTAGGACCAAACATATTGAGATCAGACATCATTTTATCAGGGATTGTTATGAAAAAGGTCTGATTGATCCAAAGTTTCTTCCTAGTGCTGATGAGCTTGAAGATATATTTACTAAGCCTTTGGACAGTGCAACTTTTCAAAATCTAGTGCTAAGGCTTGGTATGCTAGAGCTTGAATGATTTGACAACTACTGATGATCTCAGCTCACAAGTACTGATGAGCATCAGTATACAGCTGTAAAAAATAAGTACTGAAGTTATTTTATCTTCAGCAGTTTTCATACTACTAAAGACTAAATTACATAAAAGTACTAAAGTACTTTATTGTTGCAAAGTACTGATGTGGTTATAACCACTGATGTCTGTTTTAACATATAAGTACTGATGACCAATGAAACATCTGAAAATCAGATAATCTGCTAAGTAAGTGTTAAGTCAAATGAAACAACTGGATATGTGAATTGACGACAACAACTGATGAGTAATTTTATTCTTCAATTGTTTTCACACTGGGTTGTTTCATTTCAAAACAACTGTTGTTTCATTTCAAAACAACTGAAGCCAAAACCAAGTCTTCAGTAGTTTCCAAGTACTAATGACAAACACCAAGTCTTCAGTTGTTTACAACATCTGAAAGTTAAAACCACGTCTTCAGTCGTTTTCTAGCAACTGATGACTAATACCAAAACTTTCAGTTGTTTTCTTTCAGCCATTTCATAACCTATAAATACCTAATCCTAACTTCAAACTTTTCATAAATCGATTTCCGAACATTCATCTTCCATTAATGGCGACCATGCAAATCAAACCACCACACAACTGTGTTGCCTACTTCACAAAATCGGCCTTCTGGACTAAGTTTGATGATGTCATTGATGTGATGGTTGATTCCCCGTATGAAACTGCTTTTCTTCTGAATCCAACCATCTATCCCGATACCCTCGCCAATTTTGGACAAATGTCACTATCCATGATGTCACGATCACTCTCTAGTCATTTGTAAACCAGAAGAATGTGGTAGTCACTCCAGCTATCATTTGCCAAACGCTAGATCTTAATGATGCCACCTTTGTCACCAAATACCCAAAGGGCACAATTGATCTATCATTCATCAACCATGGATATGCGGGCGACCTAAGTGCTACAACCATTCTGAAGAAGCACTTCCATGATGCTGAACGCCTAATCTTCCACATGATCAATGTTTTCCTTGCCCCCAAAACCTCTTCATGGGATCAAATGTCATCCAGGTGGCAGCAGGTATTGTACTCTGTCCTTGAACGCCAAAGCTTAAATTTTTCTGAAATTATATTTTTAGAACTAAAAGATCTGACAATGAAACCTGTGGCTAAGAGATTGCTATTATATCCAAGGTTTCTTATGGACATAATCATGAATCAGTTAAAATCTAATGGCCCTGTTGGCCTTGGAGTCCCTACTGTGGTAGTTTTGCCAGAGGTATACTCTAGGCAAAACTCTGACCCACACCTCAAAGAGCTGCCAAACTGCTAAAACACAAGCAGAAGGAACCCACAGCCTCATCCTCCATATCCAAAGTCCCCTCCAAACCACATTCCAAACAAACCAAAAAGGCTACTCAGGGAGTTGAGTCCCCTGATGATGCCCCTGCAACACAAAGGCAGGATGAAACTATGGTTAGTAATCCCCATGTAGTTTCCAAGACTCTACCAGCTGAAACCGCTCAGGTATCCTCTCAACAGGATCCTGATGCAACCAAAAATGGGGAAACCACATTACTGGAATCTCTCACTTGAGAAGATTTCCATTGAAGAGCACCATTCACCCCAGGTCCAATCCTCTTCACACCTATCTCCACTGAAGCCACCCCTACAAGCCTAACTGTGGTTATTGCACAAGTGCTGACTCAACTACATTCCTCTACCCCTCCCCAGAAACCTATTACCACTGGGAAAACCTCAACAGTTGAGGGAGAGGATTATAATGTGGCTAATAACCCATAGCACAGGGATTACAGATTTCAATCTCCCTGTGTAGAGGAGGAAATTAGAACATCTGGTGAGGCTACCTCTTCTCGTGTTTCAGCACATGATCAGGATGAAGATGGTATCATTTCTAAGTCCTCACCAGAGGCAACTGCCAATGAAGGACAACATCCTGAGGCAGGAAGTCCCCAGTTCCAAGAAATAGGGGCACATGTGAATACTGATCTACACTCAGCACATGTTTATCCTGATTTCATCAGGAGGTCAGATGATTCAGCAAAGACTGATGATGACCTGGGTTTTTTCTTTGATGTTCTAGCCCACGACACCATTCTTGCGAGTGAGGTATGCAGACTACAAGAACTGCTTACCAGAATGTCACAAGAATCAAGTCCATCTACCCACATTCACCCACAGATGGCAGTTTCTCCTGAAACTATTCCAATCATTGAGCCACTCCCAACAAATTTGCCACCAGCTTCTGATTCAGGCACCATTTCTCAGGGACAGAACCCCTCTGAGCTAATGGTTGTTGCTTTTCAATCGTCCTTACCTCAAATCACTTCCATAATCACAAACATTGTGCATTAAGCCATTGATGAGAGGCTTTTCTCAAATCTTCAATCCTTAGTTGATGTTGCTGTTTCTCAGAGACTTTCTGACATTCACACCCCATAACCCAATGCAACCAAAAAGGGGGAGTCTAAGTCAGTGAAAGTAGACAAAAGAAAGAGAGTTGAAGAAGATGAAGAAAAAGAGAAGAAAGAAAAGGAAATGATAACCTACAAGAGAAAGAAAAGCTCTGAACAGACTGAAGGTGAGAAAAAGATAGAAGACCTGATCAAAGAAGCTGATGAGCAACATAGCAGATCTATGGATAAGATTATTGATCAACTTTTCACACAAGGATTTGACACTGCCAAACTTGACTCTGAAATCAGAAGGCTAGAGATTAAGAGATTCAACAAAGATGGGCAAGTTGGAGTGAGAAAGAAAGCGAAAGGCTGGAAGCTATGGCAAGATTTATATCAAAACATCTAGGAAGATCAATCATTGAAGTGAAGTCATGGTTAAGAGATATTATTCTGGAGATAACCACCAGAATATGTTATTCTGAAGTATTCAGCAAAGGATTGATCATAGAAGCCCTTGATGAAGCTAGTGCTAGGAAAAGGTCTGATATGGCAAAGTTATCCAAAGCTTCACTCACAACCAAGATGCGAAAGCATCCTGCACAATCTCCTACACCAAAACAACCACCCTCACAACCCTCAAAACCAACTCCTTTACCCATGAAACCTACTTAACCCACTACCAATGAAGCACCCAAGAGGAAGAGAAGGGTGTTGAGGATGGAAGAAGAAGAAGAAGATGATGAGGATGATAGTCTGCCAATCTCTGTTGTTCTTAAAATAAAGATGCCTGAGCCCAGAAGTCAACCAACAACAATCACACCTGACATCCAAAGGCAAATGGTAAAAGTCAAACTTGAAGAAGAAGAACAGCACAAACAACATGATGAACAACTGTTAAGGATGATTGATAAAGAGTTTCCTAAGTCTTCATCCATACAAGCTATGAAGAATATGCTCAAAGGTTGTATGCTCTCAGATTTACATTTCAATATCAAAAAGAGAGAGTGAGAATTGGCCTGATCCCAGAGTAAGTGACAGAATTTATAAAAAGAAGATTCCAAGTAAATACAATGGCCAAGTAAAGAAGATTGTAGATGCTGTGATAATGCTGGCCATTGTAGTGTCACCCTGGGAAATCCTTGATGACTTCAAGAGAGCTTACAAGTCTAAGATGACTTCACAATCTTTACAGAAAACAAAATGGTAAAGAAGGGGTTGATCTACAAGATGCTTGAAGAAATAAGAAGAAATAAGCTCCAGTTGTTGCTTGAAGACACTCATCCTGATGAGTTTGCATACAGAGAAATAACGACTGTGGAGCTGAAGAATGGAAAGCATATTAAGTACTTATCAGAGTACTATAGGCCTGAGTTCTTCTTTGAAAGTGAAGCTGAAGAACTCACAATGGAAGAACAAGTTGTTTTCCTTGAGGCCTATGTCAGAGAGTCTTACAGACTTATCATTGGGAAGTAGGTCTCATGGATGGGGTAACAGCTCTGTGACTAATTCCCCAAGACAGAGTTCCCATTCATCCTTTGCCAATCAAACCTTCTCAAACCTTTTCCCTGGCCTGAGCTTAATTTGAAGATCTAGATAATGTTTGTGCCAATAAGTGGGATTTCAATAATCTTAAAGGTTTTGGCTGCATTGGTTCAGGGGGAGTTTGTTGGACCAAAAGAACCAATGAGCCAGATCAGAAAAACCTTTAAGTCCCATAGACATCAAAACAACTGAAGTGGTCTACAACAGCTGAAGAAAAAGTCTAAAGATAAAGTCTGAAGACAAAGTCTGAAGACAAAGTCTGAAAACAACAGCTGAAGACAAAGTCTGAAGATAAAGTCTAAAGACAAAGTCTGAAGACAATAGCTGAAGACAAAGTCTGAAGACAAAGTCTAAAGACAACAACTGAAGACAAAGTCTGAAGACAACTGCTGAAGACAAAGTTTGAAGACCAAGTTCTCAGAAGTTGTCACAACAGCTGAAGTAGTTCTCTTCAATAGTTGTGATGGTTTACATTTCAGTAGTTTGTAATCAGTAGTTTTATATTATGTAAAACATCTGAAGTTCTTACACTTTAGATGTTATAACTTCAGTAGTTGTAATGTTATCTTATACATAGCTTTTAGTGAAGGTGTCCTCAGTTGTTGTGGACATCTTCAGTAGTTTAGTTTACTTTTAGTTGTTTGTATAAATCAGTTAGATGTCACTATCAAGTGACGTCAGCTGATGTCACATTCCTTATAAAAGGAATGTTGACCTAATTTCCTTGTACGGGAAGCTTGTGCGTGAATGAAAACATTCTTTTTGCATAAAACTTTCTCTCTCTATAACCGTTACTGTTTGATTGAATATCCATATCGCTCTTGCTATAATTTAGTCTAATTCGTGTGCTATTCCGCTGCAAATATCAATCAAATTGATCAAACTAGATCTCCATCCTTTCCATTAACATCAAAGCACAAATCATATATCATTGTATCATTTCATTACACATATGTAGGCCATGACATACTTTTACATTAAGCACATAAACTAGGGACATATGTATCAACAAACTCCCCCTTTGACCTAGTTTACTCTATTGTCTGACATCTTTCATATGCTCTTCAAACTTCTTGTACTTCTCCTCTCTTGTGACTCCTGCACGTATTTCAAACGCAAAGCAGAGCCGTATCACATTTTGGAATTGGAAGGCTTGTATAATATCTTGCATGTCATAGAACAGTGGCCACTTGTATAGATTGTAGACATGTTTAGCTGACAAGTTGGTAAGCCACATTGGGTCAAACACCTTAATAGTTTTCATTTTACCCTCTCTGTTTAGAACTATGACCGCTTCACCCGTCCTACAATCGTAATACCACCATTTGAAATATGAAGTGAAGTCCCGAGGCATTACCCGTAAGGGAATCTTTGACATTTTGCACGAGGGACTCCACTTCAGCACTACTTTTGGCTTCCTTGATATAGGATCCACTCCAGGCCTACGGATGTACATCTTCGGTTGTTGAGGTCTGAAGTTTACCCACCTGGTGTGGTATTCTTTCTTCAATGTAGCTTCAAATCGACTTGTCATCTTCCTTGGATTAGCATATAGCAGATCTAAGCACGCCGGTCGGTTGTGCTCAAAACCAGGAAGAGGCTTCAAATCATGTGGATATCTGAAGTACTCAATCCCTTCTCTCTCTTTATAGCATATACATTGAAGACTTCAAAGTAGGCCCACACAATGATTTTGCCAGACACCTTCTGATGTTTCTTGTCTTTGTAGAGTTTGGTGTAGGCATTTTGCTTTGGAGTTATGCGCTGGGCCATGATTTCAAAAAAAACAAGCTCCCCATTCAGCCTTCTTGATATCAATATTTGCATCCGAGGCTTGGGCTTGGTTTTCATCCTTCTCCTTTTCCTTCTCCATTTCATCCAGCTTCTCAAATGTAGCACTGCCGAAAGTATCACCCAATTTTTGTATGATGTTTCCCTCGTGGTCAGTATACTCTGGATAATGTTCTGTTGTAACATCCTCAATCTTAATCTCATCAACATCATGCAGCTCCTCATCACTTAAAACATCAATTTCTGGAGCATGTTTTACAATTTCGTCTGGATTGAGTCAGAACATCTCAGCTAGTTGCTCGTCAGTCAGATCATGTACAATTCTCTTTCTTCAGGAGTGTAGTTCACTGACCTTTTGACGATACCTTGCAAATCAAGAATCATAGTGAACTGAGACTTGAATTGCTGAAGAGGAGCAACATCGTATTTATCCTTCTGTGGAGTTTTATCTGCTTGAGTAGACATTAAGCACAACACACATGAGTCATCATATAAAGCATTTAAACATAAACAACCATAGATGATACTTAATTACATTAATGTAATATGATTCAAATACAAAAGTTTCTAAATACTAAACATCTAGTCATTACTTTTATCTTGAATCGCAGGTTCCTCAGCAGGAGGAGCGGAGGAGCTGGCTCCTTGATCTTGATTCCTTTTAGTACGTCTCTCCTGAGCCTGAGGATTAGAGGTTGATGCAGATGCATCACCTTCCTGATCATCATCCTCATCTTGGTCATTTCGGCTAGGTCATCCGTCCTTGACATTTTCTTCAGTATCATCTTCATCCTCCTCCTCCTCCTCCTCATCAACATCATCATCATCATCATCTTCATCATCACCATCACCATCTTTGGTCTTGAGAGGCTCACTCTTTGACCCCTTTAGCTTCAACAATATATTCTTATTCTTCTTCTCAAGCTTTTCAGTCCTCTTTACCGACGCTAGCACCAGCTCATTTTGACTTGTAAGCGCTTGGTGGGCTCGGCTTAGAGCTCTCTCATATAGGTCACTCTTCTTACTAAGCTCCTTGATCTTCTTGGCTTGAGCAACATTAACTTTCATCATCTTGTGTAACTAAGAAGCCTGAAGCTCATCAGTTGCAAGCAGTCTAAGCAACATCTGTTCAGGTTAGCCAGTTGTTCCTCTAACCTAATGCGGGGTAGAGAGAGTCCAGCGGTGAATGGAGTGTGTGAAGGACTAGCTTGGTGACTGGTGATGGTAGATGTGGTGTATATATGAGGTGGAATGTGTGGATGTGGTGGAGTGGTTGTGGTAGTGGTAGTGGTGGTGGGATGAGAGATAGTAGTAGTGGGAGTGATGATAGGAGGTGTGGTTATGGTGGCGGTTGTGGTAGTGGTGGTGGCTGTGGCAGTGGTGGTGGCAGTGGCTGTGGAAAATGATGTGATCACGGTAATCCTCGGCCTCTTGATCTTTTTATCATGGGGATGAGCCATCCTCTTCTTCCTAGAGCCTTTAGAAGAAGATGCTCCCCCTAGGCTGATGGGCTGGTCAGGGGTGTATGTAGGATATGTTCCATCAGTAGCGACACCCCTTGCCTCACCCTGACGTCCACCAACCAGCGCTATTCCTTGTTCAGTAGCCACAACCCGGCTTCCACTATCCTGACCAGTGGCTCTTCATCTGACTCCTCATCTTCGTTAGGGATGAAGTCCTGGTGAAAAGAAGCCCTATATGTTTCACCAGGAGCATTACCGCCTTGACCTTGTCATCATCGACGTCGTCGTCATCGGATGTGGTAGTCATGAGGGGCTCAGTGTCTGAATCACTGTCATCATGACGCCATTTCTTACAAGCCGATGCCATGTAATCCTTCCTGGCCAAATGCCCAAACAATCTCCTTATGGGGGGCTTCACCTGCTTCCCCCTGTATACTTTCATCCTAAGCATGGTGGTATCATCCATCACCTCAAGTATCACTGCGTCTTGTGTCTCCTTTGGCAGAGACGGAAGCTTCTCATCAATAATAAGCTATAAGAACCGAGGGTACATGCAAAAACCGTCCTTACCCTTAGCCTCGATGTTCTCTATCAAGTAAAAGAATATCATGTTGGAGAAGCTGAAAGGATGGTTCAGCACCAGTGCAACTTATGCATTCTGGATTTGGACAAATAAATCATCAAATCCTCCCCTCCTTGATGCTATACACTTTAGAATGACATGGGCCAAGTACTTGAACTGGGGACACATGTTGCTTTTGTTGAGCACACCTACGTTGATGTCCCTAGTTTACTTTATCCGTAGAAAACAACCCCATACTGCTAGAGGATGTAACTTGGTTGGGTGGGCATCATCATCACCTAGATCCAGTACCCATCTTTGATCTGCTGCAGTAACTTTGATCTCTTGACCAAAAATGGAGCTCCGTATACAGTATGGCTCAATGGACCGGTCAACCCTAGCACTTTCCCAAAAGGCTTGTTGGATGGATCTGTAAGGTGTGCATGGTGTCGAAATAGCTTTGAAGATCCTCGATCTCCTAAGAAAAGCAATAATCCCAGCAAACTCGATAGCATTCCGAGTGGTCACATCCAAGTGAGCACAGATGTTGTGCTTGGTGTTGATAGTCCACCTATAAGCCATGTTGCTATAACACAAGACACATAAACATTAGATTTGTGCATAACAGAGGACAATTAAAACTTATACTGTTTCGGATCAGTCTGGTTCAATCATGTTATTGAACCGTACGACTGAGTTTAGTCGTGCAATTGAGCATGCGGATGAGTTCAGTCATGCGATTCAGCTTACGATTGTACTTAGTCATGTGTTAGGCCATGTCGTTGAGTCAGTCGTGTGACTGACTCACCAAATAATTCAATCGTGTGATTGAATCGCATGTCTGGATTAATCGTGCGACTGAAGTTCATTTAGAGTGTTTATTGTTATACGACTCGGTCTGGCACTCTGACTACAAATCTTGATCAAAACTAGATATAAGAAATCGTGTTTAGACTCATTTGACTCGGCCGCACTCTAATAGCACCCAATGTACTTTAATTCAACTATTTTGTCCATTTAAGTGGTCTATTTAAGTGGTCTTTACTAATTTTGTTGATACATGCATGTCCCTAGATCATCATATGAATGTAATAGATCTTGTTTGTCTGATTCTGATATAATGTTTGGAATGATTAATGAAATGATATTGATTGTTTGTTATTTATAATGTTTAATATTTCATTAATGAGTTGATGTTAAATTGGTTAATTAGGTTGTGGTTGTTTAAATTGTTACACATAATGTTATATTAATTAATACATTCAAACTTAACAAAATGAAGTTCTCACACGAATGGCCCATGCGAATGGACCATACGCATGAATAACTTCATTCGAATGACACAGTCGCACAACTGAACTAGGAGACTGGATCAGTCATATGATTGTAACATAAGATTGGTTCAGTCGCACGACTGAACACTCAGTCATGCGGATGAATCAACCGCATGGTTCAATCGCACCTAATGGTTCAGTCGCACGAATGAACAGTACAAACCTATAAATACAACCCAATTCGTGGAAAAACGAGAACTTTCATTCGATTTTGACTCCAGACGTACCCTAGCCGTCCAGAAGGCTCCAAGTTGATACTCCAAGATCATAGAACGCTGTAGATCGATTCCTAATCGATTCTTAACGTTTGATTCAATACTTTATTCATTCTACATGCAATCTCACTGATTAGATCGCCAATCAAATAGGATTCCGCACTATTTGGTTTGGTTTAGACGTTAATCATTCGGTATTTCTTTCAAATACCAGCTCCTAACAAGTGGTATTAGAGCACTGGCTCTTGATTACGTGTGATTCAATCAAGATTGATAAAAATTTTGTGTTTTTACACTAAAAAACGCAATCTTTTGTGTCAAAAGTTGTCTTGGACGTTCCCTGCTCATCAAGTTTTGGTTTCTACGGCCTTAGGCGATTATGGTTTGCGAAATTTCAAATTTTTACGGCTAAAAGACGTTGAACCTAGACGCACGAGTGAGCCATTCGCACGACTGGACTTCATTCGCATACACCAGACGCACGATTTGACTGTGTTGCATCTCCATTTGTACGACTGAACCATCCTTTCGCAGTGTTCATAGCATCAGCTTCATTAGCACAACTGAACCAATCGCTTAGTTCAGCCGCACGATTGAACCAATCACATAGTTCATTCACACAGATAGTCCATTCGCATCACCCAGTCGCACCAGTTTGACAGTTTGTTTAGTACACTTAAAAGTTAATCGTGATGGAAGATCAGATGTCAGTGTTTACTGCCGGCAAGGACTCAAGGATCCAGAACCTACTGTTGCTTGAGAGTGAGGTGGGGAATCATAATAAGCCAGCAAAACTCTTAATGTTAGATGAGTTTCCCCACTAGAAACAACGTTTTGAGATCTACCTCAATGGAGTGGATCCAAATTTGTGGGAAGCTATCGAGACTGGGTATAGTATGCCGGTGGGAGCAGATGAGGTAAAGCTTACTTTAGGAGGGATGACTGATGCTCAGAATGTTAAGTATAACGCAGAGAAGAGAGTTTATGCGTTGATTACAAAGTTTATTCCTAAAGATATTTTCCGCCAGTACTCGGAGAATAAGCAGGCCAAGAAATTGTGGGATGAGCTGGAAAAGAGATACGACAGGAATGCTTCGCTGAAGGCAATTAAAGCTAAGGAACTGAAGAAGGAATTTGAAAACTTCTCATCGATGGGAAACGAGAGTCTGGACGATGTTATTGATAGATTCTACCATCTGATGAGTGAATTGCATACACATGGTGTTGCTACTACCATGGAAGAAAAGGTGTCAAATTTCCCAGACGGATTGCCGGAAAAGTGGGCTTCATTTGTGTCAAATCTGAGACACAATGAGATGCTGGCAAAGTTGGATACCAATGACTTCATTCTAAAGCTGCGGGAAGAAGCACTTGGGATGAAGTACAGAGCTCAGAAGTTTTCGCACACTCAGAATCCTACTTTGTACAATGCCACGCCTCAAGCTAAGACATTTGGAGCACCTCTTCAGACTGCTTTTGGGTCAAGCTCATCTGGTCCTTCACAAGTCTCTCCTTCAGGATCAGAAATGTCAGGGTCTTCTAGTACCTAATATATCGGATCCAAAACAAATGCTACAAGACTGAAGACTGAGAATCTTGGAAACGTGACAGTAGAAGTAGCTCGAGAGCACATGGATCTCTTGGCAGCAGTGGTTCATTCTTATGATGGACTTGTTGCTGGGAAGATTGGAAACTGCCATCTGGTAGATGAGGACTACGAGTAGGTGGATGAAATGGAGCTAGAGAGGATGGATATTATGTGGGCCTTAGCTAGTGCTGTCCGGAGGGCGTAGAAGTTTGTGAAAAAGACCGGACAGAACTTGGTTGCTACTAACGATACCACATTTGGCTTTGACAAGAGTAAAGTGACCTGCTTTAACTATGGTGAAAAGGGGCACTTCAAGAGAGAATGTGTGAAGCCAAAGAAGACTGGAAATGGGAACGCATTCTCGTCCTTCACTCGTCAAGACAAGCAAGCTAGCAGTTCTACTTCATCAAGCAAGGATCCAAAAGCCTTGACTGCTCATGATGATGAAGGACAAGACTGGAGCTTTTGGTTTGTCATTCCTAGGGAATCTAATATTGCCAGTGTAGAAGATTTAGATGATGATTCCGCGAGTGAGGGAGATATTGCTGTTCAGATAGCGATGTCTAATATTGAAGAGACAACTGCAACTGAGGTCAGCCACAAGCCTGAAGAAGGGATTTCAACAGCAAAGACAGAATCACCAGAATCAGAGACATCTGATGTTGCGTTGATGGCTAACTCTTCTAAACCTCCTCAGGTAAGTACCACTGACCAAATGTTTAAAAATCATGCTTGTTCTGATTGTGATACTTTTAGAGAAAGCATAGATGAGAAATTTGTTAGGTTATTAGATCATAATGATAACTTAGTAAAGGATTTGCAACTATGCACTGAGGCTAATAGAGTGTTAAAACAAAATGAGCATACTTACAAAGAAAAGATAGACCTTTTGACCAAACAGCTTAGGGAAACTAAGTAGTTGCATTTAACCAAGCTAATGACTTTAGGTACTATCTTAACTCCCTAGAAGACACTAAGAAGCAAAAGGCAGTCTTAGAAGTAGAAGTAAACTCATTAAAGCAAAAACTACACAGTTGGACAAGTTCATCACACATTGTCCAACACTTAGTGAGAGAAAGAAACAACGGGGAGGTTTGGGTTATAAAGTGGTTCCACCACCACCCGAGACCTTGATGAACACTAAGAGTAGACCAATAATAACAACCCCATCAAGGATTATGTGGTTCTACTCCTCTTATTAGTGATCCGGATTCCTCATGTTCGTCAATTGAATCTGGAACAAAACAAAAGAAGGCCACTTCAAAGGAAAAGGGTAAAATGCCTTGTGTTAATCTGGAAAAAGAATTTGAAAAGGTTAATATAAAGTCTGAGTCAAACAAAGTCAAATCTGAATCTAAAAGGACTACTAATGTTAATTTTTCACAAGCTTCATGTCAAAAACCAGTTAACCTAAAGAAAAAAGAGGTTAAAAATGTTAAAACAATTGATTTTGTTAAACAGAAGAAAACATCAAAGGAAACAAAGTCAAAACCCAAACTAAGTGATGTTACTAGGGTGTCACACACATCTTCACAAAGAAAGTTTAATCATAAAGTTGATTGCAGGTCGTGCTACAACTGTGGAGAGTGTGGACACGTTGCTTCCTTTTGTCCTTACTATTCGACACCTAGGAAGAAGATTGAACTTCAGGATTCAAAACCTAGGTATTCTGAGAGGAGTTCTTTAACTCCACCTAGAAGAACTACTGAACCTAACGTTCAACCCATTAGCCAGTCGAATGTTTATCACAAACAGGCATTGCACAAATCTAGTGTATGGAAAGAAAAGTCATCCTCTGTGTCTAATAATGATGACAAGAAGGAACCTGAGTTACCCTCACCCTCTAAGGGTCAATGGGTTGAATTCATGATGTGTGATGCCTCTGGGAAACCCAAGCCAGTAAAGGCTTGGGTTCCTAACCTAAACTAATGTTTTACATTGAATGTGCAGGGTGTTCGCTACAGTGTTGAAACCAACACGTGGATTGTAGACAGCGGAGCATCCAGGCACATGTTAGGAAACAGGGCTCTTTTATCAAACGTCAAGCAAATAAAAGGAGGGCATGTTTCGTTTGCTGGAAACAAGGGAGGCTATATCACAGCTCGGGGAGAAGTTGGAAATCAGAAAGTTAAGTTTGATAAGGTGAACTACGTTCAACAACTTCAAAACAACTTACTTTCTATTTCCCAAATCTGTGATAAAGGTTTTAAAGTCATATTCGACAACAAGAAGTGTTATGTCCTAAAGAAAGACTACGTGATTCTGGAGGACCAAGTTCTCATGACAACTTCATGATATAAAGACCTTTATGTTTTGGATCTCTCAACAGCTTCTACAACGGATCATGAAGTTCAGGCTTTCTATCAAAAGCCACTGAGAAGGACTCCATCTCCTGGCATAGGAGAATAGGACACAACAATCAACGGAAGATGAATCACCTGATCCAGAAGGATCTTGTGAGAGGAGTTAATGTCAAGAATTTCCAACTTCCGGATTTTTGTGTAGCTTGCAAGAAAGGCAAACAGACGAAGAAGTCTCCTAAGGAAAAGAAAGTTCATTCAATAGAACTTCCTCTTGAACTTCTTCACATGGATCTGTTTGGTCCAGTCAGTACAAAGAGCATTACAGGCGACTTGTACTGTTTTGTGGTTACTGATGACTACACAAGATTCTCTTGGGTAATGTTTCTGAAGTCCAAATCAGAAACATTTGAGTCATTCAAGGACTTAGTAACCACACTGGAATCTCTCTACAAGCTGAAGGTGAGACAAGTACGCTCAAACAACGGGACTGAATTCAAGAATCAGTGGATGGAGGGTACTGCAAGGAAAAAGGAATTGTGCATCAATTCTCTTCTGCCTACACGCCTCAGATGAATGGTGTTGCTGAGAGAAGAACAGAAGCTTGATAGAGATAGCACGGACAATGTTGGCAGACTCGAAACTGCCTATCCAATTCTGGAATGAGGCAGTGGCTAATGTGTGTTATACATTGAATCGAGTTCTGATAGTCAAGCGCCACGGAAAAACATGTTATGAGCTACTACAACGACGTAAACCGAATCTGGAGTATCTCGAACCATTTGGCGCGCCGTGTACACTTCTGAAGAAGACTCAAGACGGTAAATTCAGCGAGAAGGCTGATGAAGGAATCTTCTTAGGATACAACATACCGAACAAGAGAGTTTACAATAACTCAACGGGTCTAGTAGAAGTGTGGTGTAATGTTGATGTTCAGAGATATACCACACCACCTACTGGCAAAGGACCCGCCTACTTTTTCGACTATGATGGATTCTTTAATTCCTTCAACATCCCTATCTCTTCTTATGATGATGAGTTAGCTATGTGAATGATGGATGATATCTTGAATACACCATCTCATGATTCAACATCATCGAGTTCACAGGGAGAATCATCTACTCATTCAAGGGGAGTAGTCGACAACAGTGACTCCTCCTCTGAAGATGAAGCTGAAGAAGATAACCAGAACAATTAGGAGGAACAGGTTCCAGTTCCTGAAAGTCCACAAGCATCTAACGGTGATGCACCTTCGACTTCAGAACCTCAAACTCCTTCTACCTCAGATGCAGAACCAAATGTTCATAATCTTGGCTCTGAGGCAGCTGTTCCTACTACTCTAGGATCACGTCTAAACGTCTATCATCCCTTAGACAATGTCATTGGGGATGTTAGATCAGGAGTACAAACCCGAAATTAGCTGTACTCAGCTGATTATGCCTCTGTTATGGAAAAGGGATACATTCATGATGGTGCTTATCGGTGTTTTGTCTCGCAGTTTGAGCCAAAATACATCAGTGATGCACTAAATGATGAGGCATGGGTGAGTGCCATGCAAGAAGAACTTCTTCAGTTCAAGAAGTTAAGAGTATGGACTCTGGTAGATAGACCTAAAGGTGCTAAGGTCATTGGCACCAAATGGGTCTTGAAATGAAAGAAGAATGACCAAGGGGTCATTATCAGGAACAAGGCTCGACTGGTTGTTCAGGGATTTCGCCAAGTCGAGGGGATTGACTACAATGAAGTGTTTGCACCCGTGGCATGGATGGAAGCCATCTGTATCTTCCTTGCCTATGCATCTTATATGAAGATTAAAGTCTACCAATTAGATGTGAAGAGTGCATTCCTTCATGGGGAAATTCGAGTGACAGTGTATGTCAGTCAACCAGAGGGATTTGAAGATCCTTATCATCAGGACAGAGTTTACAAACTTGACAAGGCCTTATACAGGCTTCATCAAGCTCCAAGGGCCTGGTATGAGAAACTCTCAACTCATCTTGTGAAACACGGCTTTCGCAGGGGAGTCATTGACTGCACACTGTATATCAAAGAAAAAGATGGAGACCTACTGCTAGTACAAATCTATGTCGATGACATAATCTTCGGTTCAAAGAACGAAGAATTATGCAAAGAGTTTGAAGCAGTTATGAAGAAAGAGTTTGAGATGAGTGCTATGGGGGAGATGCAATTCTTTCTCGGGTTACAGGTGGATCAGGCACCAAATGGGATCTTTCTACATCAGATCAAGTATGTGGGAGACATTCTCAGTCGGTTTGACATGGAGAATGCTTCTGCTGCTGGGACTCCACTTGCTACAAATCATGATATAGCACCTGACGAAAATGGAGATCTGGTAGATGCCACAATGTACCGAGGAATGATTGGATCCCTCATGTATCTCACTGCCTCAAGACCTGATATCATGTATGCTACATGTTTATGTTCTAGATATCAGGCTAAGCCTAAGGTTAACCATCTGATCAGGGTCAAAAGGATACTTCGTTATCTGAAGGGTACACCCACACTTGGGTTGTGGTATCCTCATGATGATGACTTTGAGCTCACGGTGTATAGTGACTCGGATTACGAGGACTGCAAGATGAACTACAAGTCTACATTAGCAGGGTGTCAATTCTTTGGGAGGAGATTAGTTACCTGGCAGTGTAAGAAGCAGACCTCGGTTGCATTGCCAACCTGTGAAGCCGAATACGTTGCTGCTGCAAGTTGTTGTTCACAAATCATCTGGATTCAACAGCAAATGCGGGATTACGGTTTAATGTTTTCTTCTACTCCTATCTTTGTTGATAACTCTGCTGCAATTGCAGTAACTAAAAAACGGTACAACATCCAAAGACCAAACATATCGATATTAAATACCATTTCATAAGAGACTGTTTTGAAAAGAACTTAATCAATGTGGTAAAAATTAATACTGACTTTCAACGCACTGATCTCTATACAAAGGCGTTTGATAAACCACGTTTTCTATATCTGTTAGGGGTCAACGGCGTTAAAAAAAAGTGATGTTATTCCTGATAATAATCATGTGTAGTCCGATGCATTGTAGTTATATTTTTCTCTTTCATTTTTCCTTATTAAATTAAATTCATGTTATTTAGTTGTCTGTTAAAATCCTAAAATAATTAAATCCAGTATGATTTTAGACTTTTAGGGGGAGAGTAGGTCAGCTAGTAACATTAAAAAAAGCGAGGGAGAAGGAGTGGATAGTTGATATAAGGTAGATCCTATTGTGATACCGATTCAAACCTTTTGGAAAATGATAGTACACAGGAACAAATCAAAAGGAACTTTTAAAAAAATTTTACTTTAGAAAATATGCAAAATTCAAAGTATAAGTCTGTGTAGTCTAAGCAATATAAAAGGGAAGATGATAGAAAAACTGGTAACTACCAAGGTAACACAAAGAAAGTAGACCTAGAGGTTGCTACACCACAAATGATATGTCGGTAGATTCAACACAATAGATGATTAGACCGGACTGGTGATCGCAAGATCAAACTAAGTTGTTCAACTGACTTTGGGCTGCCATCTTATCACTGGTTAACACAATCAACAATATTCCAATAAGGGGTAATGAGCTTGTAAACGCCACAAATGTGTGCGGATGACCATAAATAGAGCAAAGAATGAAAAAAGTGAAAGACAAATGTTATCATGCTAATGACTTATGTTATTGGTGCCATCTGTGCAAAAGAAAATTTAGCTGCTCTAACAAGAAGATAGGTTGTGTGCCTCTCTGTTGTGCGATGACACTGACATGAGGATAAGCATAACATAGATATTCTGTAACTCATTGTGTTTGCCGCCTCTCTGCTGTGCGATGGCACTGACCTGAGGATTGGCTTCTCTTTGAAAGCTCTAAGAATAGTCTCTTCTAGTAAAAATACCCGTAGACCGCTCAAAAGCTCCTGAGGAATGTTGATTTCCATATAAGTGTGGGATCCAAAATTGTTAGTTGAAATAATTAAACCTAAAACTATCACCAGTTTGTGTCGAAAGTCTGTGTATGGATTTAAGAGGACAAATATACTGACAATCATTGTGGCTGCAACTCTTGAAGGTTCAAATCAATGTGGGAATCTAATAGTACCAGTGTGATTTCCTAAATTTGCTAACGACTCTGGACGAAAACCAAGAATTGAGCATCAAAAGGTTTCAATAACTAGTCCCAAATGATTTGACTTGCCTGTATGATTCCAAATTTGAATTGGTCCAGGTGTGGTCAAACTAAATTGAAGCTGCCTATTCTGGAACCAAATCCTGTAGATGTCTATCTTAGGATTTATCTCTCACATAAAGTCAAAAACAAGCTTTATTTTTGTATTTAGTTTAAGTTTCTAGTTAGTTAGTCATTTTAGGTTGTTTGTTCGTCGGACTATATCATGAAAATCAGTATGGGATTAACTCACCTAAAAGGGTCATGTCTGAGATGGCCACATGTGTTTTCAAAGTTTAAAAAGGTCACGTCTGAGGTGACTAAATTGTTTAAAAGGATCACGTCTGAGGTGATCAAAAATTTTCAAGTTAAAATGATCATGTCTGAGATGATCAAATGCATAATGTTAATTTCAACAGGTAAAAAGGGTTTAGGTGCTAAATGTTCATAAGTGTAACCCATTCGCACGACTGGATCATAAGTACGGACCAACCATGCGAATGGATCCCATTCGCACGACTGGACATGAGATTGAGCCATTCACCCGAATGGCTTATCAGAATGATCCATTCGACTGAATGAAAGGGTGCGAAGGAGTCAGTCGACCGAATGAGACTCAGTCGGTTAACTGAGGGTGCGAATGAAAGGGCAAGAATGAGTCAGTCGATCGACAGAGACTAGTCGGCCAACTGAATGCGACTGACTGGGCCAATCGCACGACTGAGCCTCAGTCGCCTGAATGAACTGAGCGAATGAGGCCAGTCGGCCGATTGAACTCAGCTTCAGTATTTAAAGGGCCATAGTCGATCGCATTCCACTCATCACCCTCAATCGCTCCTAAATCGCACCAAATATTGTTACTCTGCCAAAATTCCACTAGACCTTGTTTTTACATCCTTATTGATCTTCTGACGTAGGTTGTCGATTATACAAGTATATTGCAGTGAAATCTTACCGAAATAAGAAGACATTGAATCCAAATCAGAAAATGACCTAATAACCAACATAAACTAAGCAAAATGTTAAAATTAAGTTTAATAGGTTATTAGTGACAAGATGGGGAGTGTAATGGACCATTAAACCATGTTAAATTACTTGATTTTGTCCAGAATCGAACCACAGGCGACTGAACAGTGGGACAAGCGACTGGTCGACCGGATGAACTCCAATCACACGATTGAATCTTGCGATTTGATCAATCGGCCGAATGCACCATGCGAATGAACTCAGTTGGCCGACTGAACCAATCGCAGACTCAGCCAACAGATTGAACTAAGTCGCATGTCTCATTCACCCGAATGAGCCCAGTCGCATGAAAGGACAACCGACTGACTTCAGTCGCATGATTCATTCGCACGAATGAATCAGATTGAATTTAAACTATACACCTTGAACTGACTTCAGTCGCATGGTTCTGTTTCCTGTGCTTCAGGTTAATGGCTGATAGATGGTCCATCAATCCAAAGCACAATATATGTGCTCATTTGGATCATACGACTCGGAATGGGGTCAAGTTTGAAGGGATTTAACAAGTTTATCAAAGTTCATATAATGTTGTATATATAAAAAACACAGCGGATAATAAGTTTTAAAACTTGTTAATATATAGATTATCAAACTCATTTGTTAAGCTAAACCCAAACCATGGATCCAAATACGAAATGCATACAAGATAAAAACCAAAGGAGGTTAAGAAGACAACCTTTCAAAGTGCTAGAAAACGGGTTTGAGAGGGGCAAATGATGAACTTTTGGCTGAATCTTCAACCAAGAAGACCTCAAGAAGGCTATACCCGAAACCACCAACAATACACCTTTAGAACAGTGGTTGGAGAACAAGATGATGATGTTAGATGGTCAAGACTTCAATGTAGAAGTCCTCAAGAGATGATACCCCAAGCTTGTACAAACACCCCTTTGCTAGGACTTGCAACACCAACTTGTTGAACCCTCTCCGAGCTTGATTTTGCAGCCAAGAACCCTTCTTTGATAGCTGAAAATTCTTGTGTTCTAGAGCTCTAAAATTCGAAATTGAAGAGAGAGAGTTGAGAGGATTCTTGCTCTTGTGTGTGTGTGAGAGAGAGATGTCTTGGTGGAAGAGAGTTAGTTTCTCAATGTTGCATGCAACAACAACAAATCAAAGCCCTTTCAACCCCAAAGGGGCGGCCGAAATTAGGGACCCACAAGGTGGGTTTCCCTCCCATTTGAAATTTTTATAAAATTAACTCTTGCACTCCAATTTTATAAAATTAAAACCCTTGTAATTTTATAAAACCTAACATACTTTTGTTTGATATTATTTAACTAACTTAAATAATAAAACAAACAATTTCTCAGGAACAAATTATCCATATAATGTGTTTACTTTCAAAAGCAATGTTTTAGGAAACCCGGTTTCAATGTTGGTGCTTATATTTATTTGTTTGATCTTATCAACAAACAAATATTTATCGGTGTTTGTTTGGCTTGTTATTGGGTATGATCCGATTTGGATCATATCACACTAGCCACATCAATTTAATATGTATCTTGGGCAGATCAAATCCTTCAGAGTTTACAGATATTATTGTGTTCCTTCGAAATTCTCGGATATATAAAGCCATATCCACTCTGTGTACTCCTTACAGGTCGTTACATCAGGCTTTCTGGCACAATGCCTCCGTAGATCGTTCACGTGAGCCTTACAGCATACGAAGCTCCATTCATGGTCATGATATTGAAATTACAGCAGCTGACATCCAGAGAGTACTTGACTTTGGGGACGATACTGATCACCCCACCAGACTACATCCATTTACAGTCAGAGGTTGCTTTCTCAGGATCAAGTACGCAAGGGACATCAACTCAGGTGTGCTCAACAAGAGCAACCTGTGTCCCCAGTATAAGTACTTGGCGCATGTGATCCTGAAGTGTATTGCTTCTCGGAGGGGTGGGTTGATGACCTATCACATCAGATTCAGAATGCCTATGTGGCACTGGTGCTAAACAACCCTTCAGCTTCTCGAGCATGATCTTCTCATATCTGGTGGAGAATCTAGAGGCCAAGGGAAAGGAGAGCCACGATGCGATTGCCCTAGAGATTATGGATGACACAACTTTGGGTCGCATGAGAGTGTATCGGGGCAAGAAGGTAAAGCCCCAGGTAAAGAGGTTGATCGGCCATCTGCCCAATGAAAGATATGTGGCGCCAGGTAGACGCAAGTGGTGTCATGATGAAAACGATTCAAATAATGAGAGGCTATCGCTCCCAGAGCATGATTCAGACGATGATGACAGTGGGGATGCTGGGGATGATATGCCTGTTCCAACGAGGGGCATAACTTCAGATGTTATACCCCCAGTATCTGCCCCAACATGCGACATAGCTGAGTCAGGGGTTTCCACCAAGACTTCATACCTGGTGAGGAGGAAGAAGAGTCGGATGAGGAGCCCTTGACGAGGACTGTGGGAAGCAAGGTTGTTCCCACAGATTATGGACTCCGGGCGGTTGGTGAACGCCCCAGGGATTCGGGAGAGACGACTGCAGATCCTAGCTATGCCCTGAGTCAGCTAGCCGTGTTCTAGGGGGAGCATCCACCTCGACTGGATCGAGGAAGAAAAGGATGGCTCAGCCCACGGCCAGAAGAAGAAGAAGAGAAGACTCACTTTCGTCACCACTACAGCCATACCATCCACCACCACAGCCACCACAGCTACCACTACCACCACCACACCTCCCACCACTGTACATATGCCAACCACCACCATATCTCTCTTCCTACATCACCTCCACTATCTCACAGACCCAACCCCATTTTCACCACAGCCACCACCACCACAACCACCACTAGCCACCAAGCAGGACCCTCATTCCATCCCGCACATATATATGGATCTCCTCTACCTCCAATTGGGGTAGAGGAACAGCTTTCTGCGTTGAACCGGATGGTGATGCGTCTGTTAGCTGCTGATGAGGAGAAGACTGCACAGATCCATCTGCTTGCAGATCTCACTGCTGCGCAGTCACACCAGATCACGGAGCAGGCTTGGCTGATTGAGGAGCAGGCCCAGCAAAGGCTGCTCAGAGCCACGAGATTGCCTAACTCCAAGAACATAGAGTCAATCTGCTAGAATATTAAGGAGTTGGAGAATGCTAAGAAAACATCATGCTCAAGCTTAGGGATCTAAAGATGAGCCTCTAAAGATTAAAGAGGGAGATGGTAATGATGGTGGTAATGCTGATAAGGATGTGATGAAGATGATGATGATGAGATTGAGGATGATGAGGGGACTGAGGATGAGAGGACAGAGGAGAGGAATGAGGATAATGATGAAGAAGGAGGGGATGCAGCGCATCACCTCTATCAAGGTCAGGATAGGAGATCCAAGAAGAGAACAAGACCAACAAGCTTCCTCCTTGCTCCACCAAGCGATGATCCAGTGATCCAAGAGAAAAGTAATGATTAGATGTCTATATTGATTAGTTTTGTATTGTATGTATTTAAACTTATGTATTCGATATTTATATTAAATATTAATGCTTTGTTTTGATATTAACTACTGGTTGATATGTAATGTTTAAATCAAACGATCTAAACTATCAGATGTGATGATTGTGTTGTTCCCCTCAGCAGATCAAGACTAGCTAACTATGATACTGGATCGCAAGGGATCGTTAGAAGGTCGGGAGTATATCCTGAAGAAGGGGAAAATAATCACGATCATCAAATGATAAACTAGTAGATCTTCAAGCTAAATCCCGATGAGATTGTGAAGGATGCCCAACGTGTGACTCAACAAGTGCGAAGAGACTCACCGACGTTGATGAAACTAGAGATAGAAGGATGTAATGTAGACAATACCTCAGTATGCTGACAATGAGGAAATGTGGTCCCTATCTGGGTGAATCCCTTGTCAGTGATATGTTTGAGGTGTTAGACAAATGGAGCAGGGAGTCAGAGAAGACAGAGGGAAACGGCCCAAGCCTCAATGATGATGTTGATATCCGAAAGGCTGAGTGGGCTGCCTGTTTTGAAGAAGTTTGCAGGATCGTTCAAGGGCTTGAACACAATTACAACACAACAACACAATGAGGAGATTAACTAAACGTTAATCAAACAGTGAACTAGGTAACCAAAGGTGATGCAGAGAACACAAGTAAAGCAAGAGACAGAACAAGAGAGTATAGTTTTCAAGGGAGCAGTATATTGCTTTCTCAAGTTCTTTTACAAGTGTTACAAAGCATTATGAAAGATACAAGAACTTGGAATACTTATACTACAACCTACAGCCGGCTATACTATGAAAGCCAGCTGGATACAATTGACTAGACACTAACAAAATCAATTGTAGGATCAAAAGGCATATCTGCTTTTGACCTTGTGACTATGACATGCCATAGCTCACATCCTTATACATTACAAAAAGGATAAAGTACATAAAGTGGAAAGTTTCAGACTCAAGACCTCAATGTACAGTTACCAAAAGCATGGACCTTTTCACCAACTCTTGTAAGTTGGTGACTTATCAGAGACGCAGCGGAAAAGGTGCTTTATGGAACAGTACATCAGATAAAGCATGTGTACTAAAAGTCTTCGGAAGAAATCTGTCTTCATAGGTTGAAGCTTCGGAAGACTTTGTCTCTTCAAGCTTCGGAAGACTTCATGTTAGGCTTCGGAAGATATTGGTCTTGGCTTCGGAAGATATTACACTTAGAGTATTTTCTAATGCTTTGTGTAATTCTTCCGAAGCATTCTTCACTTCAGTACTTAGTGCATGTTGCTGAAACACTTAGGCAGTTTTGGGTTGCATCAGACTTCAGGAATCCTTACAAACTCCCCCTAGGCTGATGCTACCAAAACACTTAGAAGATCTTTAATGTTTGTAGTCTTCAGAATAATCAAGACCATCCCTTTCTTCATTTGATGGTCAGGATCATCAAGACTCTCATAGTATCTTCTCATTTCAAAGAGATCATGCAGAGGTAAGTTGATTATGTCTTGCCATGAGTAGACATTTTCAACACCTTGATCTCTGATAACATTCCATCTTTCTGGATTGGTAGAGTAAGTCCAGGATAAGATGGGTGTCTCGGTTGCTAGAGGAGCCACTTGCATAGGAGTTGATTGGGCTGCCTCATCATGCACTTCCTCAGGTTGATCTGATTCAGCCTGGGGTGTAGAGGTAGATGACTTTGGCTTCTTCTTTTTAGTCTTTGGTTTAGAGGCCATTTTCTTCTTCCTCTTTAATGTCTTTAACTGAGAAGACTGGTCTGCAGCCATGTTGATCATCAGTGTCTTTCTCAGTTGGGTGTTCCTCCCTCACAGGTTCAGAAGGAGAGGGAGTTTGACCCTGTCTTGGATCAGAAGATGAAGTTTGCTGAGGCTCAGCTGGAGGTTCTGGTTCAGGTGTCTCTGGTTGTTCAAACTTGACCTCCACTTCAGGTGGGACTTGACTTGGAAGAGAGTGCAAGTCAATGAGTTCACCACTTTTAATCTTCTGCTTGATTACCCTTATATGCTCATCCATTGTAGATAGAGACATGGGACCAAGTCTCCTTCCGGAGAATCCATATGACTTCAAGAAGCTCATCATTCTTTGTCTGTCAGCAGACTTCTTTGCATTCTTTTGAATGATGGCTCTTGACTTTGCAGCTTCTTCCCTTAGCTTCCTTTTGGTTGTTTTTCTTTCTTTGACTAACTCAAGCTCAAGTTGCTTTAAGTACTCGAACTCAATGAAGTCATAGGACAGGGGAAGAAGTGTATTTGCCTGATAGAAGCCTGTGGCACTCAGGTAGTTTATCATTTTGATTCTATCCTCTTCTTTCTACCTGAGGTTCTTGTGGAGCCACATCTTCCTGTGCAGGACTTTCTTGAACTGGAGAGAGAGTGGGAGTATGCTTGTGAAGTCTTTTCTGTCTCCTCTCCTCTTTGAATTGGAGAAGTAACCTTGCATCCTCTTTCTCCTTAATCTCTCTTGACACTTCCATGTCAGCCAGTTCATTCAACTCTTCTAAGGGGAGGGAGATGATTTCATCAACATCATAGTTCCTGGTCTGTAAATAATTAATCCTGACTGCCCTTTGTTCATCATTTTGAGTATTTGGTCTGGGGGCAGCCCTGATTGCAGCTTGCATGAATTTTGATGACCCAGAAGAACTTTCTCCCCTTAGCCTCCTTTTCTCTCTCTCTCTTCCTCCTCAATTTCCTCAGGAGTCATTATCCTTTTCCCTTTGTCACCAACAGACCTTTGTGACTCAGGGTGGATTGAGGCTTGGCCTTCATTGCTTGGTGTAGCTTCCATGCTCTGGCCAGAGAGAGGCTGAGAAACACCTTCACCAGCAGGTGTCTCAGATGGAGTTTGGACCTCTGCAGCAGTTGTTGATGGTGAGACAAGGGTCTCAGGTTCTGCCACTGGGCCTTCAGCCAAGGTTTCCCCTATGAAACTAATCTTAGGGTCCACCTCAACATCCAGTTGACCGATGACATTGCCTGATTGCCTAAGTCTCCTTCTTAGAGAGAACTCTGCAAGGATCCTGTCTTGGATTCTTTGAGCCAGCCTGTCAGCTTGTCTAGATTTGCTTGGATTGACAAGTGGCATGTTGACTAAATCCAGTCCTTCATAGAAGCTCAGGCTTTGGAACTGAAAGACTTCTTGTTGACCTTGAACTCTGTGAAGTATGAGGGCTTCTGTCATCATCATACCTCCATCTGATATGTAGTTGCCAGTTCCATGTGGTGGAGATGAGACAGCCCTTGGTATACCTTCCTCAAAGAGACTCCTGATGAGAGAGTCTATAGAGTCCACATTAATGTGAACTTGAGGAAGTTGCTGAGAATGCACAACAGCAAGTGAGGATGGTGAGTCCTCTATGTCCATTCTCTTTGAAGAACTCCCAGGTTCTGTGGTTGTGATAACTTTCTCCCCCTTTTTGGTAGCATCACCCACTTGCATAGGTGAGCTGGAGGATAAATCAGTCACTTCCACAGGTTCTTGTGTTCCTGGTTGAGCTCTCCTTAAAGGTCTCTCAGCTAGTTTTTCCTGCAGATATGAAATCTGGAGTTGCTGATCATTGACCCTGTTTTGCAGGGTAGTCACCTGAGATTCCAAGTGACTAACCTTAGAGACTAGATAGGTGCATGTTTGTGACAATTGTTGTACCTTTAGTCTCAAATTCCCCTCATCTTCATCAGAAGAATCACTGGGGGATGAGAGGATTGGACCAAAGTCCCTTCTCTCACCACCAGCTTGAGTTTCTTGGCTGCTGGTTTTCCTCTGCTCACTGGCAACCTCAGTTAAGATGCCAATGGGCTGAGTTGCCATGGTTGAGGTCTTAATGATGTAATCACTTTCAAAAGTGAGAGCCTCTTCCATATGGACATCCTGAACAGGTTCAGATGTGTCCACCTCAGTAATAGGTGACTGATGAGGGATAGACTGAGGAGAGTCAGAGGTACTCATCTCTCTTTGAGTAGGGGAGGAGAAGAGAGACTCATGGTACTCACTGAATCCTAAGTCTTCATCAGTGTAAAAGGATAGGTTGGGAATTGGTTGGTTTAGATCCAAAGGCTGGGGATGGTAGCTGTCCCCTGAAGGTTGTTCACTTGAGTGTTGAGACTCAGAGTGAAGGCTTACAGTGTTGGGCTAATGAGCTCATCAGGTTGAGCTTGAGGAACCTCAGCCCTGATAGGTAAGTAATGGGAGTGGTTTGCTCCTCAGGAGAAGTGGGAGCTCTGGAGTCCACTTCTTCCTGTAAGGTTGAGTATTTGGGGGCCTGCACAGACTCAATAGCCTGAGCAGGGGTTCGTTGGGATTTTCTTTTGTAGGTGATGAATATTGGAGGTTGTGAAGAGGGTAGGAGAGCAGTAGGTGTGGGTTCAACACTAGCTTGGACTGCTATGTTGTCACCTTGAGCAATGAGCTCTAACATTTTTGGGACTAGGGCTGTTTCTACCCCTGAGAAGCCTACAGTTGGCTTCTTCATAATTTTAAAGATGCGGGCTTCATCTGTCCCAGTTTAAGAATATTGCCTGTTTCCCTCAACTGTGAGCCCAGTTCACAGTTAAGAATGTGTTGAACATATCTAGGAAACATGTAATATTCTAAGGAGTCTAAGTTTGCAAGTAAATTAGTATAAACAAATTGTGAATACCTGAACTTGACCCCCTGAACCATCCCATGAACTATAAAGGAGAGATCCTCAGGAATCTGGTCCCATCCACCATGCTTGGATAAGCTGTGGATAACCACATGGAGCAGGTATTTCCACTGGGATGAGACCTTCCCTTCCTGAAGGTCTTTACAGAGAAATCTCCTTCATAGCCCATCTGCTCGAAGGAATGATTAACGCTTCTTTTGGAAAGAACACTTCACCTGCTTCATCATCCAGCTGAAGATGTCGATTGATGATGGCCGGAGTGATGAAAATTGTTCTCCCCTGCACTGTGGCAGACAGTGCCTTCTCCCCATCCATAATGACCTCTTGGCAGGTCTTCCAGAATTCAAGCAGATGATCCTCATATAGAGGAGGATCAATGGTTAGGGAGGTGAAGTAGTGAGACAAAGACAAGAAACGGCAAACCTCTGAGAAATGAGGATCAGAGCATAACAGAGCAAACTGATCTGTCAGAGTAGACAGAGCACCCTGTGACCGCAAACCCGCCAGAAGTAGCTCAGAGATAGAGATGAAGAGAAAAGAATGGGAAGAAATTTCAGAGAGAAAGCTTTGGGTTTTAGGTATGGAAGAAAAGCAGATAGAAGAAGGGGGAAACCGTTGGGTTTATATGAGAGAGAAGGATTTCAGATAAAGTTTAATGAAAGAGGATAAACTTTGAAATCCGTATGTCGGTCCCACCTCTGAAAAAGTAGTTTACCTTTTTGCTCAAAAAGTAGTTTTCTTGGAGTTCGAAAAGCTTCCGAAAGTAATTTGTCTTCGGAAGTTTGATTGAAAAAGCTTCCGAAGCTAAAGTGACTTCGGAAGAATTTTCCTGAGAGTCTTAAAGATTTATGCTTCGGAAGAGAAATAAACTTTGGATGCTTTGTATAAGAATGAACAAAGCTTCCGAAAGTAATTTTTGCTTCGGAAGGAAAAAGTCCTTAAAAATGAATAAGTGTCTAAGTTAAGAATTTTAAGCTTCGGAAGATAAATTTTGACTTCTTCCGAAGGTAAAATTCTTAGACAGTCATTTATTTTGAAGACATATTTTTCTTCCGAAGGTAAAATGTTATCTTCCGAAGCATCAGAAAATTTTCAAGAATCCAAGGAAAGTCTTCAAAAAGAGTTTTTCATTCAAAGAAAACA
The DNA here is from genome assembly GCA_025506515.1 of Flaveria trinervia. Classification (NCBI taxonomy): domain Eukaryota; kingdom Viridiplantae; phylum Streptophyta; class Magnoliopsida; order Asterales; family Asteraceae; genus Flaveria; species Flaveria trinervia. The sequence goes on from CM046446.1 coordinate 38,604,567, forward strand.
TGAGCTTATGAAAGTGATGAACTAGACAACTTAGGACACACATTTTTAAGAAGAAATAATTAGAATTAGTTTTAAGAAAAATCTACTCAAAGTTAATCATCCCAATAGCTGATATCAGATACTTAAATCTCTGTTCATCAAAAGCTTTTGTGAACAGATCAGCATATTGTTCATCTGTGTGAACTTTGACTAGTTTAATTAACCCCTTTTCATAGTTATCTCTTATTAAATGATACCTGATGTTGATGTGTTTGGTCCTTGAGTGCTGCACAGGATTCTCAGTGATAGAGATAGCACTGTTGTTGTCTATGTGGATAGGAGTCTCTTTGAAGTTAAATCCGTAGTCTAGCATCTGATTTTGAATCCAAAGCACTTGAGCACAGCAGCTTGCAGCAGCAATGTATTCAGCCTCAGCAGTTGATGCAGACACACAGGTTTGTTTCTTGCATTGCCATGAGACAACCCTTCCACCAAGAATTGACATCCCCCAGATGTAGACTTTGCAGTCATGTTGCAACCACCATAATCACTGTCTGTATAGGCATACAGATTGAAATTAGAATTCTTTGGATACCATAAACCAAGTGTTGAGCACCTTTGAGGTATCTTAAAATCCTTTTCACAGTGATTAAGTGAGACATCTTAGGATTAGCTTGATATCTTGCACAAATACATGTAGCAAACATGATATCAGGCCTGCTAGCTGTAAGATACATAAGAGACCCAATCATAGCCCTGTATAAGTGCTCATCTACACACTCCCCCTCAAGATCTGGACCAAGGGAGTGGTTTCTGGCTATGGGTGTCTTAGCAGTTTTACAATCAGTCATGTTGAACCTCTTGAGTATATCTTGAACATACTTTGACTGACTTATGAAAATGCCATCTTCAACCTGCTTCACTTGAATTCCTAGAAAGAAATTAAGTTCTCCCATTGAACTCATTTCAAATCTATCTTTCATCAGCTTTTCAAAGTCTTTGCAGAGCCTTGAATTGGTTGAGCCAAAGATGATGTCATCCACATATACTTGAACTAGCAGAATGTCGTTTCCTTGTGTTTTGATGAAGAGAGTTCCATCTATAGTACCTCTCCTGTAACCATGTTTACAGAGATACTCAGACAGTGTCTCATACCACTTCCTGGGTGCCTGATGCAGCCCATAGAGAGCTTTGTCAAGCTTGCAGACATAATCAGGATGATCAGGATCTACAAAACCAGGTGGTTGTTTGACATAAACCTCCTCATCAATCACTCCATATAAGAAGCACACTTTACATCAAGTTGGTAGACCTTGAAGTTCTTGGATGCAGCAAATGCCAGGAATATCCTAACAGCTTCTAGTCTAGCTACAGGAGCAAAGACATCAGTGTAGTCAATCCCTTCTTCTTGTGTGTATCCTTGAACAACTAGTCTAGCCTTGTTCTTGATGATGATTCCTCTATCATCCTTTTATTCCTAAAAACCCATTTGGTTCCAATGGTAGTCTTCCCATGAGGAAGAGGACAAAGGTTCCAAACTTTCTGTCTTTTGAATTGAAGCAACTCTTGTTGCATAGCTTCAACCCAACTTCCATCCTTTAGAGCCTCCTCAACTTTCTTTGGCTCTAACTGGGATAGAAAACAAGAGTGAAGACAAACATTTGCTTCATGGGTTTGCCCTCTTGTCTTTACCCCGGAGATAACATCTCCAATGATGTTTGTAGTAGGATGAGACTTGTGGATCCTTAGCTGAGGGATCACAGCAAGTTGCTGAGATAGATCCAAATTTGAGAAATTTAGATCTGGTCTTGAAGATTGATCCTCCACATTATCACACTTATCAAGATTAACTTGATCCAATGAGTGTGTGACATCATTGATGTTATCATCTATGGTATAGTTATTAGCATCAAGAGATTCTTGATCACTTTCACCATCACCATTGTTATCTTCTGCAATTGAGATGTCTTTATCTGGTTGAGAGGCCTCTGAACTGGAATTTGAAGGCATGCCAGATGTATCAGCTGGATTTGTCATTGTTGTGCTGATAGAAACCTCATTTGCTGAAGTAGTTCCAACTGGAGCTGAAGGTCTTCCAAGCTCAAATCTTGGATCAGGATCACCTGTATTTAAATTTTCTGCAGATCCTGAAACATGCTCACAAGATTTATTAAAACAGTTGGTAACTAAATCAAGATCAAATAGCCAATCCGGACCAGAACCAGCCACACTGGGAGTGTGCTCATTGAAAGTCACATTGGCTGACTCCTCAATGATTCTAGTTCTGAGATTGTATACTCTATAAGCTTTAGCTTGAGAAGAGTATCCAATGAAGTGTCCATCGTCTGATTTCTCAGCAAACTTGGCAACTTGATCTTTGGTATTCAAGATGGTGCAGGGACATCCAAATGACCTGAGAAAACCAATGAAAGGTTTCCTCTTGTGCCAAAGTTCATAAGGAGTCTTACCATGTGTCTTAACTACTAAGACTCTGTTTTGCACATAGCAGGCAGTATTAACTGCCTCTGCCCAGAAGGTGATAGGCAGTTTAGAGTCAGACAACATAGTTCTTGCAGCTTCAATAAGTGTCCTGTTTCTCCTCTCAGCAACTCCGTTTTGCTGAGGAGTCCTGGGAGCACTGTATTGTCTTGTAATACCCTTTTCATCACAAAATGTATCAAGGATTTGGTTCTTGAATTCAGTTCCTTGATCACATCTTATGGTTTTGACCTTGTGATCACATTGATTCTCAATCTTTAAGATGAAATTCTTTAGAATCTCAGGAGTCTTCTTTAGTTCTAAGAAAGAAAACCCAAGTGAATCTTGTAAAATCATCTGTGATCACTAGACAGTATAAGGTCCTTCCTAAACTCATTACACTGGTGGGGCCAAAGAGATCCATATGTAATAAGTGTAGGGGAGTAGTGATGGAGTTCTTTTCCTTAGGCTTGTGAGATACCTTGTGTTGCTTCCCTTTCAGGCATGCAACACAATGATCATCACTTGTAAACTCTTTCTTTGGCATTCCAGTTACCAGATCATGTTTGATTAATTTATTCATATTCTTAAAGTTTACATGGCACATTCTTTTATGCCATAGGAAAGACTCATCACTATTTGCTTTAGATAGAAAGCATGAAACTTCTCCAGAGGGAGATGTTTCTTGCAAATCCATCTTGTACATGTTCCCTTTCCTGGGGGCTCTGAGCAGAATATGCTCATGAGGAATGACCACTCCAGGTTTGAGAACAATGCACTCATGCTCAGTGAAGAGCATGTTATGACTCTGATCACAAAATTGAGATACACTCAGAAGATTGTACCCAAGCTCCTTAACAAATTTACCTTCTCAATGCTGAGCTTACCATTTGTGACCTTGCCCCTTCCATAAATGTAACCACCTTCATTTCCTCCAAAAGCAACTGGTCCTCCATCAATTCTCTCAAAATTATGAAGTAAAGACCTATCGCCTGTCATGTGCCTGGAACAGCCACTGTCAATTATCCAGACATTCTTGTTTGTCTTGAGCTGTTCCTGCACAAAGAAAATGATTAGTTACATTTGGAAACCCAAGCCTTACTTGTCTTGGGTTCAGTAAGTGTAATAGAAGGTAATGCAACAGTAATAGATCCTATGGTTGTACAGAGGGGATCTTCGGCTGTTGTTGATGGAGAAACCTCAGTCATTTGGTCTTTCTTAGACTTCCACACCACCTTTGGAGTCTTGGACTTGACCTTCAAAACCTTAGAAGCTTTTGGAGCTTCACAAGTTTTAATGACTGATACTTCGGAAGAATCTACAGTCACTGCAGTAGACTTTAGTACTTCGGAAGAACTCCTTTCTTCCGAGACCAACTTTGCTTCCGAAGGTAATTTTCCATTTACCTTCTTCTTTGATTTGGAGCTTCCGAAGGAAACAGACTTTCCTTCCGAAGCTTGAGACTTCTTGAGATTCTTTGAAGTCTTTGTATTGGTCATGTGGATAGTACTTTTAGGATTGTATGGACAATCCTTGGCAATATGAGAAGTACTTTCACCATACAACACAGCATTTTCTTCTTCAAAGAAATCTCCTTTTGAGAGCAAGACTGGCCTTGGTCACATCCCTTTTTCACCTTCATCTTGGTAGATTCAGATACAGTCCCTTGGGCTGTGAACTGTTCTTGGAATTTGATGGTCCAGGCTGTGCAGCAGTGGTACACAGCAGCTCAGTCTTCTTCTTTGTACTGAGATGATTTGAACATGAACCAGAACTCTTAGATAAGAGGCTTTGGTGGATGTCTTCAGTCCTTATTGCTTTGAAACCTGCAGAGATGAACACTTGTTTCTGCTTAGCATCAAAGGTAGCCTTGATTTCTTGAGCCTTCTTTGCTTTCCTTTTGCTCTTCCTGATCAAGTTCTTTCTCTTGGACTTGGTCATCACAGTTAATTTCTCTCCTCAGAAGGATAGTGGCCCTTGGAGGAATCCTCTTCTTCACTCTTCTCAGAGGGATTCCTCACTATCACTTCTTCATCATCCTCACTTACTGGATCTATGAGAGGAAGCTCATCTTCACAAGTTCCACACCTAGGAGATCTTACAGACAAGATTGTGTGTGGAGGAGCTATCTCATTTGATCCCAGTCCCTGTCTATTTTGATAACAAACCTTATTGTGTAGGGATGAGGATATCATGTTCTTGAAGGTCTCTTCTTCAAGAACACTTTTCTCTGCCAGGGCTTTGCTGATCACAAGCTCAGCCTGGCACTTAGTCAACTTAGTGATGAGATCTTGGATCTGAGTTCTAAAATCTGTATGTTCATGTTTTAGTACTGAAATAGTTTTCTCCAAGTCTTCTATCTTTAACTTGTAATCATTTTCAGACTTTCTAAAGTCAGATTTTAATATGTTTAATGACTCAAGATCAGATCTCATCTCTAGGTTGTAGGACCTGTATCTATTTACTTTAGCAATGCATTCAGGGGAGCAAAGATGTTCTAATACCTTGGCTTCATCATGATCAGCCATCAATGCTTGGTTTGGAGAAGCATCCTCCACCTGAAAACTCCAGTCAAATCCTCCCTCTTCAACAGCAACCGCAGCATGTTGCTTTGTCTTCTCAGCCTGAGGGGTATTGTTGGTGAAGTTTGGTCTGAGTTGTGTTTGACCCCCATTTGCTCTGGGTGCTTACACTCCCTGGCGAAGTGACCATAAGGTTACAATTGTAACACTTAACTTTGCTTTTATCCAGGCCAAACTTACCACTGGTAGCATTGCTTGGAAATTTTCTTCCTGTCCTCTTGTAGAACTTCTTGGCTCTGTGAGTGAGAAGAGCCATCTGCTGAACTATCTCCATGTATTCCAGGTCATCTGGATGGATACAGTCTAGATCTTCAAGAGTGAAGAGATAATTTCCACAGCTTTCATCTGCAGACACAAAGGCTTGAGAAGAACTTGTCTCTTGGAATGGGCTTCCTTGAGTAAAGTTCTCCCTTGGTGTCTCGGGAAGGTGATGAAAGGACCCTTTTGTGAGTTGTCAGGGTAGCATAGGAAGATGTTGGGGTTCTATGCTGTCCCTTTCAACCACATGAAGGGCTGAACCCATTTGATTGTTAGAGTTGCCAGATGAACCTTGTAAGTTCATCTCCATCTGGTATCCACTGAGAATCCCATATAACTCTGTCAGAGTAAGAGTTTTAAGGTTCTCAGTCCTCTTGATTACCACACAATAGTGTGTCCATTGCCTAGGAAGTGAGGACATGAACTTCCTTACAATGTCTCTGTTCTCAAGAGGAACTCCTCCATCCACAAGGGTATCCACAATCTCAACATACCTGAAGTATTGTTGGGTCATGGTTTCACCTGTTTTAAAGGTGAAATTTTCAAACTGCTGCTTCAGAAGATCTTTCTTGTTCTCCTTGGCTTCAGAGGAGCCTTCATACATCAGCTTCAGTGCATCCCACAGCTGTTTAGCTGTTTTGCACTTCTTAAAACCTCTGTACACAGAGTTTGGATAGCAGTCTGAAGAGCAGTCATGGCCTTCCTGTCAATCTCTACTCTTTTCCTATCTTCATCTGAGTAGTTGGCCACATCTTTAGGAATCATACCAGCACCGGTAGCAGAGGGGGTGCTGGTATGAAAGGTCCATATTCAACAGATTCCCACATTCTTGAGTCAAGAGACCTGATGAAGCCTTCCATCCTCATGCACCAGGTGTCGAAGTCATCAAGAGTGATCAATGGGGATTTGTTCATGGTTCCAGTCTCCATATCAGTCTTTGAGATGGAAGCCATTTGAAAAGGTAGTTTTTTTGTGTGTGTGAGGGATCTTAAGATGGTTAGATCTTATATCACGAGCCTGAAAGCTCTGATACCAATTGCAGGATCGTTCAAGGGCTTGAACACAATTACAACACAACAACACAATGAGGAGATTAACTAAACGTTAATCAAACAGTGAACTAGGTAACCAAAGGTGATGCAGAGAACACAAGTAAAGCAAGAGACAGAACAAGAGAGTATAGTTTTCAAGGTAGCAGTATATTGCTTTCTCAAGTTCTTTTACAAGTGTTAAAAGCATTACTGAAAGATACAAGAACTTGGAATACTTATACTACAACCTACAGCCGGCTATACTATGAAAGCCAGCTGGATACAATTGACTAGACACTAACAAAATCAATTGTAGGATCAAAAGGCATATCTGCCTTTTGACCTTGTGACTATGACATGCCATAGCTCACATCCTTATACATTACAAAAAGGATAAAGTACATAAAGTAGAAAGTTTCAGACTCAAGACCTCAATGTACAGTTACCAAAAGCATGGACCTTTTCACCAACTCTTGTAAGTTGGTGACTTATCAGAGACGCAGCGGAAAAGGTGCTTTATGGAACAGTACATCAGATAAAGCATGTGTACTAAAAGTCTTCGGAAGAAATCTGTCTTCATAGGTTGAAGCTTCGGAAGACTTTGTCTCTTCAAGCTTCGGAAGACTTCATGTTAGGCTTCGGAAGATATTGGTCTTGGCTTCGGAAGATATTACACTTAGAGTATTTTCTAATGCTTTGTGTAATTCTTCGAAGCATTCTTCACTTCAGTACTTAGTGCATGTTGCTGAAACACTTAGGCAGTTTTGGGTTGCATCAGACTTCAGGAATCCTTACAAAGTTAGAGCCCAACACGCTGCACCTAACTAGGACGCCTACACCAAACTCTACAGAGTCAAGAAACATCATAAGGTGTCAGGCAGGATTATAGCTTAGGCATATTTTGAGGACCTTAACGTCTATGCAGTTAAGAGAGAGAAGGGCATAGAGTACTTTAGATTTCCACATGATCTAAAGACTCTACCAGGTTTTGAGCTCAACCAGCTGGCCAAACTGAAGCTATTGTATGTTGACCCGAGAAAGATGTCAGGCTGGTTTGAGGCTGCCCTAAGGAAGGAGTACCACACCAGGTGGTTTAACTTCAGACCCCAACAGCGTACAAGGTACATCAGAAGGTCTGAAGTTAATGCCATTACTAGAAAGCCAAAGATAGTGTTGAAGTGGAGTCCTCCACGCACGATGTCAAGAATCCCACTCAGGGAAATGCCACAGGACTACACACCACACTTTAAGTGGTGGTACTACCATTGGAGGACAGGAGAAGCGGTCATAATCCTAAACAAAGAGGGCCGAATGAATACTATCAGGGTATTTGACCCAATGTGGTTTACCAACTTGTCAGCTAATGATGTTTACACTCTATACAAGTGGCCACTGTTCTATGATACGCAGGATATAGTACAAGCCCTCCAGTTCCAGAATGTCATAAGACTCTGTTTTGCATTTGAGATTCATGCAGGAGTCACAAAAGAGGATAAGTACAAGAAGTATAAGGAGGTAATGCAGAAAACAAGACATTAGAGAGATCTAGGTCCAAGGGGGAGTTTGTTGATACATGTATGTCCCTAGATCATGATATGAATGTAATAGATCTTGTTTGTCTGATTCTAATATAATGTTTGGAATGATTAATGAAATGATATTGATTGTTTGTTATTTATAATTTTTAATATTTCATTAATGAGTTGATGTTAAATTGGTTAATTAGGTTGTGGTTGTTTAAATTGTTACACATAATGTTATATTCATTAATACATTCAAACTTAACAAAATGAAGTTCTCATACGAATGGCCCATGCGAATGGACCATACGCATGAATAACTTCATCCGAATGACGCAGTCGCACGACTGAACTAGGAGACTGGATCAGTCATATGATTGTAACATAAGATTGGTTCAGTCGCACGACTGAACACTCAGTCATGCGGATGAATCAACCGCATGGTTCAATCGCACGACTAAACCATACTAATGGTTCAGTCGCACGAATGAACAGTACTAACCTATAAATACAACCCACTTTGTGGAAAAACGAGAGCTTTCATTCGATTTTGACTCTAGACGTACCCTAGCCGTCCAGAAGCCTCCAAGTTGATACTCCAAGTTCATAGAACGCTGTAGATCGATTCCTAATCGATTCTTAACGTTGGATTCAATACTTTATTGATTCTACGTGCGTTCTCACTGATTGGATCACCAATCAAACACTATTTGGTTTGGTTTACACGTTAATCATTCAGTATTTCGTTCAAATACCAGGTCCTAACAGATTTCTTGATTTTAACCAATTCGATCAGTTAGGGTTTGATTTCACCGAGCATTGTGTTTGATTTCTGTCACTAAGTACATGTAGATGAACAATGGATCAGTTAGTAACACAATCGTCTAGAAATCAAGGCGAGAAAAGTCTTTGGTAGGGTGTCTACATATGTGCAGGTTTTTTGAACGATTTGGGGGTGGTGAGTAATGCGACTGACTCACCCCTCCTTTTATACTCTCTTAATGTCCAATCATACAACTGGGCTCATTCTCATGCTTCATTCGTGCGACTGGGGTTCAGTCGTGCGACTGGCTCATACGGCCTCATCCATTCGTGTGATTGGTTCATTCTAATGATCCAATCACATGGATTGCTCCATGCTTATGATCCAATCGTGCGACTGGTCCATACTTATGGTTCAATCGTACGATTGGCCCATACTTACGGTTCAATCGTGCGATTAGCCCACACTTATGATTCAATCGTGCGATATGATTTTGACTTCGTACACTTTCAAACAAACACGTTTAACTATTTATAAGATGTTATGACCGATGATCATCTCAGACATGACCTTTTTAATTGAAAAATTGTTTGATCACCTCAGACGTGATCCTTTTAATTTCAAAAACCCGATTGGTCACCTCAGACGTGACCACTTTTAGTGAGTGATTCAGAGATTGAATCCAGATGTATAGTCCGACTTTTACCTAACAAATGACTAAAAATTAAACAAAACAACTTGAAATTAAGAAAAAGCAAGATATATTTTTGTATTTTTGATTGGGGATAGATTGAAATCTTTAGGAAAGCGTCTAACCGATTTATCTTCTTCGACAGCACAACTTCAACTTAATTTGATCATTTCTAGAGAGATTCATTATGAAATAATACAGGTTTATCAAATCATTTGGGACACTTTAACAAAACATTTCGATGCTCAAATCTTGTTTTGACTGAGAGTCAACAGCAAGCTTAGGAAATCATACTAGAGCTATAAGATGTACACACTGATTTTGACTGTCAAGAGTTGTAGCCACTATGATTGTCAGTATAATTGTCCTCTTAAATCCATACATAGATTTTTGACACAGAGTGGTGATACATTAGGTTTGATTATTTCAATAAGCATTTGTGGATCCAACACTTATATGGTAATCAACCTTCCTAAGGAGATTTTGGAGCGGTCTACGGGTATTTGACAAGAAGAAACTATTCTAAGAGCTTTCAAAGAGATGCCAAGCCTCAGGTCAATGCCACCGCACAGTAGAGATGCGCAAACAACAATGAATTCTAGAATATTTAGGTTATGCTTATCCTCAGGTCAGTGCCACCGCACAATAGAGAGGCACACAAATTATCTTCTTGTTATAGCATTTATTTTTCTTTTTGCACATAACGCACCAACAACATTTGTCATTAGTTTGATTGCGCTTAACATTTTTTTTCTGTTATTTGCTCTTTTTATAGTCATACGCACACATTTGTGGCATTTATTTGCTCGTCACTCCTTATTGGAAATGCTTTGATTGTGTTAACCAGGGATAAGATAGGAACCCACAGTATGTTGAACAACTTAGTTTGAATTTAAATCACCAATAAGGTCTCCTTATCTATTGTGTTGAATCTACCGACACATCATATAATGTTCTAGCAACCTCTAGGTCTACTTTCTATGTGTTACCTCAGTAGCATACTAGTTTTACTATCATTTTCCTTTTATTTTGCTTAGACTTTTCAGACTTATACTTTGAATTTTGCATCTTAATCATTTAAATTCTTTTGAAGTCTCAAAAATTTTTTTCCCTGTGTACTATCATATCCATAAGCATTGAATCAGAATCACTGATTTGATCTCATTTCTATTAGGTAGACTGCCTTCCTCTCTCGTTCTTTATTTTTTATTTTTTATTTATTATTTATTTTGTTTTATTTATTTAATACTAAAATAACCTAGTCTCTCATTAAAATTCTAAAACCGAAAATATTTTTGTGTTTTTGGATTTTAATAGACAGGAAAATAAAATAAAATGAAAGAAAATAAAAGAAACCATGTCGGTCTATGCACTTTCTTCTTTCAGAATCACATCACTTTTCTTTTTCACGCCATTAATCTCTAAAAGATATAAACCTCGGTTTATCAAATGCTTTAGTGTAGAGGTCGGCACGTTGAAAATTCGTATTAATTTTAACCATATCGATTAATTGTTTTCCAAAACAGTCACGTATAAAGTGATATTTAATATCGATGTCTTTAGTTTTAGGGTGTTGGACTGCATTTTTGGTGACAACAATAGCAGTAGAGTTATGAACAAAAGTAGGAGTGTTAGAGAATTGCAAACCGTAGTCGCGTATTTGCTTTTAAATCCAGATGATTTGCGAACAGCAACTTGTAGCAGCAACATATTCAGCTTTACAAGTTGACAGCACAACTAATGTCTGCTTCCTACACTACCATGTGACTAACCGTCTACCAAAAAACTGACATCCTATAGGTTTTGACTTGTAGTTTATCTTGCAACCACCATAGTCCGAGTCACTATACGCTGTAAGCTCAAAATCATCATCATGAGGATACCACAACCCGAGTGTTGGAGTACCCTTTAGATAGCGAAAAAATCGTTTCACACTAATGAGATGATTTACTTTTGGTTCCTCCTGATATCTTGAACAAAGACATGTGGTATACATGATATCAGGACGAGATGTTATGAGATACATAAGGGATCCGATCATTCCTCTATACATTGTAGCATCAACCAGATCACCATTTTCGTTGGGTGCCACATCATGGTTCATGGCAAGTGGAGTTCTAGCAGCTGAAGCATTCTCTATGTCAATCCGACTAAGGATGTCCCCTACATATTTAGTCTGATGTAGGAAAATTCCTTTTGGTGTATGATCCACCTGTACTCCTAGGAAAACTTCATCTCCCCTATTGCACTCATCTCGAATTTTGCTTTCATTGCAGATTCAAATTCTTTACATAATTCTTCATTCTTGGAACCGAAGATTATGTCTTCCACATATATGTACTAGTAGTAAATCACCGTCTTTTTCTTTGATGAATAACGTACAATCAATAACTCCTCTGCGAAAACCATGTTTCACAAGATGAGTTGAGAGTGTCTCATATCAGGCTTTAGGGAGCCTGTAGAAAGCCTTGTCCAGTTTGTAAACTCTGTCTCGATGATAAGGATCCTTAAATCCTTCGGGTTGACTGATGTAGACTATCTCATTGATTTCACCATGAAGGAATGCACTTTTTAGATCTAGTTCATAAACTTTAATCTTCATGTATGATGCATAGGCTAGGAAGATACGAATTGCTTACATTCTAGCCACAGGTGCAAACACCTCATTGTAGTCTATACCTTCGACTTGTCTAAATCCTTGTACCACAAGTCGAGCCTTATTTCTGATTATAACCCCTTGGTCATCTTTCTTGCACTTCAAGACCCATTTAGTGCCAATTACCTTAGCACATTTTGGTCTGTCCACCAATGTCCATACTCCTAGCTTTTTGAACTGTAGGAGTTCTTCTTGCATGGCACTAACCCATGCCTCATTTTTAAGGCTTCACTTACATATTTTGGCTCAAAATAAGACATAAAACATCGATAAGCACCATCGTGAAGATAGCCTTTTTCCATGACAGAGGCATAATCAGTTGAGTTAGCTGGTTTCGTGTCTGTACTCCCGATAGTACATCTCCTATGACATTACCCAGCGGATGATAAACATTTATTTAAGATTTGGGAGTGGTGGCAACAACTACTTCCTGATGCAGATTTTGAATTCCCGGTTCAGTATCTATAGCTGTTGGAGTATGATGTTCGGAAGTGTCAGAGGCATCAACATTTGATGCTTGTGTACTTTCAGTAGTAGGAACCTGTTCCACCTGGTCCACTTGTACAATCTCCACTTCTTCATCATCAGATAAGGAATCGCTAACATCAAGTGCTCCCCCTAAAGTATTAGAAGTTTCACCTTGTGGAGTTGATGTTGTCAAGTCTAGTGGCGGTGTGTCTAGGACATCAGACATCATTTTGGTTGTTAACTCATCATCATGAAGGGATAGAGGTATGTTGAAGGACTTATAGAATCCATCATAGTCAAAGAAGAATGAAGGTCCCTTTCCAGCAAGGGGGTGGTGTATATTGAACATCAACATTGTTGATACATGTTTGTCCCTAGATCATGATATGTGATGTAATAGATCTTGTTTGGTATGATTAATGAACTGATATTGATAGTCTGTTGGTTATAATGTTTAATAGTTCATTAATGAGTCGTGACTGAATTGATTGGGTTTATGATTACTTGAATGATTACATATAATATTATATTAATTAACTAAAACATTCAAACTTAACTTAATGAAGTTCCCATGCGAATGGCTCATGCGAATGAACCATACACATGAAGAACTTCACACGATTGACTCAGTCGCACGACTAAACCAGGAGACTGGATCAGTCGTACGACTGTAACATAAGATTGGCTCAGTCGCATGACTGAACACTTAGTCGCACGAATGAACCAACCGCATGGTTCAATCGCACGACTGAACCAAACTAATGGTTCAATCGCACGATTGAATAGTGCCAACCTATAAATACAACTCAATTCGTGAAAAACAAAACACACTCGATCAAGTACGATTCCAGACGAACCCTAGCCATCCAGAAACCTTCCAACTTGTTCTCCAAGTTCATAGAACACATTAGATCGATTCCTTATCGATTTCTAACGTTAGTTTCAATCCTTGATTGATTCTTTGTGTGTTCTCACTGATTGGATCGCCAATCAAATCGGATTCCGCACTATTTGATCTGGTTTACACATGATCTCTAGGTATTTCCGTCAAATACCAGGTCCTAACAAGTGGTATCAGAGCTATTGGCTCTTGATTACGTGTTGATTCAATCAAGATTGCATAAAAGTTTGTGTTTTTACACTAAAAACGCAATCTTTGGCATCAAAAGTGATCTTGGAAGTTCCCTGCTCATCGACGTTTGGTTTCTACGGACTTAGGCAATTAGAACTAGTGAAATTTCGAATTTTTACGGCTGAAACCTGTCAAACCTAGAAATTTTCGCAAAACAGCAGCTTCAGTCGCACGACTGACTCATTCGCATGATTGGACCCCATTCGCATTGCTCATACGCACGATTGGACCTAGTCGCACCCTCATTCGGCCGACTGAACCGTTCGTTCGCATAGCTTATACGCACCAGATTCATTCGCACGACTGAACCAATCGCCCAGTTCATTCGCCCGATTGAACCAATCACAGAGCTTATACGCACGATTAGCTCATTCGCATCCTTCAGTCGCATCAGTGAAAGTTTGTTTGATTAGATTATAAGTTTATTCGTCATGGAAGATCAGATGTCAGCCTTTACTGCTGGGAAGGACTCAAGGATACAGAACCTGCTGTTGCTTGAGAGTGAGGTGGGGAATCACAATAAACCACCAAAGATTTTGACTTTAGATGAGTTTCCCCACTGGAAACAACGTTTTGAGATCTACCTTAATAGAGTAGATCCTAATCTGTGGGAAGCCATTGAGATAGGCTATAGTACACCAGTGGGAGCTGATGGAGTTAAACTAACATTAAGCGGGATGACAGACGCACAGAAAGTAAAGTACAATGCAGAGAAAAGAGTTTATGCATTGATCACTCATCTATCTCCCCAAAGACATATTCCCCCAGTATTCAGAGAACAAGCAGTCCAAGAAACTGTGGGATGCGCTAGAGAAGAGATAGAATGGTAATGCATCATTGAAGGCAATCAAGGCAAAGGAGTTAAAGAAGGAATTCGATAACTTCTCTTCTCATCAATTGGTAATGAAAGTTTGGACGAAGTCATAGACAGATTCTACCACTTGATGAGCGAATTGCATACACATGGAGTGGCTACTACCATGGAAGAGAAAGTAAGCAACTTCGCAGACGGTTTGCCTGATAAGTGGGCTACATTCGTGTCTAACCTGAGACAGAATGGAATCCTTGTAAAGCTGGATATAAATGACTTCATTCTTAAGTTGCGAGAAGAAGCACTAAGGATGAAGTATAGAGCTCAGAAGTCTTCGTACACACAAAATCCAGCTTTATACAACGCCACGCCTCAAGCTAAGACATCTGGAGCACCCCTCCAGACTGCTTTTGTGTCTAGCTCTCGTCAGGTCCCTCACATGCTTCTCCTTCTGGATCAGACACGTCTGGGTCATCATGTACCCATCATATTGGATCAGAAGCAAACGCTACCAAACTGAAGATCGAGAACCTCGGTAATGTGACCGTGGAAGTAGCTCGAGAGCATATGGATCTTTTAGCAGCAGTGGTTCATTCATATGATGGACTTGTTGCCGAGAAGATTGGAAACTGCCATCTGGCAGATGAGGACTACGAGCAGGTGGATGAGATGGAGCTTGAAAGAATGGATATAATGTGGGCCTTAGCAAGCTGTCCGGAGGGCGAAGAAGTTTGTGAAAAAGACTGGACAGAACTTGGTTGCTACTAAGGACACCACCTTTGGCTTCGACAAGAGTAAAGTACCTGCTTTAACTATGGTGAGAAGGGGCACTTCAAAAGAGAATGTGTCAAGCCAAAGAAGACGGGGAATGGGAACCCGTTCTCATCCTTTACTCGCCAAGACAAGCAAGCCTCTAGTTCTACTTCATCAACAAGGATCCAAAAGCCTTACCTGCTCATGATGATGAAGGACAGGATTGGAGTTTCAGGTTTGTCTCACCAGGAGAATCTAACATTGCCAGTGTTGAGGATATTGATGATGATTCTGCGAGTGAGGGTGATATAGCAGTTGAGATTGCAATGTCACATAGTGAAGAAACAACTGCAGCCGAGGTCAGTTACAAATCAATTGAGGAAGTTTCCACATCATAGACAGAAAAGCCAGAATCACCAGAACCAGAATCATCAGATGCTGCACTGATGGCTACTCTTCTGAACCAACTCAGGTAAGTACCACTGACCAAATTTTTAATAACCATGCTTGTTCTGATTGTGACACTTTTAGAAATAGCATAGATGAAAATTTTACTAGGTTATTAGATCATAATGATAACTTAGTAAAAGATTTACGTCTGTGCACTGAGGCTAATAGAGTACTAAAACAAAATGAGCATAGTTATAAAGAAAAGATAGACCTATTGACTAAACAACTTAGGGAAACCGAAGTAGTGGCTTTTAACCAAGCAAATGACATTAGGTACCATCTAAACTCCCTAGAAGACACTAAGAAACAAAAGGCAGTTCTAGAAGTCGAAGTTAATTCATTAAAATAGAACTGCATAGTTGGACTAGTTCTTCACATATAGTCCAACACTTAGTGAGAAGACGGAATAAGGGAGGGATTAGGCTACAAAGTGGTTCCACCACCACCTGAGACCTTGATGAACACCAAGTCTAGACCAGTAAATAATAACCCCATCAAGGATCATGTGGTGACCACTCCTCTTGTTACTGATCCAGACACCATCATGTTCATCTACTGAATCTGGTCAGAAACAAAAGGAGTCCACTTCAAAGGCAAGGGTAAATTGCCTTCGTTAATCTGGAAAATGAATTTGAAAAAGTTAACTTAAAGTCAGGGTCAAACAAAGTCAAATCAGAACCTAAAAGGGCTTCAAATGCTACTTTTTCACATGCTTCAAGTCAAAAACCAGTTAACCAAAAGTGAAACAGGTTAAAACATCAAACATACAAGAGTCAAAAACTAAAGTGAGTGATGTTACTAGAGTGTCACGTACCTCTCCACAAAGAAAGTTTAATCATAAAGTTGATAGCAGAGCGTGCTACAACTATGGAGAATATGGACACATTGCTTCCTACTGTAATTTCTATCAGACACCTAGGAAGAAGATTGATCTTCTGGACTCTAGATCTAGGTCTTCTAAGCGGAGTTCTCTAACTCCACCTAGAAGAGCTAGTGAACCTAAAGTCCAACCTGTAAGCCAGACGACTGTTTATCATAAACAGGCATTGCACAAATCTGGCTTATGGAAAGAAAATCCACCTACGTGTCTAATACTGATGACAAGAAGGAATCTGAGCTACCCTCACCTTCTAAGGGTCAATGGGTAGAGTTTATGATGTGTGATGCCTCTGGGAAACCCAAGACAGTCAAAGCTTGGGTTCCTAACCTAAACTAATCCATTTACTTTGTATGTGCAGGGTTGTTCGATACAGTGAGACTAACACGTGGACACGCGCGAGCATCCAGGCACATGACAGGAAATAGAGCCCTTTTATCTAACGTCAAACAAATAAAAGGAGGGCATGTTTCCTTTGCAGGAAACAAAGGAGGCTATACCACAGCTCAGGGAGAAGTGGAAATCAGAAAGTTAAGTTTGATAAGGTGAACTACGTTCAACAAGTTCAGAACAACTTACTTTCTGTTTCCCAAATCTGTGATAAAGGATTTAAAGTCATCTTCGACAACCAGAAGTGTTACGTGCTGAAGAAAGAATATGATCCCGAGGACCAAGTTCTGATGACTGCTTCAAGATATAAAGACCTTTATGTCTTGGATCTGTCAACAGCTGCCACAACGGATCATGAGGTTCAGTGTTTCTTATCTAAAGCTACTGAGAAGGATTCCATCTCTGGCATCGGAGAATGGGACACATTAGTCAAAGGAGATGAATCATTTGATTCAGAAGGATTTAGTTAGAGGAGTGAATGTCAAGAACTTCCAACTTCCTGACTTTTGTGTAGCTTGCAAGAAAGGCAAACAGACAAAGAAGCTCATAAGGAAAAGAAAGTTCATTCAATAGAACTTCCTCTTGAGCTTCTTCACATGGATCAGTTTGGTCCAGTTAGTACAAGGAGCATTGCAGGCGACGTGTACTGTTATGTGGTCACTGATGACTACTCAAGGTTCACTTGGGTAATGTTTCTGAAATCCAAATCAGAAACTTTGGAGACATTCAAGGAATTAGTAACCACACTGGAATCACTCTACAAGCTAAAAGTTCGACAAATACGCTCAGACAACGGGACAGAATTCAAGAATCAAGGGATGGAGGCATACTGCAAGGAAAAGGGAATTGTGCATCAATTCACTTCTGCTTACACACCTCAGATGAATGGCGTTGCTGAGAGAAAGAACAGGAGTTTGATAGAAAAAGCACAGACTATGCTGGCAGACTCGAAACTGCCTATCCAATTCTGGAATGAGGCAGTGGCAAATGCGTGTTATACACTGAATCGAGTCCTAATAGTCAAGCGCCACGGAAAGACATGTGATGAGCTACTTCAAAGACGCAAACCGAATTTGGAGTATCTTGAACCTTTTGGTGCACCGTGTACACTTCTGAAGAAGACACAAGAAGGAAAATTCAGCGAGAAGGCAGAGTTGAAGGAATTTTTCTAGGATACAACATACCGAACAAGAGAGTTTACAATAACTCAACGGGTCTTGTAGAAGTGTGGTATAATGTCGACGTCCAGAGATACCACACCACCTACAGGCAAAGGACCTGCATACTTCTTCGATTATGATGGATTCTTCAATCCTTCAACATCCCTCTCTCTCCCTCGGATGGAGTTAGCCACTAGGATGATGTATGATATTCTAAATACACCACCTAGCACACAGGGAGAATCATCTACTCAGTCAGAAGGGGTAGTCGATGACAGTGACTCCTCTTCTGAAGATGGAACTGAAGCAGATGACCAGAACAGTCAGGAGGACCAGGTTCCAGTTCCTAAAAGTCCACAAGCATCTATAAGTGATGCACCCTCGACTTCGGAACCTCAAACTCCATCTCCTCAAGTGCAGAACAAAATGTTCACAATCTTGGTCGGAGGTGACTGTGCCGACTACTCTAGGATCACGACTAAACGTCTATCATCCCCTTGACAATGTTATTGGAGATGTCCGATCAGGAGTACAAACCCGAAATCAGCTATACTCAGCTGATTACGCCTCAGTTATGGAGAGGGTTACATTCATGATGGTGCTTATCGATGTTTTGTTTCGCAGGTTGAGCCAAAATATGTCAGTGAAGCACTGAATGATGAGGCGTGGGTGAGTGCCATGCAAGAAGAACTTCTGCAGTTTAAGAAGTTAGGTGTATGGACTCTGGTTGATAGACCGAAAGGTGCTAAAGTCATTGGCAACAAATGGGTACTAAAATGCAAGAAGGATGACCAAGGAGTCATTATCAGGAACAAAGCTCGACTGGTGGTTCAAGGTTTTCGCCAAGTCGAGGGGATTGACTATAATGAGGTGTTTGCACACGTGGCAAGGATGGAAGCTATTCGCATCTTCCTTGCCTATGCATCGTACATGAAGATTAAAGTCTACCAATTAGATGTGAAGAGTGCATTCCTTCATGGGGAAATCAGGGAAACAGTCTATGTAAGTCAACCCGAGGGATTTGAAGACCTTATCATCGGGATAGAGTTTACAAGCTCGACAAAGCTTTATATGGGCTTCATCAAGCTCCTCGAGCTTGGTATGAGAAACTCTCAACTCATCTTGTGAAACACGGCTTTCGCAGGGTAGTCATGACTGTACACTGTTCATTAAAGAAAAGGATGGTGACCTACTGCTTGTACAGATATATGTTGATGACATAATCTTCGGGTCAAAGAACGAAGAGTTATGCAAAGAGTTTGAAGCAGTGATGAAGAAAGAGTTTAAGATGAGTGCGATGGGGGAGATGAAGTTC
Organism: Flaveria trinervia; assembly: GCA_025506515.1. Lineage (NCBI taxonomy): Eukaryota > Viridiplantae > Streptophyta > Magnoliopsida > Asterales > Asteraceae > Flaveria > Flaveria trinervia. The sequence continues at coordinate 38,623,881 of CM046446.1, forward strand.
TTTCTCGGGTTACAGGTGGATCAAACACCTAATGGGATCTTTCTACATCAGACCAAGTATGTAGGAGACATTCTCAGTCGCTTTGACATGGAGAATGCTTCTGCTGCTGAGACTCCGCTTGCTACGAATCATGAAATAGCACCTGATGAGAATAGAGATCTTGTAGATGCCACTATGTACACGAGGAATGATTGGATCCCTCATGTATCTCACTGCCTCAAGACCTGATATCATGTATGCTACATGTTTATGTTCCAGATATCAGGCTAAACCTAAGGTCAATCATCTGATCGGGGTCAAAAGGATTTTTCGCTATCTAAAGGTACACCCACACTGGGGTTGTGGTATCCTCATGATGACGATTTTGAGCTCACAACGTATAGTGACTCAGACTATGGAGGCTGCAAAATGAACTACAAGTCTACATCAGCGGGGTGTCAATTCTTTGGGAGAAGATTAGTTACATGGCAGTGTAAGAAGCAGACATTGGTTGCATTGTCAACCTGTGAAGCTGAGTATGTTGCTGCTGCAAGTTGCTGTTCACAAATCATTTGGATTCAACAGCAAATGCGGGATTACGGTTTGAAATTCTCATCTACTACTATTTTTGTTGATAACTCTGCTGCAATTGCAGTAACCAAAAATCCGTTCAACATCCTAAGACCAAACACATCGGTATTAAATACCACTTCATAAGAGACTGTTTTGAAAAGACTTAATTGATGTGGTTAAAATTAATACTGATTTTCAACGCGCTGACCTCTATACTAAAGCCTTTGATAAACCACGTTTTCAATATTTGCTAGAGGTCAACGGCGTTAAAAAGAAAAGTGAGGTAATTCCTGATGAGAATAATGTGTAGTCCGATGTAGTTTCGTTAACGTGTATGTTATGTTATCTATTTTTTTCTTTTCGTCTGTTATATTTAACTCATGTATTTTGCTGTTTATTAAAATCCAAAATAATTAAATCCGAAATGATTTTAGTATTTTAGGGGGAGAATATGTCAGCAAGTAACATTAAAAAAATGAGGGAGAAGGGGTAACTAGCTGAAATAAGGTAGAGTGTTTGTGATACCGATTCAATACCTTTGGAAAATGATAGTACACAGGAACAAATCAAGAGGGACTCTAAAATTTTAATTTGAAAAGATGCAAAAGTTCAAAGTATAAGTCTGTGTAGTCTAAGCAATATAAAATGGAAGATGATAGAAAACTGGCAACTCCTAGGTGACATAGAAAGGAGACTTAGAGGTTGCTAGACCACAATGATATGTTGGTAGATTCAACACAATAGACAATTAGACCTGATTGGTGATCTCAAGATCAAACTAAGTTGTTCAACTGACTGTGGGCTTCCATCTTATCACTGGTTAACACAATCAAATATATTCCAATAAGGGGTAATGAGCATTTAAATGCCACAAAAGTGTGCGAATGACCATAATTAGAGCAAAGCTAGAAAAAATGAAAGACAAATGCAATAAAGCTAATGACGTATGTTGTTGGTGCATATGGTGTCAAATAAAATAAGCTGCTCTAACAAGGAGATAGGTTGTGTGCCTCTCTGCTGTGCGATGGCACTGACCTGAGGATAAGCATAACCTAGATATTCTAGAATTCATTGTTGTTTGCCGCCTCTCTGCTGTGCGGTGGCACTGACCTGAGGACAGGCTTCTCTTTGAAAGCTCTAAGAATAGTCTCTTCTTGTAATAATACCCGTAGACCGCTCAAAACCTCTGAGGAATGTTGATTACCATATAAGTGTGGGATCCACAAATGTTAGCTGAAATAATTAAACCTAAATCAGTCACCAGTCTGCGTCAAAAGTCTGTGTATGGATTTAATGGACAAACATACTGACAATCTTAGTGGCTACATTCTCAAGAGTTCAAATCAATGTGAAAATCTAAGAGTTCAGTATGATTTCCTTAAGTTGCTAACGACTCTGGATGAACACCGAGAATTTAAGCATCAAAGAGTTTTAATAACAAGTCCCAAATGATTTGATATTCCTGTATGATTCCAAAATTGAGTTGGTCCAGATATGATCAATCTAAGTTGAAGCTGTCTACTCCTAATCAAATCCCTTAGATTTCCATCTTAGGGCTTTATCTCTCACAAAAAAATCCAAAAATAAACTTTAGTTGTGTAGTTAGTTTAAGTTTCTATGTTATCTTTTAATTTGTGTGTCTGTCGGACTACATCAGGGAAATCAGAAGGAATTAACTTACCTAAAAGGGTCATGTCTGAGATGGCCACATGTTTTCAAAATTTAAAGGTCACGTCTGAAGTGATGAATTGGTTAAGAGCTTACAATGTTATTATCAAAAGTGAAAAGGGTCTTAGCAGTAAAGGTTCAAAATGATTGTAAACTCACAAAGTGGGACCCATTCGCACTAGTGGATCATGGTTATCGACCAACTATGCGAAGGCTTCCAATCGGCCGAATGGACATGAAAATGATCCATTCGACCGAATAGAAGGGGGAGAATGAAACAGTAGACCGACTGAGGCTCAGTCGGTCAACTAAAGAGGCGAATGAAGGAGACCGAATGAGTCAGTCGACCGACTGAGACTCAGTCGGCCGACTGAATGCGATTGACTAGGCCAATCGTACGACTGAGACTCAGTCGCCCGATTGAACTGAGCGAATGAGGCCAGTCAGCCGAATGAACCTAGGTTCAGTATTTAAGGGTCTCAGTCGATCGCATCTCACTCATCACTCCAATAGCACCCCAAATCGCGTTCTTTACCGTTACTCTATCAAAATTGCCACAGATTCTGATATACATTGCTGTTAAGTTCTTACATTCGAGTGACGTTTTACAGGTACACTACTCTTTGAATCCTACCAAAATCAGCACATTACCGACCTACAATAGCGACACTAGATTGAATAGAACCGAACTGTGAAATGACCTAATCACCTATGTAAATGAAGCAAAATGTTAAAATTGAGTTTAATAGGTTATTAGTGACAAGTAGACGAGGCAAATGGACCCTTAAACACTGTTAAATGACTTAGATTGGTCAAGATTCGACCCACAGGCGATCGAACAGGGGGGCAAGCGACTGGTCGTTCGAATGAACTCCAGTCGCACGATTGAACCTTGCGATTGGATCATTCGACCGACTGAACCACCCGAATGAGTCCAGTCGACAGATTGAACTGAATCGCATGTCTCAATCAGCCGATTGAACTCAATCGCATGCCTCAATCAGCCGATTGAACTCAATCGCATGTCTCAATCAGCCGATTGAACTCAATCGCATGTCTCAAACAGGCGACTGACTTCAGTCGCATGATTCATTCGCACGGATGAATCAAAATGACTTCAACTTTACACTTAGAACAGAAGTTTTCATGTCTTATGTACTAATGGTTCTATGTCTGTGTGTTTCAGATAAATGGCAGAAAGGTGGTCCATAAATCCAAAGCACAACATCTGTGCCCATTGGATCACACCACCAGGAACGGGGCTGAGTTTACCGACATTATAGCCTTTCTGAGACGGTCCCGGATTCATAAGGCTATCTCCACGCCTTGCACGCCATATAGATCAGTCCATCAGGCATTCTGGGAGAATGCCTTGGTGGACCACTCTCGTGAGCCGTACTGTATTAGGAGCTCTATACTGGGCCATGATATTGAGATCTCTGCTGCCGACATTCAGAGGATCCTAGAGTTCGGGGATGACGCTGATCATCCTACTAAACTACATCCGTTGACAGTGAGAGGATGCTTCCTGAGGATAAAGTACGCTAGGGATATCAACTCAGGTGTGCTCAACAAGAGCAACCTGAGCCCCCAGTACAAGTACTTAGCACACGTGATCCTCAAGTGTGTTGCATCGAGGAGGGGTGGGTTGACGACCTCTCAGACCAGATTCAAAATGCCTACGTGGCACTGGTCTGAACCACCCCTTCAGTTTTTCCAGCATGATATTCTCCTACTTAGTGGAGAATTTGGAGGTAAAGGGAAAAGAGGGGTTTTGTATGTACCCCAGATTCTTACAGCTCGTCTTCAACGAGAAGCTGCCACAGTTGCCCAAAGAGAGTCATGACGCAATGGCCTTAGAGATAATGGATGATACTACTCTGGCAGGATGAGAGTTTACAGGGGAAAGCAGATTAAGCCCCACGTGAAAAGAATGATTGGCCACTTAGCAGATGAAAGTTATGTGGCACCGGGGAGACGCCAATGGCGTCATGAGGACAGTGACTCCGACGTGGAGCCAATTGTCCTCCCTACTGATGATTCAGAGGAGGATGACAGTGGGGATGATGCTATTCCATCCAGAGGCACTGTGTCTGACTCTGTTCCCTCTGTGTCTGTCTCACCTGCTGAAGTAACTGAGTCAGCAGGATTTCATCAAGATTTTGTTCTTAACGATGAAGATGAGGTTGAATCTGATGAGGAGCCACTGACCCGAACTGTGGGAAGGAAAGTTGTTCCCACAGAACATGGGGTGAGGGTGTTGGTGAACAACCGAGAGGCTCCGGAGATACAGAAACTGATCCAACTTATGCTCCGGGGTCCTCAGGCGGGATTGGAGGGGGAGCGTCCACCTCGAAGGGAACGAGGGGAAAACGGATGGCTCAACCCCATGGCCAGAAAAAGAAGAAGCATAGGGTAACCTTTATCACTACCACATCCACCATACCTTCCACCACTACCACCTCTCAGACACACCATCCACCACCATACCTTCCCCCACAGCAACCACAGACACCACCATACAGACCACCACAAGACAGACCCCAGCCACCACTACATCATTCACCCCACACTCACCACCACTATATCCCGACCTGACCCGATATTCACCACCACCACCACCACCACTAGCCACCAAACCGAGCCCTCAGCCTACCCCTCACACACCTATAGATCTCCTCTACCTCCAATCGGGGTAGAGGAACAGCTGTCACCTTTAAATAGAATGGTGTTGCGATTGCTAGCGGCTGATGAGGAAAAGACCACTCAGATCCGCCAGCTTACCGACCTGACTGCTGCACAATCGCATAAAATTGCAGAGCAGGATCGAGTAATTGTGGAGCAGGCCCAGCAATTGGTTGCTCAGAACACTCAGATGGACCAACTCCAAGCTCAAAGTGTCATAGCAGGTAAGCAAATAGAGGAGTTGGAAAAAGCTAAGAGGACCATTTTGCTAAAATTGAAAGGATCAAAGGAGGAACCTCTAAAGATAAGGGATGGAGACAGAGATAATGAAAATGATGACGATGATGATGATGACAGTGATACTGATGAAGAGAAAACCGAAGAGTGGTGTGCAGATGAAGACACTGAAGAAGGAGAAGCAGCTGAATCTGTCTCAGCTCCAGGGCAAGAGAAGAGAACAAAGAACAGACAGGATCAGTCAGCTTCTGCTTCTGCAACTTCACATGAAGAGTCTAGCATTCAGGATAAAAGTAAATAGTGGATGTTTATGTATTTATTTACTTTTGTATTCTGTATTGAAAAACCATGTACTAAATGTTTATATTAAGTTAATGCATTTTGTTTGATATATTACTAATGATTTGAGTGTGAAATGTGTAAATCAAACAGATCCAAAGTACCCAGAGATGAGTTTGATATTGCTCCCCTTCAACAGGTCAAGTCTCAACTCACAATGATTCTTGATCTGCAAGGGATTGTCAGAAGGTCAGTGAGTTATACCCCTGAAGAAGGTGAAATAATTCACGACCTATCTAACGAGCAACTGGCAGAGATGTTCAGACTCAATCCTGATGACATTGTCAAGGATGCTCCAACAGTTGATTCAACCAGTGACGACGAACTACATGACGTTGATGAAGTTGAGGTTGAAGATATTGCTGCTGAAGAGTACCCTCAGTACGCTGACAACGAGGGTAATGTGGTCCCCAATCAGGGTGAGTCCCTAGTCAGTGATATGTTTGAGGTACTAGACAAGATGGAGCAGGAAGCAGGAAAGACCGAAGGAAAAGCCCAAGCCTCAAATGATGACGTATATATTCGAAAGGCTGAGTAGGCTGAATGTTTTAAAGAAGTCAGAGCCCAACATGCTGCACTGAAGAGGGATGCCTACACTAAGTTCTACAGCGTCAAGAAACATCTTATGGTGTCAGGCAGGATTATAGCATGGGCATATTTTGATGATCTTAACGTTTATGCCGTTAAGAGGGAAAAGGGCATAGAGTACTTTAGATTTCCACATGATCTAAAGACTCTACCAGGATTTGAGCTCAACTAGCTGGCCAAATTGAAGTTGTTGTATGCTGACCCGAGAAATATGTCAGGCTGGTTTGAGGCTACCCTAAAGAAAGAGTACCACACCAGGTGGATTAACTTCAGACCTCAACAACCTACAAGGTATATTAGAAGGTCTGAGATGGATGCCATTACTGGAAAACCAAAGATTGTGTTGAAGTGGAGTCCTCCGCGCACTATGTCGAGAATCCCTCTCAGGGAAATGCCACAGGACTTCACTCCACACTTCAAATGGTGGTACTATGATTGGAGAACTGTTGAAGCTGTCATAGTTCTGAACAAAGGGGATCAAATGGATACTGTCAGGGTATTCGACCCAATGTGGCTAACCAACTTGTCTGCTAATCATGTCTATACATTATACAAGTGGCCACTGTTCTATGACACACAAGACATTGTACAAGCCCTCCAGTTCCAAAATGTTATACGACTTTGCTTCGCGTTTGATATTCACGCGGGAGTCACACAAGAGGACAAGTACAAGAAATATGAGGAGGTAATGAAGAAAACAAGACATTAGAGAGATCTAGGTCCAAGGGGGAGTTTGTTGATACATGTTTGTCCCTAGATCATGATATGTGATGTAATAGATCTTGTTTGGTATGATTAATGAACTGATATTGATAGTCTGTTGGTTATAATGTTTAGTAGTTCATTAATGAGTCGTGACTGAATTGATTGGGTTTATGATTACTTGAATGATTACATATAATATTATATTAATTAACTAAAACATTCAAACTTAACTTAATGAAGTTCCCATGCGAATGGCTCATGCGAATGAACCATACACATGAAGAACTTCACACGATTGACTCAGTCGCACGACTGAACCAGGAGACTGGATCAGTCGTACGACTGTAACATAAGATTGGCTCAGTCGCACGAATGAACCAACCGCATGGTTCAATCGCACGACTGAACCAAACTAATGGTTCAGTCGCACGATTGAATAGTGCCAACCTATAAATACAACTCAATTCGTGAAAAACAAAAAACACTCGATCAAGTACGATTCCAGACGAACCCTAGCCGTCCAGAAACCTTCCAAATCGTTCTCCAAGTTCATAGAACACATTAGATTGATTCCTTATCGATTTCTAATGTTAGTTTCAATCCTTGATTGATTCTTTGTGTGTTCTCACTGATTGGATCGCCAATCAAATAGGATTCCGCACTATTTGATCTGGTTTACACGTGATCTCTAGGTATTTTCGTCAAATACCAGGTCCTAACAAACATTGCACCACACTTGTACCTGACCCGTGGAGTTGTTATAAACTCTCTTCTCTGGTATATTGTATCCAAGAAAGATCCTTTCTTCAGCCTTCTCACTGAACTTCCCAGACTGAGTTTTCTTCAGCAGCATACATGGTGCACCAAATGGTTCGAGATATTCCACGTTAGGTTTACGTCACTGGAGCAACTCAAAACATGTTTTACCATGACGTTTGACCACCAAGACCCAATTGAGGGTGTAACATGCATTGGCAACTGCCTCGTTCCAAAATTGGATAGGCAGTTTTGAGTTGTCTAGCATCGTTCTTGCTATCTCTGTCAAGTTCCGATTGTTTCACTCAACAACTTCATTTATCTGTGGGGTGTAGGTTGACGTAAATTGATGTACAATCTCTTTTTCTTTACCAAATGCCTCCATCTACATAGTTCTCGAAGTCTGTGTTGTTGTCTAATCGAATCTGTCTTACCTTCAGCTTGTAGACTGATTCCAATGTAGTTACTAGATGTTTCAAGGAATCAAATGTCGTTGATTTGGATTTTAGAAACATCACCCAAGAAATCCTTGAGTAATCATCTGGTACTACATAACACTACAAATCACCAGCAATACTTTTAGTCCTAACGGGACCAAACAAATCCATGTGTAGAAGCTCGAGAGGCAGGTCAATGGAATTAACTTTCTTTTTCTTGTGAGACTTCTCGGTCTGTTTGCCTTCCTTACATGCTACGCAAAAATCCGGAAGCTGGAAGTTCTTGACATTTACTCCATTAACTAGATCATTCTGTATCAAGTGATTCATCTTCCTCGGATTAATGTGTCCCATTCTCCTATGCTAGGAGATTGAGTCCCTCTCTGTTTCCTTTGATTAGAAGCATTGAAATTTATGATCAATTGTCGAGGCTTTTGATAGATCCAAGACATATAAATCTTTATATATTGAAGCTGACATTAAGACTTTGTTCTCCTGGATAATGTAATCCTTTTTCAGCACGTAGCACTTCTTGTTATCAAACACAACTTTGAAGCCTTTGTCACAGATCTGGCAGACTGAAAGAAAGTTGTTCTGTAGTTGTTGAATGTAGTTGAACTTATCAAACTTGACTTTTGGTTTCCAACTTCACCCTGCGCAGTGATATATCCTCCTTTATTCCAAGCAAATGATACATGTCCCCCTTTAATTTGTTTGACATTGAAAAGGAGAGACAAGTTCCCGGTCATGTGCCTAGACGCCCCACTATCAACAATCTAGGTATTTGTGATAACACTGTAGTGGAAACCTAGCACATTCAAAGGAAGTGATCAGTTTAGGTTTGGGACCCAAGTCATAACTAGCTTGGGTGACCCAGAGGAATTACACATCATAAACTCAACCCACTGTCCACTTGAGGATGAGGGCATATCATTCTTCTTATTGTTCTTATTATTAGACATCTTATTTGACTTTTCTTTCCATAAGCTAGTTTTGTGTAAGGCCTGTTTGTGATAAACAGACAACGGACTTATAGTTTCAACTTTAGGTTCATTAGTTCTCTTAGGAGGAGTAATAGAACTCCTTTTAGAAGAACATTGTTTTGTGTCATTAAGTTCAATTTTCTTTCTGGAAGTCTGATAATAAGGACAATTAGAAGAAATATGTCCTCCCTTTCCACAACTGTAGCATAATCTCCCTTCTACATGTTGAGGAAACTGTTTATGTGGGGTTGAGTGTGATACAGGTGCAACACAAGTCTGGTTGGGTTTAGTCACTTCTCATTTAGATATTTCTGCTTCTTTAACATATTGTTTGAACATGTTTAACATCTTTAACCTTTAGTTTATTTGGAATTTGATGTGTAACCCGAGTTTGGTTAACTGGTTTAGTCATTTTGGGTTTAGAAGAAGACATATGTGAACCTGACCTTACATTAACTTTTTCAAATTTGTCATCCAAATTAATAATAGGCATCTTTCCTTTTAATTCCACAGTAGACTCCTTCTGTTTAGTGTTAGAGTTCACCAGTTTACCGTGGAATCAGGATCACTTACCAAAGGAATGGACACAACATGATCCTTTACTGGGTTTTATATACAGGTCTACGTTTAGCATTCGACAGGATCTCATGTGGTGGTGAAACTACCTTGTAACCCAACCATTCCCTATTATTTCATTCTTTCACTAAGTGTTGAACTATGTTAGAAGAACTAGTCCAACTATGTAGCTTTTGTTTTAATGAATTAACTTCGACTTCTAACACTACTTTTTCTTTATTTGTTTCTTCCAAAGAATTTAAATAGAACTTTATATCATTTGCTTGATTGAAAACAACAACCTCAGTTTCCCTTAGTTTTTTACCCAAAAGTTCTATTCTTTCTTTGTAACTGCACTCATTTTGTTTTAAAATACGATTAGCTTCGGTGCACGGTTGTAAATCATTTACTAAGTTATGATTGTGGTCTAATAACCTAACAAATTTCATATCTATGCTTTCTCTAAATTTGTCACATTCATCGCAAGCATGTTTTTCAAACAATTGGTCTTTAGTACTTACTTGTAAGGAATCGGTTGAATCAGCCATCAATGCAGAGGTAGACTCTTCAATTGTTGGAGATTTTGAACTTGTTGCTCTCAGCTCTTCCTTAACCAAGTGAAGTACCACATTCACAGCTTCTTCAGTATCTAACATTACTTGCTCAACTGTGATCTCACCTTCACTTGCAGAACCATCATCCAGTCCCTCAACACATGCAATGTTTGATTCACCTAGAGACACAAGGCGGAAGGTCCAATCTTGCCATTCATCACCTTGAGCAGTCAAGGCCTTTGTCTCTTTTCTTGAAGAGGTAGCTCCACTCATGGGTTTGTCTTGACGGTTGAAGGTGGAAAATGGATTTCCATTTCCTGTTTTCTTGGGCTTTACACATTCACATTTAAAATGCCCCTTTTCACCACAATTAAAGCAAGTGACTTTGCTTTTATCAAAGCCAAACGATGTGTCCTTTATGGCTACTACATTCTACCCAGTCTTCTTAACGAATTTGTTTGCTCGTCTAACCGCACTTGCAAGAGCCCACATGATATCCATCCTCTCCAGCTCGTTCTCATCAACGTGCTCATAGTCTTCATCTACAAGATGACAATTTCCAATCTTCCTGGCAACTAATCCAGTGTAGGAATGGACGACAACTACAAGAAGATCCATGTGCTCATTCACAACCTCCATTATGACATTACTGAGATTCTTAGTCTTTAACTTTGTAGTGTTGGCTTTAGGAACTGTATATTGGGTTCCAGATGACCCTGACGTTTCTGGTCCTGAAGCACTGGCTTAGGTAGGAGCTATGGAACTAGACACGAAAGTAGTTTGCAATGTTGCTCCTGAATAGGTTGGAGTAGGAACTGAGTTGTAAAGAGAAGGATTCTGATCATAGGATCCTTTCTGTGACTTATACTTCATTCTCAGTTCCTCTTCTCTTAATGTCAGGATGAAGTCATTTATGTCTAACATTGCAAGAATATCATTCTGTGTAAGATTAGACACAAACGAATCCCATTGATCCGGCAAAACGTCTGCAAAACTTAACACTTTATCTTCCATAGATGTTGCTACACCATGAGTGCGAAGCTCACTCATCAGATAGTAGAACATGTCAATGATGTCATCCAAGCTCTCCTTCCCTATCGAAGAGAAGTTATCAAACTCCTTCCTGAGAGCCTTAGCCTTCAGATCCTTTAACGTGCATTCACATCATATCTCTTCTGCAATCCTTCCCACAACTTTTTTGCCTGCTTGTTCTCAGAGAACTGATGAAATATGTCTTTCGTTATCGACTGAGTCAAGAGGGCATACACTTTCTTTTCTGCATTCTAGTTAACCTTCTAGCTGTCATTCATTCCTCCTAGAGTGAGCTTAACTCCATCAGCACCGACTGGCGTACTATCACCTGTCTCAATGGATGCCCAAAGATTGGGATCAACTTCATTTAGATAGATCTTGAACCTCTGCATACATTATGGATAATCATCTAATGTTATAAGCTTTGGTCGTTTGTTATCATTCCCAATTTCATTTTCCAGAAGCATAAGGTTCTGGATGCGAGAGTCCCTTCCATTTGTAAAGGCAGCAAATTGATCTTCCATTTGTAAAACTTTGAACTTTTGAACAAGACTGGTTCACTCATGCGAATGGACAAACACGGATGACTCAATCGTGCGGATGGACAAATGCGGATGAGTCAATCATGCGGATGGACAAATGTGGATGAGTCAATCGTGCGATTGGACAAATGCGGATGAGTCAATCGTGTGGATGGACAAATGTGGATGAGTCAATGCAGATGACTCAGTCGTGCAAATGGACAATGCGGATGACTCAGTCATGCGAATGGACAATGCGGATGACCAATGCGGATGGCTCAATCGTGCGAATGAGCTAATGCGGATGACTCAATCGTATGAATGAGCTACTCGTGCGATTGAAGGCTGATGAGTTTGAAAAATTTTGAGATTTGACACTTTGACATGAATTATGATTTACCTAGAAACCCTAATCTGCCGTATACCAAAAATCTTCAACTTTGATGCCTGGAAATGTTGAAAAACACTTGTAGACTCAAAAAGATGAATTTTTGAGTGAAAAACGTGAATTTAACACCCAAACTAATCGAATCACACGCAAAATGAAGAGCCAAAGCTCTGATACCATTTGTTAGGACCGTGTACGTACGGATACTAACTGATTATGCGTGAAACCTAATCAAATAATGTGGAATCCTATTTGATTGGCGATCCAATCAGTTTGAACGCAAACCCGACCTATCTAACGATTAAAGAAAACGTTAAGATTGAGTAGAAGACGATCAAATGTGAACTATGAAATTGAAATATGTGTTCTACACGCCCTGTACGGCTAGGTTATGAGTGTATATGATATATGTGTCAAAAGTCACTTTTTTACACGAATTAAGTGGTATTAAAGGTTTGTAGTCTTTATTCGCCCGACTGAACCATTAGCATGGTTCGGTCATGCGACTGCTCCATGCGACTAATTCATACGCACGACTAAAGGTTCAGTCATGTGACTAAATCATTCTCATGTCTTAATCGTACGATTGGTCCTGGCTCCTGGTCCAGTCATGCGACTGGTTCATTAGCATGATGTCTTAATGCGTGTGGTCCATAATTATGGTCCATTAGCATGATGTCTTCATGTGTATGGTCCATAAGTATGGTCCCTTAGCATGAATAATCATACAATAACTTCAAACCTATAAAATAAGTTCATATATATGAATTTAAGATACATTAACATCAAAGCACAAATCATATATCATTATATCATTTCACTACACATATATAAGCCATGACAAACTTTTACATTAAGCACATAAACTAGGGACATGTATCAACACATTTGTATGATTGGTTCAGTCTTGTAGTCAAATTGCATGGTTGTCCCATACTCATGGTCCAATCGTGTGACTGGCTCATACTTATGGTTCAATCGTGCGATTGGCTCATACTTATGATTCAATCATACGATTGGCTCATACTCATGAGTTTTACCTCATACACTTTCAAACTTTTAAAATTTTAACCTTTAATAAATATTATGACCTTTTAACACCATTTGATCACCTCAGACGTGACCCTTTTAGTTTGGAATTGATTGGTCACCTTAGACGTGACCCCTTTTAGTTAGTGATTCATAGAGTCCATCCAGTTGTATAGTCTGACGTCTAAGCTACAAACAACTAGAAAATAGAAAATAACTTTGAAATTTAAAAGAAAACTTGACATATATTATTGTTTATTATTTATTATTATTTTTTGTTGTTTTGGGTTTGAGTAGGACAGCTTCAAGTTAATTTGATCATTTCTAGAATGATTCATTATGGAATCACACAGGTATTTCAGAATCGTTTAGGAAACCCTTTTTAATATGCACTTTGATGCTAGATTCTAGTTTTGTTTGAGATTCAATAGCACTTTCAAGAAATCATACTAGACCAATAAGATGCACACAATGATTTTGACTTTCAAGAATTACAGCCACGATGATTGTCAGTTTGTTTGTCCACTTAAATCTATACACAAATTTTTGACTTACATTGGTGATGAATTAGGTTTAATTATTTCAACATGCATTTATGGATCTCACACTTATATGGTGATCAACATTCCTTAGGAGATTTTTAAACGGTCTACAGGTATTGGACATGAAGAGACTATTCTAAGAGCTTTCAAAGAGATGCCAAGCCTTAGGTCAGTGCCATCGCACAACAGAGAGGCGCAAACAACAATGAATTCTAGAATATTTAGGTTATGCTTATCCTCAGGTCAGTGCCACCACACAGCAGAGAGGCACACAACCTATCTTCTTGTTAGAGCATTTATTTTTCTTTTGCACACAACACACCAACAACATTAGTCATTGGCTTGATTGCTTTTAGCAGTTTTTACATGTGCTTTGCTCATATTTATGGTCATCCGCACACATTTGTGGTGTTTATTTTGCTCGTCACCCCTTATTGGAAATGCGTTGATTGTGTTAACCAGGGATAAGATGAGAACCCATAGCAAGTTGAACAAGTTAGTTTGAAATTTTAATTCACCAATGTAGTCTACTCATCTATTGTGTTGAATCTACCGACACATCATATAATGAACTAGCAACCTCTAGGTCTACTTTCTCTATTTTACCTCAGTAGCAAACTAGTTTAACTATCATTTTTCACTAGTAGTGCTTAGACTTCTCAAACTTGTACTTTGAATTTCGCATTTTGAGCAAACTATTTTTGATGTCCCAACTAATTCGTTCCCGATGTACTAGCACTCTCCATAAGCTTTGAATCAAAACACATTTGATTTCATTTCTTTCAGCTAAACTACCCTCCCTCTCATTTTTAAGTAAATAAATAGTGCAAATTAATACTACCCTAAGGCTATTATCCCCCTAAAATACTAAAACCGAAAATAGTTTTTTGTTTTTGGATTTTAACAGACAGGAAAAAAAATAAAATAAAATAAATACACTAGTCGGACTATGAACTTTTTTCTTCTTGAATCATATCACTTCTCTTTTTCACGCCATTAACCGCTACAAGATATAAAAACCTAGGTTTGTCAAATACTTTTGTGTAGAGGTCGGCGCGTTGAAAATCAGTATTAATTTTAACAACATTGATTAATTATTTTTCAAAACAGTGATGTATAAAATGATACTTAATACTGATGTGTTTAGTTTTAGGATGTTGGACCGGATTTTTGGTTACATCAATAGCAGCAGAATTATCAAAAAAATAGGGGTGTTAGAAAATTGCAAACTGTAGTCGTGCATTTGCTGTTGAATCCAAATTATTTGTGAACATCAACTAGCAGCAACAATGTATTCAGCGTCATATGTTGACAGAGCAACTGAGGTCTACTTCTTACACTACCAGGTGACTAACCATCTACCAAAGAACTGACATCCCCTTGATGTTGACTTGTAATTCATCTTGCAACCACCATAGCTGAGTCACTATACGTTGTAAGCTCAAAGTCATAATCATGAGGATACCACAACCCGAGTGTTGGAGTACCCTTAAGATAACGAAAGACTCTTTTAACCCTGATAGGATGATTTACATTTGGTTTCACCTGATATCTGGAGCAAAGACACGTGGCATATATGATATCAGGATGCGAGGCTGTGAGATACATGAGTGATCCGATCATTACTCTGTACATGGTGGCATCAACCAGATCGCCATTTTTGTCGGGTGCAACGTCATGGTTCGTGGCAAGTGGAGTTCCAGCTGCTGAAGCAATTTCCATGTCAAATCAACAGAGGATATCGCCTACGTACTTGGTCTGATATAGGAAGATTCCATTGGTGTCTAATCCACCTGTAAGCTGAAAAAGAACTTCATCTCCCTCATGGTACTCATCTGAAACTCCGTTTTCATTACAGATTCGAATTCTTTACATAATTCTTTCTTTTTGGAACCGAAGATTATGTCATCAACATAAATCTGTACCAGCAGTAAATCACCATCTTTTTCGTTGATGAACAATGTACAGTCAATTAGTCCTTTGTGAAAATCATGTTTCACAAGATGAGTTTAGAGTTTCTCATAACAGGATCTAAGGGGTTGATGGAGCCTGTAAAGAGCGTTGTAAACTCTATCCCGATGATAAGGATCCTCAAATCCCTCAAGTTGACTGACATAGACCGTCTCACAAATTTCACCATGAAGGAATGCACTCTTCACATGTAGTTGATAAACTTTAATCTTCATGTAGGATACATAGGCTAGAAATATACATATTGTTTCCATCCTTTCCACTAGTGCAAACACATCATTGTAATCTATGCCTTTAAGTTGTGAAAATCCTTGAACTACAAGTCGAGCCTTATTCTTGATTATGACCCCTTGGTCATCTTTCTTGCACTTCAGCACCGATTTAGTGCTAATCACCTTAGCACCTTTTGGTTCGTCCACAAGGGTCCATACTCCTAACTTCTTGAACTATAGGAATTCTTCTTGCATTGCACTGACCCATGCCTCATCGTTTAAGGCTTCACTCATATATTTTGGCTCAAATTGAGACACAAAACACCAATATTCACCATGGTGAAGATATCCCTTTTCCATTACCGAGGCATAATCAGCTGAGTATAGCTACTTTCTGGTCTGTACTCCTCATCGAATATCCCCAATGACATTGTCTAAGGGATGATAAACATTTAGTCGAGATCTGGGAGTTGTTGGAATAGCCACCTAATTATCCAAATTGTTAAACTCAAGTTCAATCCCTGTAGTTGTTGGAGTGTGAGGTTCTGAAGTGTCAGAGGCATCAGGGCTTGATGCTTGTGTACTTTCATTGGTGGGAACCTGTTCCTCCAGGTCCACATTAGCAGTCTCGACTGCCTCATCATTACTTCAACAAGGCTCACTTACTTCAAGGTCTCCCCAAGAAGGACTAGAAGAATCATCTAATGGACCAGTTGATGACGAGTCTGGTGGAGGAGTGTTAAGAACATCGTACGTCATCCTAGCAGTAAGCTCGTCATCAGTATGCGAAGGCAGCAGATTAAAGGATTAAAAGAATCCCTCATAATCAAAGGAGAATGAAGGTCCTTTGCCAGCTGGGGTGGTGGTGTATATTTGAATGTCAACATTGCACCACACTTCTACCTGATCCATTGAGTCATTTTAAACTCTCTTGTCTGGTATGTTATATCCAAGAAAGATACCTTCTTCTGCCTTCTCATTGAATTTCCCAGTCTGAATCTTCTTCAACAATGTCCATGGTGTGACAAACGGTTCTAGATACTCCAAGTTAGGTTTACGTCGCTAGAGTTGTTCATAACATGTTTTCCCATGTTGTTTGACCATTAAGACTCGATTGAGCATGTAACAAGCATTCACCACTACCTCATTCAAGAATTAAATAGGCAGTTTCGAGTCAGCTAGCATTGTTCTGGCAGTCTCAATCAAACTTCGATTCTTCCTTTCAGCTACGCCATTCATCTGTGGAGTGTAGGAAGAGGTGAATTGATGAACAATTCCACTTTCTTTACAGTTTGCCTCCATCCACTGATTCTTGAACTTTCAACTTGTAGAGTGATTCCAATTTAGTTACCAGATGTTTGAGTAATCATCTGTTACTATAAAGTAATATAGATCTCCAGCAATGCTTTTTGTGCTGACAGGGCCAAACAGATCCATGTGTAAAAGCTCGAGAGCCATATCAATAGAGTTCACTTTGTTTGCCTTGTGATCCTTCTTGGTCTGTTTCCCTTTCTTACATTCTATGCAAAAGCCTGGAAGCTAGAAGTTCTTGACATTTACACCATTTACTAGATCATTCTGAGTCAAATGATTCATCTACCTAGGATTGATATGTCCTATTCTCCTATGCCACGAGACTGAGTCCCTCTCTGTTGCCTTTGACAAGAAGCATGAACCCTGTGATCAGTTATGGATGCTTTTGGTGGATCCAAGACATACAAGTCATTATATCTTAAAGCTGACATAAGAACCTTTTCCTCCTCAATCACATAGTCCTTCTTCAACATGTAGCACTTTTTGTTGTCAAATACAACCTTAAAACCTTTATTACAGATCTGGGAGACTGATAGTAAGTTGTTCTGTAGTTGCTGAACGTAGTTGACCTTATCAAACATTACTTTCTCATTTCCCACTTTGCCTTGTACTGTGATGTAACCTCCTTTGTTCCCAGCAAATAAAATCTGTCCCCCTTTGATTTGTTTGACATTGAAAAGGAGGGATGAATTCTTTCACTAAGTTTTGTACTATGTGAGCAGAACTAGCCCAACTATGCAGTTTTTGTTTTAAAGAATTAACCTCGACTTCCAAAACTGCTTTCTCCTTTTTCGTTTCTTCTAAGGAATTTAAATAAAACTTTATATCATTAGATTGATTTAAGGCAACAACCTCGGTTTCCCTTAGGTGTTTACCCAAAAGTTCTATCTTTTTCTTTAAAACTACACTTATTGTGTATTAATATACGATTAGCTTCAGTGCAATGTTGTAAGTCATTTACTAAGTCATCCCTAAATTTTTCATATTCAGAACAAGCATGTTTTTGAAATAATTGATCTAAAGAACATACCTGTGAGGGGTCAATTGAATCAGCCATCAATGTAGAGGTAAACTCTTCTGTTGTTGGAGATTTTGAACTTGTTTCTCTGAGCTCTTCCTCAACCAAGTGATTTACCACGTTCAAGCTTCTTCGGTATCTGATATCGCTTGCTCCACTGCAATCTCACCTTCACTGGCAGACCCATCAATCAATGCTTCGACAAAGGCAATGTTTGATTCTCTAGGAGAGACAAATCGGAAGGACCAGTCTTGTCCTTCATCACCTTGAGCAGTTAGTGCCTTAGTCTCTTTACTTGAAGAACTAGTTTGAACCATTTCTTTGTCTTGATGGTTAAAAGTAGGAATGGGTTACCATTTCTAGTTTTCTTGGGATTCACACATTCATGTTTAAAATACCCTTTTTCACCATAGTTGAAGCAGGTGACCTTGGTTTTGTCGAAACCAAAAGTCGTATCTTTCGTGTCTACTAGATTTTTCCTCTTCTTCTTGACAATCTTTTTAAATCGTCTAACTGCACTTGCTAGAGCCCACATGATGTCCATTCTTTCCAGCTCGTTCTTGTCAACTTGCTCGTAGTGTTCATCTGCAAGATGACAATTTCCAATCTTCCCAGCAACTAAACCATCATACGATTGAACCACTACTGCTAGAAGATCCGTATGCTCCTTTGAAACTTCTACTGTTATATTACTAAGATTCTCGGTCTTCAATTTCATAGTATTGGCTTCAGGCACAATGTATTGTGTCCCTGATGACCCATACGTTTCTGGTCCTGAAGTAGTAGTTTTGGAAGGAGCCGCGGAACTGGACACGAGTGCTATTTGTAGTGGTGCTCTTGAACTAGTTGGAGTGGGAACTAAGTTGTTGAGCGAAGGATTCTAAACGTAGGATCCTTTCTTTGACATGTACTTCATCCTCAGTTCTTCCTCTCTTAACTTCAAGATGAAGTCATTTATGTCTAACGTCGTAAGAATGTCGTTCTGTCTCAGGTTAGACACAAATGAGTCCCATTTCTCAGGCAAACCATCAGCAAAGCTAGAAACATTGTCTTCCATTGAGGTTGTTACGCCATGAGTGTGCATCTCACTCATTAGATGATAGAATCTGTCAATAATATCATCGAAGCTCTTGTTTTCTATCAAAGAGAAGTTATTGAACTCTTTCTTGAAAGCCTTAGCCTTGAGTGCCTTTAATGTGACGTTTCCATCATATATCTTCTCTAATGCCTCCCATAGCTTTTTGGCCTGCTTGTTCTTGGAAAACTGATGTAAGATGTCTTTCGGGATTGACTGAGTCCACAGGGCATAAACTTTCTTCTCAGCATTGAAGAGTATCTTCTGAGATTCGCTCATTCCTCCCAATGTCAACTTGACTCCATTTGCACTGACTAGTACCATGTAACCAATCTCTATAGAAGTCCAAAGATTAGGATCCACTCCATTTAGGTAAATCTCAAACTGCTGTTTCCACTGAGGATATTCGTCTGACGTTAACAACTTTGGCGGTTTATTGTGATTACCAATCCTAGTCTCTAGAAGCACTAGGTTCTAGATGCGTGAGACCTTTCCTGCAGTAAACGTAACAAACTATCTTCCATTTCTATAAACTTTGTACTTGGACAACATGACAACTTCAATCATGCAAATGGACAATAAGTATGGATCACTTGTGCAAATGAAGGGTGTGAATGAATTCAATCGTGCGATTGGATTCAGTTGTGCGTATGAACTAGACGATTGGAAGCAAATGATTGAAGTAGTTCAGCCGTGTGAATGAGCTATGCAACTGAGTTTAGTCGTGCAAATATAGTGAAGGAATGAGTTCAGTCATGCGACTAACTTATTTTCTTCGGAAGATTTTGTCAATTGGCTTCGGAAGATTTTATAACTAACTTATTTTCTTTGAGTTGTGTAAAACTTCTAAAGTTACTCTACTATGTACTTCATGCATGCATGTTGTAGATACATGTGTATCTAGTGTTGAGCTTAAATGTAAATGTCTTTCATGTATTACACATATGTGATGAATGGGATCAATGAAATATAATATGTGGTTGGTGTTTATAATGTTTAATATTTCATATTATCATTGTTGTAAAATATAATGAACTTACTATATAGGTTTGAGGTTGTTGTACAAATTTCTAAGTCAATAATGATTGAGTAATGTGTTCAACATAGACGGATGAGCATTCTGCTAATGGCCCATACTTATGGACCATATGCATGATTACATCATGCTTATGGACCAGTCGCATGACTGAACTAGGAGATTGGATCAGTCGCACCATTGAGACATAAGATTGACTCAATCGCACCGGTGAACCTTCAGTCGTGCGTATGGATCAATCGCATGATTCAGTCACATGACTGAACCATGCTAATGGTTCAGTCATACGAATGAGATCCCCTAACCTATAAATACCACTTAATTTGTGGAAAAACTTAACAATTGAGAAGTATTCGAAACACTTACGAACCCTAGCCGTCCAAAACATCCAAGGAAGCCTGTCCAACTTCATAGATCATTTCTGATTGATCTCTATTCGTTCATAAGGTTTAGTTTCAATCTTATATCGATTGGGTAATTGTTCTCACTGATTGGATCACCAATCAAATAGGATTCCACACTATTTGATTCAGTATAAACACAAAATCTGTTAGTATTCCGTACGTACATGGTCCTGACAAGTGGTATTAGATCTTTGGCTCTTGATTTTGCGTTTGATTCAATTAGAATCATGTCAAAACTCACGTTTTAACTCAAAAGAGTTACCTTTTTGAGTCCACAGGTGTTTTTCGACATTTCCAGGCATCAAAGTTGAAGTTTTTCATCATACGACAGATTCGGGTTTCTGGGTAAATCGTAATTCATGTCTAAGTGCCAAAAAATTAAATTTTTCCAAAAACAGCAGCCTTCAGTCGCACGAATAGCTCATTCGTATGATTGAACTCATTCACACCCTCCATCCGCATGACTGACCTCAGTCGTATCCTTCATTCGCAGGACTAGACACCTTCAGTCGGTTGTATCCATTCGTCTTGTCCATACGCACGACTGAATCCAATCGCACAATTGAATTTTATAATGTTGGATGACTATCCACAATGGAAACATCGGTTCAAGATTTACCTAAATGGAGTTGATCCCAACCTCTAGACTTTTATAGAGACTGGTTACACGGTACTCGTCAGCGCAAATGAAGTAAAGTTGACGTTGGGTGGAATGAGCGAGGCTCAGAAGATACTCTTAAATGCAGAGAAGAAAGTGTATGCTCTACTAACTCAGTCAATCCCGATAGATATCTTTCACCAATTTTCTGAGAACAAGTAGGCGAAAAAGTTGTGGGAGGCATTAGAGAAGAGATATGATGGAAATGCAACACTGAAGGCACTAAAGGCTAAAGCTCTCAAGAAGGAATTTGATAATTCTTCCTCAATTGGGAATGAGAGCTTGGAGGACATCATCGACATGTTCTACCATCTGATGAGTGAGCTACACACTCATGGTGTAATGACATCTATGGAAGATAAAGTTTCAAGCTTTGCAAATGGTTTGCCTGATAAATAGGATTCATTTGTGTCCAACCTGAGATAGAATGACATACTTGCTACATTGGACATAAATGACTTCATCTTGAAGTTAAGGGAGGAGGAACTGAGGATGAAGTTCAAGTCAAAGAAAGGATCTTACATTCAGAATCCTGTACTCTACAACTCGGTTCCCAATCCAACTAGTTCAGGAGCACCACTACAAACATCTTTTGTGTCTAGTTCCGCAGCTCGTTCTCAGTCCACTACTTTAGGACTAGAAACGTCTGGGTCATCATCGACTCAACACAGTGGTAATATCATAGTGGTAATATCACAGTGGAGGTTGCAAAAGAGCATATGGATCTACTAGTAGCAGTGGTTCAATCGTATGACGGTCTAGTTGCTGGGAAGATCGGGAATTGTCATCTTGTAGATGAAGACTATGAGGATGTTGACGAGAACGAGTTGGAAAGGATGGATATCATGTGGGATCTAGCAAGTGCAGTTAGACGAGCCAAAAAGTTTGTTAAGAAGAAGGGACAGAATCTAGTAGCCATAAAAGATATGACCTTTGGTTTCGACAAAACCATGGTCACCTGCTTCAATTGTGGTGAGAAGGGGCACTTTAAACATGAATTTGTGAAGCCCAAGAAAACTAGAAATGGTAACCCATATCCTACTTTCAACTATCAAGACAATGACATGGTTGGAACCAATTCTTCAAATAAAGACACTAAAGCACTGACTACCCAAGGTGATGAAGGACAAGACTGGTCCTTCCGATTTGTCTCTCCTGGAGAATCAAACATTGCTTTTGTCAAAGAATTGGATGATGGGTCTGCCAGTGAAGGTGAGATTGCAGCTGAGCAAGCGATGTCCGATATAGAAGAAGCTGTGAACGTTGTAAACCACTTGGTTGAGGAAGAGCTCAGAGCAACAAGTTTAGAATCTCCAACAACAGCAAAGTCTACCTCTACATTGATGGCTGATTCAACTGAATCCTTATAGGTAAGTACTTTAGATCAACTATTTAATAAACATGCTTGTTCGGAATGTGAAAAATGTAGAGAAAGTATAGATCTAAAATTTTCTAGGTTATTAAAACACAATGATAACTTAGTAAATGACTTACAACTTTACACTGAAGCAAATTGTATTTTAAAACAAAATGAGTGCAGTTTTAAAGAAAAGATAGAACTTTTGGGTAAACAACTAAGGGAAACCGAGGTTGTTGCCTTAAATCAATCTAATTATATAAAGTTTTATTTAAATTCATTAGAAGAAACCAAAAAGGAGCAGTTTTGGAAGTCGAAGTTAACTCACTAAAACAAAAACTGCATAGTTGGGTTGGTTCTTCTCACATAGTAAAGAACTTGATGAAAGAATTAAACATGGGGAAGGTTTGGGAGTCAAAGTAGTTCCACCACCACTTGAGATCCTCTTGAATTCAAAATGTAGACCTATAAATAACAACCCAATTAAGGATCATGTGGTGTCTACTCCTCTAGTTAGTGATCCTGATTCCATGGATAAACCAATGAAATCTGACACTAAACAGAAGGACGCTACTTTGAAATCAAAAGGTAAGATGCCAATTGAGAACTTAGATGATGTATTTAAACGGGTTAATGTAAGGTCAGGCTCACCAAAGTCAAATTCAGAACCCAAACTGACTAAACCAGCTAACCACAAACGTGTTAATCATCAAAGTCCAACCAAAGGTCACGTTAAAGATGTTCAAAACATCGAAACAATTAATTTTGTTAATAAAGGTAAAACATCGAAATGAGTAGTGACAAAACCAAACCAGATACACCTCACACCTTCACTAAGCTCAACATCACACAAAAGTTTTCCTCCATATGTAGAAGCAAGATCTTGCTACAGTTGTGGAAAACGAGGACATATTTCTACTAATTGTCCTTACTATAAGACGCCTAAAAAGAAAATTAAACTTTATGATACATGAGAAAGTTCTTCTAAAGTAAGATCTAACACTCCACCTAAGAGTGTTAGTGAACCTAAAGTTCAATCCATAAGTCAGTCGTCTCTACACCACAAACAGGTGTTACACAAAACTGGCTTATGGAAAGAAAAATCATGTATAGGGTCTGATAGTGAGAATGATAAGAAGAATGATGTGCCCTCATTCTCTAAGGACAACGGGTTGATTTTATGATGTGCGATTTCTATGGGTCATCCAAGCCAGTTAAGGCTTGGGTCCTAAATCTGAATTAACAAGTTTCTTTGACTGTGTAGGGTGTTCGCTACAGCGCTATCACTAATACTTGGATTATTGATAGTGGGACATCCAGGCACATGATAGGGAATTTGTCTCTCCTTTTCAATGTCAAACAAATTAAAGGGAGACATGTTTTATTTCATGAAAATAAGAGTGGGTACATCACCACCTAATGGCATGACAAAGAAATGTGATGTGATTCAAGAAGTTGATAGTTCTTAGTCTGACAATTACCTTCTTAGTTTATTTTCTTCTTTTTTATTTTTATTTTCCTGTCTATTAAAATCCAAATACATAAAGATTTTTGGATTTAGTATTTTAGAGTGAGAGTAGCCGTAGGTTAGTGATGGGTGCGGATAGTATATATATTTTCATAAAGATTTATTGCACAGATTCAGTTTTAATTGGTTATTACTAATACTAAATCACACAAACAAAAGGCAGTGTACGTGTAGTGTGGTAATATAGTGTTGGTAAGAACCGAGTATCAATCCGTGGACACACCTAGCCTACTCAACAAACTTGATGTTTGAATATTAGATTTGGTTTTTGTTAAGGAAAATGATAATTTGTATTAGAAAGATTTTTAGGATTTAAAAATAAACAACAATAGAAAGGAAGTAAACTAAGATTTGAAGCGTTTGGATTTAAAACCAGGGAATAAAAGTTATCATCCTAATTAGATTCCACTTATATAACCGTGATGAATTGGTGGTGTGATTTAAAGATATGGATTAATGTAATTATGTTAATGTTTATAAAGATGAGCTGGCGCGATTTCTCATCTATCATGCTGCCGTAGTGACTTGATCCTGCCAGGCTGAGTTTTACTGCTAAGATCAAAGCCCTATTAAGTAGGTAAATCTTTTGTGACCTATTTGACATACAATTTCTCAAAACATAACTTAATGTCAAAAAGAGAGTTGATCAGGTTCCTTCCTAACATACCATTAATTTTAGAAAACCGTAAAAATTACTGAAGTTTCCGAACTAATAAATGGGAACCCGCAAAGACGTTTAGGTTGCATTAGAAGACTTCATTTTTGGCTTCGGAAGATGTTCGTCTTGGCTTCAGAAGATTTCACACTTAGAGTATTTCTGTTGCACATGTGAAACTTCTGAAGCATTCCACTTCAATGTACTTGTGCAGCATGCAGGAAAGACTAAAGATGTTTAGGTTGCATCAGTCTCATCATTAATCTCTACAAACTCCCCCTAGGCTGATGCTACCAAAACATTTAGAAAACTTCAGATATTAACAGTCCTTATTAGGATGATCACCATTCCTTTCTTCATAAGATGATCAGGATCCTTCAGGATGTCAAAGTGTCTTCTCATGTCAAAGAGGTCATGCAGAGGAAACTAAAACATATCTTGCCATGTATAGATGTCTTCAATGCCTTGTTCTCTAATAACATGCCACCTTTCTGGATTTTGGTGTATGTCCAAGACAAGATGGGTCTTCCTTATGCTAGGGGATCTACTGAAGTTGGAGTAGATTGAGCATCCTCTGGCTGCACATCCTCAGGCTGTTGTGATTCATCCTGAGGTTCAGAAAGGGATTCAGGCTTCTTCTTCTTCTTAGACTTTGGTTTAGAAGCCATCCTTTTCCTTCTCTTTCCAAATTTTAACTAAGAAGACTGGCCTGCGGCACTAGATTGATCTTCACTGTCTTTCTCAGTTGGGACTTCCTCTCTCTCAGGTTCAGATGGAGAAGGAGGTTGACCCTGCTTTGGATCACAAGATGAAGCTTGCTGAGCATTAGTAGGAGGTCCAGGTTGTGTTGTGTCTGTTTTTTCAACCTTAACCTCCACTTTAGGTGGTGCCTGACTTGGAGTGGAGTGTAAGTTAGTGAGCTCTCCACTCTTAATCTTCTGCTTGATTACCCTGATATGCTCATCCATAGTGGATAGAGACATGGGTCCAAGTCTCTTTCCGAAGAATCCATACAGCTTTAAGAAACTCATCATCCTCTGCCTATCAGCAGACTTTTTCATGCTCTTTTGGATGATGGCTCTTGAACTGGTTTCAGAGGCATCTCATCCCGTGTTGAGATATTGGTTGCTCTTTGACATGGATCACATGTGCGTACCATGTTGTGAGCATCTTTGAAGATCGTGGGCCAGTAAAATCCAGAGTCAAATACTTTCTTACCTGTTAAGGTTGCTCCATGGTGTCCTCTGGTGGGTCCTTCATGACAGTGCCTTAGAATTTGTTCTGCTTCTCTTCCATATACGCATCTTCGAATGAGTTGGTCTGCACCAATTCTGAATAAATACAGGTCTTCCCAATAGTAATATTTGATATCAGTAAAGAACTTCATCTTTTGCTCATAAGTCATTCCTTTGAGAAGGATTCTGCTTGCTAAGTAATTTGCAAAATCGGCAAACCAAGGATGTTCATGATTGAAGATTGAATGTGCATAAGGAATTCGTGAGGAAAGTTGTCATTTATTATGGCTTCCTCAGTTTGTGAAGGACTTGAATCCTCGAGACGCGAGAGATGATCAGCCGTGAGATTTTTTGCTCCTTTCGTATCACGGATTTCAATGTCAAACTCTTGAAGTAGAAGGATCCAATGAATCAATCTCGGCTTTGCATCTTGTTTGTTAAACAAATAACGAAGGGTTGCATGATTGGTGTAAACGATTGTTTTCGAAAGGATGAGATACGAGCAGAATTTGTCAAATGTGAAAACTACCGCAAAAAGTTCTTTTTCAGTGGTGGTTTAGTTTTCTTGTGCATCGTTTAGGGTTTTGCTCGCATAATGAATTGGGTGGAATTGCTTGTCTTTCCTTTGTCCTAATACGGCTCCTACCGCGAAATCGCTTGCGTCGCGCATGAGTTCAAATGGTAGCGTCCAATCTGGGAAAACCGTGATTGCAGTGGTTACCAGTCTCTCTTTAAGCAATTTGAATGCATTAATGCATTCGTCAAAAAATACGAATTGAGCGTCTTTCTTGAGAAGTTGAGTCATTGGTCGAGCGATTTTTGAGAAATCTTTGATGAAACGACGGTAGAATCCTGCATGGCCTAGGAAACTTCTGATATCTTTCACGGTTGTGGGATGTGGAAGTTTAGAAATAGTTTCGACTTTGGCTTGATCGACTTCAAGCCCTGCTCAAGAGATTTTGTGTCCTAACAATATTCCTTATGTAACCATGAAGTGGCACTTTCCCAGTTTAAAACAAGGTTAGAATCTTCACATCTAACCAGCATCTTTTCTAGATTTACAAGACATTGCTCAAATGAGTTTCCAAAGATGGAGAAATCATCCATGAAAACTTCCATTGAGTGTTCAATCATGTCATGAAAAATTGCTACCATGCATCTTTGAAATGTAGTAGGAGCATTACACAATCCAAAGGGCATTCGCCGATAAGCAAATACGCCATATGGATAGGTGAATGTCGTCTTCTCTTGATCTTTGGGAGCAATATGGATTTGAAAATATCCTAAGAAACCATCCAGGAAACAATAGAACATTTTTCCACATAATCGCTCAAGCATTTGGTCAATGAAAGGAAGAGGGAAGTGATCTTTCCTTGTGGGATCATTGAGTTTGCAATAGTCTATGCAAACTCTCCATCCGGGAACCGTACGAGTAGGAATAAGCTCATTCTTCTCGTTAGTTACAACAGTCATTCCTCCTTTCTTTGGAACAACTTGGACGAGACTAACCCAAGGTGAGTCAGAAATAGGGTAAATCAAACCGGCATCTAGCAGTTTGATTACTTCTTTCTTTACCACCTCTTGCATGCTCGGGTTTAAACGTCATTGAGGTTGAATGACGGATTTGAAGTTCTCCTCCATCAATATTTTATGAGTGCAAAAGGATGGATTGATTCACTTGATGTCCATGATTTTCCATGCAATTGCTCGTTTGTGTGGCTTGAGCACAATGAGAAACTTGTTCTTCTCATTAATTGATAAGGCGTATGAGATTCTGATAGGAAGTTGAGTTGTGTTTTCAAGAAAAGCGTATTCGAGATGAGATGGAAGTTCTTTGAGCTCTAAAATTGGAGGGTCTTGTATAGAAGGTTTTGCTTTTGATTCTAGGTCTTGCTCAATGATCTCAAATGCTTCTTGATGAAATGATGTTTCATCAACTTCAAGTTCTTGAATGATTTGGTTCTTACAAATGGGTTCCGTGATTTGGACTTCTATTAGTTTAGTGTTGCAAGCTTCATTTTGAAGAGTTTTCTCCAAATGCCAACTTATGATCGAATCACAAGCATCAACGTAATAGAATGAGTCAACATGATGTTGAGGGTGTTTCATGGATTGGCTTATATCGAAAGTTACTTCCTTCTGGTCTACTCTAAGCGTGAGTTTGCCTGTAGAAGCATCAATAAGGGCTCGAGCAGTCGCTAAGAAAGGTCGACCTAAGATAAGTGGAACCTTTTTGTCTTCATCCATGTCAAGGATCACAAAATAAACGGGAAATACAAATTTGTCAATTTTAACTAAGAGATTTTCAATGATGCCCCTCGGATATTTGACAGAACGGCCAGCTAACTGGATGCTCATACGGGTAGGTCTAGGTTCACCTAGGTTTAATTTTTTGAAAACCGCATAAGGCATAAGGTTAATGCTTGCACCTAAATTAGCTAACGTGTTACAGACAGAAAAATTTCCTATTAGGCAAGGTATGGTGAAACTTCCTCGATTAGTCATCTTTTGAGGTTGTTTGTTTTGAAGAACTGTAGAGCATTCCTTATTCAAAACTACGTGTGATAACTCTTCCAGTTTCTTTTTGTTTGACAAGACACCTTTTAGAAACTTAGCATAGTTTGGCATTTCTGCTAAGGCCTCCACCAAGGGCAGATTGATGTGGAGTTGCTTGAACAACCCAAGGAATTTGCCATATTGTGCCTCCATTCTTTGTTGTCTCATATGACCTGGATATGGAGGTGGTGGAACGTATTTACTGGCTGGTTCTTCAATAACAACAGGTTGCTTTTGCTTATCACTCGCATTCCTTGGAGTTTCAGTTTCTACCTCTTCAAGGATGGGTTGTAATGCGGGTGCATCACCTTGAGTGGTTTTGCCACTCCTGGTTGCGACGACTTTGACTTGGGCATTAGGATTTGTTACAGTGTTGCTGGGCAAAGCTCCTTGAGGTCTTTCCAATAGCTATTATACTATTTGACCTACTTGTTGCTCTATGGTTTGCAATGATGCTTTGTTGCTTTTGATGTCAGCTTCGTTTCTTTGGAACCTCTCCTCATTTCTTCGATCAGATTTCCGGATGTACTCATCTGTGGCTTGTGTGGTTAACAACAACTGCTGCAATAAATCTTCCATTGATGATGCTCCACGGTCTAGGTTACTACTGCTTGGACCTTGGTATGGTGGTTTCTATTGTTGGTAAGGTGGCCTTTGGTTGAATCCAGATGATTGTTGGTTATTACCAGCATCTCTGTAATTTGAGTTGCTTCCCCTATTTGAGTTGTTGTTGTATGAGTTGTTTCGCCCCCTACGTAGTCAACATCTTCAACCACTATAATGCCTTGTGGGCATTCTTTGGTCTTGTGTGAATTTCCACATGTGTTGCATCGTGTTGGAGTTTTCCTTAGCTCGCTTTGCAATTGTTCGAATTTTTTGGTTAGAGCTTCTAATGGGATGCAATTAGGGTTCTTTAGAACTATGTTTGGTTCTTAAGGGATGGTAAGCAAAGCTCTTCTTAGCTGCTCTTTCTAAGGCTTGGTATGCTTCTGTTGGCGTGACACTTCCGAAATCTCCACCCGCACTTTGGTCTACCGCTTGCTTATGGGCTCCACTGATTGCATCGTAAAAGGTTTGACACTGCAACCACAGATCAAGTCCATGATGTGGGCATCTTCGAAGGAGACTTTTATATCTCTCCCATGCTGCGTGTAATGATTCATCATCATCCTGGCGAAAACTTGTGATGTTGCTTCTGAGTTTGGCAGTGCGATCGGGTGGAAAGTGTTTCAAAAGGAATTGTTCAGTCATTTCAGCCCATGTGGTGATGGAACCAGGCGGAAGTGAATCAAGCCAATTGATGGCTCGGCCTCGAAGTGAAAATGGAAAAAGTCTTAGTCAAATGGCGTCGTCTGAACAGTTATTGATTTTGAAGGTAGCACAGATACGAAGGAATCGTGATATGTAAGCATTAGGATCTTCGTCTTCTAACCCATGGAACTGAACAGAGTTTTCTACGAGTTGGATAATAATAGACTTAATCTCAAAATAGTTGTCCGCTATTGCTGGTTGGACAACACTAGACTCATAACCATCTATTGACCCCCATTAAAACATATCTAGATCTGCCACTAGGTTGAGGTCTTTCAAATAGTTGTTATACTATTTGACCTACTTGTTGCTCTATGGTTTGCAATGATGCTTTGTGCTTTTGATGTCAGCTTCGTTTCTTTGGAACCTCTCCTCATTTCTTCGATCAGATTTCCGGATGTACTCATCTGTGGCTTGTGTGGTTAACAACAACTGCTGCAATAAATCTTCCATTGATGATGCTCCACGGTCTAGGTTACTACTGCTTGGACCTTGGTATGGTGGTTTCTATTGTTGGTAAGGTGGCCTTTGGTTGAATCCAGATGATTGTTGGTTATTACCAGCATCTCTGTAATTTGAGTTGCTTCCCCTATTTGAGTTGTTGTTGTATGAGTTGTTTCGCCCTCCTACGTAGTCAACATCTTCAACCACTATAATGCCTTGTGGGCATTCTTTGGTCTTGTGTGAATTTCCACATGTGTTGCATCGTGTTGGAGTTTTCCTTAGCTCGCTTTGCAATTGTTCGAATTTTTTGGTTAGAGCTTCTAATTGGGATGCAATTAGGGTTTCTTTAGAACTATGTTTGGTTCTTAAGGGATGGTAAGCAAAGCTCTTCTTAGCTGCTCTTTCTAAGGCTTGGTATGCTTCTGTTGGCGTGACACTTCCGAAATCTCCACCCGCACTTTGGTCTACCGCTTGCTTATGGGCTCCACTGATTGCATCGTAAAAGGTTTGACACTGCAACCACAGATCAAGTCCATGATGTGGGCATCTTCGAAGGAGACTTTTATATCTCTCCCATGCTGCGTGTAATGATTCATCATCATCCTGGCGAAAACTTGTGATGTTGCTTCTGAGTTTGGCAGTGCGATCGGGTGGAAAGTGTTTCAAAAGGAATTGTTCAGTCATTTCAGCCCATGTGGTGATGGAACCAGGCGGAAGTGAATCAAGCCAATTGATGGCTCGGCCTCGAAGTGAAAATGGAAAAAGTCTTAGTCAAATGGCGTCGTCTGAACAGTTATTGATTTTGAAGGTAGCACAGATACGAAGGAATCGTGATATGTAAGCATTAGGATCTTCGTCTTCTAACCCATGGAACTGAACAGAGTTTTCTACGAGTTGGATAATAATAGACTTAATCTCAAAATAGTTGTCCGCTATTGCTGGTTGGACAACACTAGACTCATAACCATCTATTGACCCCCATTAAAACATATCTAGATCTGCCACTAGGTTGAGGTCTTTCAAATAGTTGTTATACTATTTGACCTACTTGTTGCTCTATGGTTTGCAATGATGCTTTGTGCTTTTGATGTCAGCTTCGTTTCTTTGGAACCTCTCGTCATTTCTTCGATCACATTTCTGGATGTACTCATCTGTGGCTTGTGTGGTTAACAACAACTGCTGCAATAAATCTTCCATTGATGATGCTCCATGGTCTTGGTTACTACTGCTTGGACCTTGGTATGGTGGTTTCTATTGTTCGTAAGTGGCCTTTGGTTGAATCCAGATGATTGTTGGTTATTACCAGCATCTTTGTAATTTGATTGCTTCTCCAATTTGAGTTGTGTTGTATGAGTTGTTTCACCCTCCTACGTAATCAACATCTTCAACCATCATAATGCCTTGTGGGCATTCGTTGGTCTTGTGTGAATTTCCCCATGTGTTGCATCGTGTTGGAGTTTTCCTTAGCTCGCTTTGCAATTGTTCGAATTTTTTGGTTAGAGCTTCTAATTGGGCTGCAATTAGGGTTTCTTTAGAACTAGGTTTGGTTCTTAAGGGATTGTAAGCAAAGCTCTTCTTAGCTGCTCTTTCTAAGGCTTGGTATGCTTCTGTTGCCGTGACACTTCCGAAATCTCCTCCCGCACTTTGGTCTACCGCTTGCTTATGGGCTCCACTGATTGCATCGTAAAAGGTTTGACACTACAGCCACAGATCAAGTCCATGATGTGGGCATCTTTGAAGGAGACTTTTATATCTCTCCCATGCTGCGTGTAATGATTCATCGTCATCCTGGCGAAAACTTGTGATGCTGCTTCTGAGTTTGGCAGTGCGATTGGGTGGAAAGTATTTCAAAAGGAATTGTTCAGTCATTTCCGCCCATGTGGTGATGGAACCAGGTGGAAGTGAATCAAGCCAATTGATGGCTCGGCCTCGAAGTGAAAATGTAAAAAGTCTTAGTCGAATGGCATGGTCTGAACAATTATTGATTTAGAAGGTAGCACAGATACGAAGGAATCGTGATATGTAAGCATTAGGATCTTCGTCTTCTAACCCATGGAACTGAACAGAGTTTTCTACGAGTTGGATAATACTAGACTTAATCTCAAAATAGTTGTCCGCTATTGCTGGTTGGACAACACTAGACTCATAACCATCTATTGACGGTATGGGATAGTGTGTCATCTTCATTTCCTCGTCTTGGTTAGCCATGTCTTCTTCGGATGGTGTATCTTCCAAAATGTCTTCTTCAATGACTGGTGCAGTTTGTTATGATCATTTGCGCAATCTTTGATGGAAAAGTTGTTCGGGTTTCGGAAGAGGCGGAACAAGCTCAGAACTAGACGAGTCGGACATACACTAATTTAATAAGCATAAACTAACTAAGACTTAAAATGAATCAGGCAAAAGTAACTAAACTGACTAGGGCAAACTACCTAAAAATAAAAATAAAGTTTAAACAAAAATATATTAACGAGTTATATACAAGATAGTCAAAAATTTAGTTTGTCTTTCAAACTGCCATGTATTCCCGGCAACAGCGCCAAAAACTTGATAGGTGCGGATAGTATATATATTTTGATAAAGATTTATTACACAAATTCAGTTTAATTGGTTATTACTAATACTAAATCACACACAGAAAAGGCAGTGTACCTGTCGTGGGGTAATATAGTGTTGGTAAGAACCGAGTATCAATTCGTGGACACACCTAACCTAGTCAACAAACATGATGTTTGACTACCAGATTTAGTTTTTGTTAAAGAAAATGATAATTTGTATTAGAAAGATTTTTAGGATTTAAAAATAAACAACAATAGAAAGGAAGTAACTGAGATTTGAAGCGTTTGGATTAAAAACTAGGGAATAAAAGTTATCATCCTAATTATATTCCACTTATGTAACCATGATGAACTGGTGGTGTGATTTAAAGATATAAATTAATATAATTAGGTTAATGTTTATTAAAATGATCTGGTGCGATTTCTCGTCTAGCCTGCTGCCGTAGTGACTTGATCCTATCAGACTGAGTTTTACTGCTCAGATCAAAGCCCTAGTAATGTAGGTAAATCTTTTGTGACCTATTTGGCATATGATTTCTGAAAACATAACTTAATGTCAAAAAGAGAGTTGATCAGGTTCCTTCCTAACATACCGTTAATTTTAGAAAACCGTAACAATTACTGAAGTTTCCAAACTAATAAATGGGAACCTGCAAATGATCAAAAAGTTAGAGTGATATGATTTCTAATAAGCATTTCTAGTTCATTAGCCATGGATTTATTATGAAGACTGCTTTCGTGAATGAAAGTTAATCATATGGTTTTTCAACTTTGTATGACGATCACAATCACAAACCATAAATTTATAACTTCCCGTTCAAATGTAGATGCTACCCATCAATAGTTTTCCCAATACCACCATAACATTAACATAATATTTATCACACCATTAGTTCATCACAAATTACATAAGTTTCATGCCTTTAGGATGGTAAAAAGAGTTTAGCTCATAATGAGCTTGAACATAACAACATATAACAAAGAAGATAGATATGTAATCATCGGTGAAATGGAACAATCAAACCGATAATCCACAATGGATGGCTTTTAGATGATTTCAAGCTTCTTCCAAGTGTTGTATGCACCTCCCAAGCCTCCAAATGATCTTGAAGTCTTGATTCCCGAGAGAGGTCTATAGAGTAACTCTCCACCAAATCTTACCAAAAACAATGAACTTAGGCTTCTATTTATAGGCTTGCCGGAGTGTTTAAGCACGACCCCGTGCTAGTACAATGCTTACGAAAGTTAGTCGGCTCGTACATGCAGGTTGTGTCGGGCATGGCCCCGTGTTGGAGGTGGGGCACGGCCCCGTGTTGGAGGTGGGGCATGGCCCCGTGTCTACTTTTAGGGAACAGTACTTTCGTCCTTGTTAGATGTCCAAACACAGGGGTGTGTTAATTTAGCACAGGGGTGTGTTTCTGGCAAAGCATGGGGGCGTGCTTAAAGAGGCACGACCCCATGCTTGGACTCCAAAGCTCGGATTACTTTAATATCTTGCTAAATATGCTTCTTTTGTCCATCTTGCCCTTTTAAACACCTGAAAACACAATTTAAGAATTTTAAGTACATTTTCATCATTTTAAGAAAGATATTAAGGAATAATTGATGTGCTTTTGATAGGATTTTTAAGTATAATTTGGAGCACATCAGTCAGTATTTAATTCATGCAATATTCATTTACTTAAAAAAGACGGGGGACGGCAGATTAGCTAATAGAAATGAAATCAAATCTGTGTTTCTGATTCAAACTCTATGGAAAATGATAGTACACAGGGAACGAATTGACTGGGACTTCAAAACTAGTGTGCTCAAAATGTGAAATTCAAAGTACATGTCTGAGATGTCTAAGCACAACTAAAGTAAAATGATAGCTAAACTAGTTGCTACTAATATAACATAGAGAAAGTAGACTTAGAGGTTGTTAGTTCATAATATTTTATGTTAGTAGATTCAACACAATAGATGAGTAGACTTCATTGGTGAGTTAAAAAGTCAAACTAAACTATTCAACTTGCCGTGGGTTTTCATCCCATCCCTGGTTAACACAATCAACGCATTTCAAATAAGGGGTGACGAGCAAAATGAACACCACAAATGTGTGCGGGTGACCAAAAATATGAGCATAGCACATGTAAGAGAATGCTAAAAGCAATCAAGCTGATAACATATGTTGTTGGTGCATTATGTGCAAAAACAAAAATAAATGCTCTAACAAGAAGATAGGTTGTGTGCCTTTCTGTTGTGCGTTGGCACTGACCTGAGGATAAGCATAACCTAAATATTCTTGAATTCATTGTTGTTTACGTCTCTCTGCTGCGTGATGACACTGACCTAGGGCTTGGTATCTCTTTAAAAGCTCTTAGAATAGTCTCTTCTTGTCCAATACCCGTAGACTGCTCAAAAATCTCCTGAGGAATGTTGATTACCAAATAAGTGTAAGATCCACAAATGCATGTTGAAATAATTAAACCTGATTCATCACCATTGTAAGTCAAAAGTTTGTGTATGGATTTAAGGGGACAAACATACTGACAATCATAGTGACTGCATTTCTTGGAAGTCAAAATCATTATGTGCATCTTATAGCTTTAGTATGATTTCTTAAAAGTGCTAATGACTCTCAGACATTACAAGAATCTATCATCAATGGCATATTAATAAGGGGTTCCTGATAGATTCTATTATACCTGTATGATTCCATAATGAATAGTTCCAGAAATGATATAATCAATTTGAAGTTGTTCCACTCAAACCTAAAACAACAAAAATATATCTTGTTTCTTTTTAATTTATAAGTTATTATTACTTTTCTAGGCTTTGTAGGATTAATCGTCGGACTATAAAACTGGATGTACTCGGTAAATCACTTACTAAAATGGGTCACGTTTGAGGTGACAATTAAATTTTGAATTGAATGGATCACGTCTGAGGTGATCAATTAGTATTAAACTAAAAGGATCACGTCTGAGGTGATCAAATGATGTTATAAGGTCATAATTTTTATCAAATGTTAACATCTTAAAGGGTTGAAAGTGTATTAGGCTCAAGCTCATAAGTATGAGCCAATCGCACGATTGGATCATAAGTATGAGCCATTCGCAAGATTGGATCATAAGTATGAGCCAATCGCACGATTGAACCATAAGTACGAGCCAGTCAAACAATTGGAGAATGAGTATGGAACAACCATGCGATTGGACTACAAGACTGAACCAATCGCACGAATGGATCAAGGAGTATGAGCAAGTCGCAAGACTAAACCCTAGTCGCATGACTGAAGCATGAGTATGGGCTCAGTCGCACGACTGGAGCATGCGTATGGGTCTTGTCGTATGATTGAACATTAAGATAGTATAAAAAGAGGGGTGAGTCTGTCGCATTTCTCACCACCCCTCAAATCATTCAAAATCTGCTCATACGTAGACACCCTACCAAATTTTCATCTCACAATGATTTCTTGCCGATTGTGTTACTAACCGATTATTGTCCATCTACAGGTATTGTGGGACTGAAATCAATCAAAATGATCAGGGAAATCAAACCCTAAATGACCTAATTGCCTAAAATCAAGAAATCAGTAAACCTCATAAAATAGACCACTTACATGGACAAAATCGTTGAAATGAAGGATACTAAGTGATATTTATAGTTAATGCGAATCTAATGAGCCTAAACACGATGTCTAACATCAAGATTTGGCCAAGATTCAGGATCGGAGTGTCGGAAAGAGTTTTCTGCGAATGGACACTCCGAATGAACTTAAGTCGCACGATTGAGCCAGACACAAGATTCATTCACACGATTGAATCATCCGGTGACTCAGTTGCACAACTGACTCAACCGCATGGCATAACACACGAGTAAGTTCAGTCGCAAGCTCAATCGCATGACTAAACTCAGCCGTATGTTCAATCGCATGACTGAACTCAATCATATGGTTCAATCGCACTATTGAACCAGATTGCTCAAAACAGTGTAATTTCCAACAGTCATCTCTTATGCACAGATCTAATGTTTATGTGTCTTGTGTTATAGCAACATGGCTGATAGGTGGACTATCAACACCAAGCACAACATCTGTGCTCACCCTGATTCTACATCCAAGAATGCTTCAGAGTTCTCATGGATTATTGCATTTCTGCGCAGATCACGAATCTTCAAGGCTATCTATGTCCCCTGCACACCTTATAGATCCATTTAGCAAGTCTTCTGGGAAAGCGCCAGGGTAGATCGGTCCGTTGAGCCACACCATATACAGAGCTCCATTTTTGGTCAAGAGTTCAAGATTACTAAGGCTTATCTGAGGCGGGTCTTAGATCTGAGTGACGATGGAGCCTACTGAACTAAACTACATACCCTGACTGTCCAGGGATGCTTTATGAGGATCAAGTACGTCAGTGACTTAAATGCAGGAAACTGGACAAGAGTCACATGTGCCCATAATTCAAGTATCTGGCACACGTTGAAGTGTATTGCCTCAAAGAGCGAGGAATTGATAAGATGTCTGACCAAATCCAGAAGGCATACATAGCATTTATGTTAAACCACATGTTCAAGAGCTCTCATATGATCTTCTCCTACTTGATGGAGAGGAAGAAGATGATGTTTTGGACAGAGATGGGAATAATGCTATGCAAATGGGTGGTGGTATGGATGATGAAGATTCTCAAGAAGCTAACAATGTTATGTCACTTAATGTACAAGATGTTGATGCTTCTTGGCTCTAGTGGAATATCTCTCAGGCTTATGAACAACAAATTGATCCACAACATAGCCAAAAACTTGCTGAAGAAGTATAAAGATCCTAGAAGAAGGTGATGACTGTCAAGTTGAAACTAAGCTCCTGGTGCATCTGCAGTGTGATAATTTCAGCCCGATCAAGTATCCCTCAAGGAACTAATTGAAGATTGTGTGTGTACTCGTCTGGCTCATACTGAAAAGACTATAGATCAAGACAAAAGTAATGATTCGATGTTTATGTATTGAAAATTTTGTACTTAAAATATGTGTTACATTAATGTAATTAATGATTATTTATGTTTAAATGTCTTGATTAATGATTAATGTGTGATGAGTTGAATGCTTAAATCAAACTGATAACCAGCTAGCTGAGATGTTCTGACTCAATCCTTATGAAATTGACAAGATGCTCCAGAAGTTGATGTACTGAGTGATAATGAGTTGGATGATGTTGATAAGATTGAGGTTGAGGATGTTACAGCTGAGTAATATCCCGAGTAGCTGACCACGAATGCAATGTTATACCCAATTTGGGTGATACTTTTGGCAGTGCTACATTTGAGAAGCTGGATGAAGTAGAGAAAGAAGAAAGCTCAGGCCAAGCTTCGGACACCAATATCGAATTGAAGAAAGCTGAATGGGCGGCTTGTTTTGCTGAAATGAAAGCCCAGCGCGCACCTCTAAAGCAGAATGCCTACACCAAACTGTACAGAGTCAAGAAACATCAGAAGGTGTCCGGTAAAATTGTTGTGTGGGCTTATTTTGAAGTCCTTAATGTCTATGCTATAAAGAAAGAAAAAAGGATTAAGTACTTCAAATATCCTCATGATCTGAAGACTCTTTCTAGTTTTGAGCTTAACCGACTAGCGTTCTTAGATCTGTTGTATGCTAATCCAAGGAAGATGTTAGGTTGGTTTGAGGCTGCGTTGAAGAAAGAATACCACACAAGATGGTAAACTTTAGACCTCAACAATCAAACAGGTACATCCATAGGTCTGAAGTGGATCCGATATCTGGGAAGCCGAAAGTAGTGCTGAAGTGGAGTCCCCCTCCCACAATGTCAAAGATTCCCTTACGGGAAATGCCTCAAGACATCACTCCATACTTCAAATGGTGGTATTATGATTGGAAGACAGGAGAAGCGGTCATAGTTCTAAACAAATATGGAAAGATAGAGACTACCAGGGTATTTGACCCAATGTGGTTAACCAACTATTTGCTCAAGCTGTCAATACTTTATACAAGTGGCCACTATTTTATGACACGTAGGACATTGTAGAAGCTCTCCAGTTTCAACATGTGATAAGACTGCTTTCCATTTGAAATACATGCAGGAGTTACAAAAGAGGAGAAGTACAAGAAGTTTAAAGAACATATGAAGAGTGTTAGACAATAGAGGAAACTAGGTCCAAGGGGGAGTTTGTAGATACATGTGTACCTAGTTTTGAGCTTAAATGTAAATGTCTTCCATGTATTACACATATTTAATGAATGGGTTTAATGAAATATAATATGTGGTTGATGTTTATAATGTTTAATATTTCATATTATCATTATGTTAAAATATAATGAACTTACTATATAGTTTGAGGTTGTTGTACATAATTCTAAGTCAATAATGATTGAGTAATATGTTTAACATAGACAGATGAGCATTCATGCTAATCGCCCGTACTTATGGACCATACGCATGAATACATCATGGTTAGGGACCAATCGCACGACTGAATGAGGAGACTGGATCAGTCGCACGATTGAGACATAAGATTGACTCAATCGCAAGACTAAACCTTTAGTCATGTGTATGGATCAATCGCATGATTCAGTCAAACGAATGAACCATGCTAATGGTTCAGTCGTACAAATGAAAGCCCCTAACCAATAAATGCCACTTAATTCATGGAAAAACTTAACAATTGAGAAGTATTCGAAACACTTACGAACCCAAGATGTCCAAAACGTCCAAGGAAGCATGTCCAACTTCATAGATCATTCCTGGTCAATCTCTATTCGTTCAAAATGTTTAGTTTCAATCCTATATCGATTGGGTAATTGTTCTCACTGATTGGATTGCCAATCAAATAGGATTCTACACTATTTGATTCGGTATAAACGTAGAATCTGTTAGTATTCCGTACGTACACGGTCCTGACACATGTTAAGAGCTCTTTGGTTACTTTTATTGTATTAACCTTTGTTGATACATGTATGTCCCTAGATCATGATATGTGATGTAATAGATCTTGTTTGGTATGATTAATGAAATGATATTGATTGTTTGTTAATTAAAATGTTTAATGTTTCATTAATGAGTCGACATTGAATTGGTTAATTAGGTTAGTGATTGCTTGAATGATTACACATAATGTTTATTAATTAATACATTCAAACTTAATATAATGAAGTTCTCATGCGAATGGCTCATGCGAATGAACCATACGCATGAATAACTTCACACGCATGGTTAAATCGCACGACTGAACCAGGAGACTGGATCAGTCGTACGAATGTAACATAAGATTGGCTCAGTCGCACGACTGAACACTCAGTCGTACGAATGAATCAACCGCATGGTTCAATCGCACGATTGAATCATGCTAATGGTTCAGTCGCACGATTGAATAGTACCAACCTATAAATACAACTCAATTCGTGAAAACCATGGACTCTCGATCAATTACGATTCCAGACGTACCCTAGCCGTCCAGAAACCTCTCAATTCGTTCTCCAAGTTCATAGAACACATTAGATTGATTCCCAATCGATTTCTAACGTTAGTTTCAATTCTTGATTGATTCTTCGTGTGTTCTCACTGATTGGATCGCCAATCAATAGGATTCCGCACTATTTGATCTGGTTTATACGTTAATCTCTAGGTATTTCGATCAAATACCAGGTCCTAACAAGTGGTATGAGAGCATTGGCTCTTGATTAAGCGTGATTCAATCAAGATTGATAAAAAGTTTGTGTTTTTGCACTAAAAACGCAATCTTTTGTGTCAAAAGTGATCTTGGACGTTCCCTGCTCATCAAAGTTTGGTTTCTACGGACTTAGGCAATTCAACCTTGCGAGAGTTCGAATTTTTACGGCTAAAACACGTTTAACCTAGAAATTTTCGCATAACAGCAGCTTCAGTTGCACGAGTGAGCCATTCGCACAACTGGACTCATTCGCATTGCTCAGTCGCACGATTGGACATAGTGGTATCTCCATTCGTACGATTGAACCATTTGGTCGCACGGTTCATACGCATCAGATTCATTCGCACGACTGAGCTAATCACTTTGTGCAGCCGCACGATTGAACCATCGTAGAGTTCATACGCAGGACTGAGTGTTCATACGCACGCCTAGTCCATTCGCACCCTTCATTCGGCTGAGTAAAAATTGCTTATTAGACTTAAAGTTATTTACAATGGAGGATCAAATGTCAGCCTTTACTGCTGGGAAGGACTCTAAGATCCAGAACCTGCTGCTACTTGAGAGTGAGGTGGGTAATCATAATAAACCACCAAAGCTTTTAACGGTAGATGAGTTTCCCCATGGAAACAACGTTTTGAGATCTACCTCAATGGAGTGGATCCGAATCTATGGGAGTCCATCGAGATTGGATATAGTACACCGGTGGGAGCCGATGGAGTAAAGTTAACCTTAGGAGGGATGACAGACGCGCAGAAAGTCAAATATAATGCAAAAAAGAGGGTCTATGCATTGATTACACAGTCTATCCCTAAAGAGATATTCCACCAGTACTCAGAAAATAAGCAGTCCAAGAAACTATTGGATGAGCTAGAGAAGAGGTACGACGGGAATGCCTCGTTGAAGGCAATCAAGGCTAAGGAGTTAAAGAAGGAATTCGACAACTTCTCATCGATGGGAAACGAGAGTTTGGACGATGTTATAGATAGATTCTACCATATGATGAGTGAACTTCATACAAATGGGGTGGCTACTACCATGGAAGAGAAAGTTAATAATTTTGCAGACGGATTGCCTGAAAAATGGGTTTCATTCGTGTCTAATCTTAGACAGAATGGAATGCTGTCAAAACTGGATATTAATGACTTCATTCTTATGTTACAAGAAGAATCACTTAGAATGAAGTACAGAGCTCAGAAGTCTACGTACAATCAAAATCCAGCTTTATATAATGCCACGCCTCAAGCTAAGACATCTGGAGCACCCCTCCAGACTGCATTTGTGTCTAGCTCATCGAGTCCTACACATGCACCTTCTTCAGGTTCAGATGTCAGGGTCTTCTTGTACCCAATACATTGGATCTGAAGCAAATGCTACTAGATTGAAGACCGAGAACCTCGGTAATGTGACTATGGAAGTAGCTCGAGAGCACATGGATCTATTAGCAGCAATGGTCCATTCCTATGATGAACTTGTTGCTGGAAAGATTGGAAACTGCCATCTGGCAGACGAGGACTACGAGCAGGTGGACGAAATGGAGCTTGAGAGAATGGACATAATGTGGGCCTTAGCAGTGCTGTCCGGAGGGCGAAGAAGTTTGTTAAAAAGACTGGACAGAACTTGGTTGCTACTAAGAGAAAATGATATGCTTTAATTGTGGTGAAAAGGGGCACTTCAAGAGAAAATGTGTGAAGCCAAAGAAGACTGGGAACGGGAACCCGTTCTCATCCTTCACTCGTCTAGACAAGCAAACTACCAGTTCTACTTCCTCAAACAAGGACTCAAAAGCCTTGACTGCTTATGATGATGAAGGACAGGATTGGAGCTTTAGGTTTGTCTCACCAGGGGAATCAAACATTGCAAATGTAGAAGATATTGGCAGTGATTCCGCTAGTGAAGGAGATCTAGCAGTTGAGATAGCAATGTCACATAGTGAAGAAGCAACTGCAACCGAGGTCAGTTACAAGCCAAAAGTGGAGACTACCATGTCAGAGACAGAAAAGACAGAAGCAAAAGAATCAGAATCATCTGATACTGCATTGATGGCAAACGCTTCTGAATCAGCTCAGGTAAGTACTACTGACACAATGTTTAATAATCATGCTTGTTCTGATTGTGATGCCTTTAGGAATAGCATAGATGCTAAACTTGCTAGGTTATAGATCATAATGATAACTTGATAAAAGATTTGCATCTATGCACTGAGGCTAATAGGGTATTAAAACAAAATGAGCTCAGTTATAAAGAAAAGATAGACCTTTTGACTAAACAGCTTAGGGAAACTGAAGTAGTTGCCTTTAATCAAGCTAATGACATTTGGTATTATCTTAACTCCCTAGAAGACACTAAGAAGCAAAAGGCAGTTCTAAAAGGAGAAGTAAATTCACTAAAATAGAAACTGCATAGTTTGACTAGTTCTTCGCACATAGTCCAACACTTAGTGAAAGAAAGGAACAACGGGGAGGGACTGGGTTATAAAGTGGTTCCGCCACCACCTGAGA
Organism: Flaveria trinervia; assembly: GCA_025506515.1. NCBI lineage: Eukaryota > Viridiplantae > Streptophyta > Magnoliopsida > Asterales > Asteraceae > Flaveria > Flaveria trinervia. The sequence goes on from CM046446.1 coordinate 38,666,943, forward strand.
CTTTGATGAACCCTAAAACTAGACCTATAAATAGTAATCCCATCAAGGATCATGTAGTGTCTACTCCTCTTGTCAGTGATCTAGATTCCTTATGTTCATCTATTGACACTGGAAACAAACAAAAGGAGACCACTTCAAAGGCAAAGGGTAAATTGCCTTGTTTTAATCTGGAAAAGAAATTTGAAAAGGTTAACTTAAAGTCAGGTTCTAACAAAGTCAAATCAGAACCAAAAAGGGCTTTTAAGGATAATCTTTCACATACTTCAAGTCAAAGACTAATTAACCAAAAAGAAAAGGATGTAAAACAGGTTAAATCAGTTAATTTTGTTAAACCAGTAAACACATCAAAAGAACAGAGTCAAAACCTAAGTGAGTGATGTTACTAGAATGTCACACACGTCTCCACAAAGAAAGTTTAATCATAAAGTTGATAGCAGGGCGTGCTACAACTGTGGAGAATGTGGACATATTGCTTCCTACTGTCCTTATTATCAGACACGTAGGAAGAAGATTGAACTTCAGGACTCAAAACCTAAGTCTTTTAAGAGGAGCTCTTTAACTCCACCTAGAAGAACTAGTGAACAGAAAGTTCAATCCGTTAGCCAGTCGACTGTTTATCACAAACAGGCATTGCACAAATCTGGCTTATAGAAAGAGAAGTCAACCTCTGTGGCTGATAATGATGACAAGAAGGAACCTGAGCTACCCTCACCTTCTAAGGGTCAATGGGTTGAATTTCTGATGTGTGATGCCTCTGGGAAACCCAAGCCAGTAAAGGCTTGGGTTCCTAACCTAAACTAATCTTTTACCTTGTATGTGCAGGTTGTTCAATACAGTGCTGAAACTAACACGTGGATAGTAGACAGCGGAGCATCCAGGCACATGACAGGAAACAGAGCCCTTTTGTCAAATGTCAAACAAATAAAAGGAGGGCATGTTTCGTTTGCAGGAAACAAGGGAGGCTATATCACAGCTCAGGAAGAAGTTGGAAATCAGAAAGTTAAGTTTGATAGGGTGAACTATGTACAGCAACTTCAAAACAACTTACTCTCTGTTTCACAAATATGTGATAAGGAATTTAAAGTCATCTTCGACAACAAGAAGTGTTATGTACTGAAGAAAGACTACGTGATCCCAGAGGACCAAGTTTTGATGACTGCTTCAAGATATAAAGATCTTTATGTCTTGGATCTGTCAACAGCTTCTACAATGGATCATGAGGTTCAGTGTTTTCTATCCAAAGCTACTGAAAAAGACTCCATCTCCTGGCATAGGAGAATGGGACACATCAGTCAAAGGAAGATGAATCACTTGATTTAGAAGGATCTGGTGAGAGGTGTAAATGTCAAGAACTTTTAGCTTCCTGATTTCTGTATAGCTTGCAAGAAAGGTAAACAGACAAAGAAGTCTCATAAGGAAAAGAAAGTTCATTTAATAGAACTTCCTCTTGAACTTCTACACATGGATCTGTTCGGTCCAGTCAGTACAAAGAGCATTGCAAGCGACTTGTACTGTTTTGTGGTCACCGATGACTACTCAAGGTCATTTGGGTAATGTTTCTGAAATCCAAATCAGAAACATTTAAATCATTCAAGGAGTTGGTAACGACACTGGAATCTCTCTACAAGCTGAAAGTTAGACAAGTACGCTCAGACAACGGAACGGAATTCAAGAACCATTGGATGGAGGAATACTGCAAGGAAAAGGGGATTGTGCATCAATTCACTTCTGCTTACACACCTCAGATGAATGACGTTGCTGAGAGAAAGAACAGGAGCTTGATAGAGACAGGACGGACTATGCTGGCAGACTCGAAACTGCCTATCCAATTCTGGAATGAGGCAGTGGCAAATGCATGTTATACACTGAATCGAGTCCTGATAGTCAAGCGCCACGGAAAAACATGTTACGAGCTACTACAAAGATGCAAACCGAACTTGGAGTATCTCAAACCATTTGGGGCGCCGTGCACACTTCTGAAGAAGACACAAGAGGGGAAATTTAGCGAGAAGGCAGATGAAGGCATCTTTCTAGGATACAACATACCTAACAAGCGAGTTTACAATAACTCAACAGGTCTAGTAGAAGTTTGGTGTAATGTTGATGTTCAACGATTCACCACACCACCTACTGGTAAAGGACCCGCCTACTTCTTTGACTATGATGGATTCTTCAAGTCCTTCAACATTCCTCTCTCTCCCTCGGATGACGAATTAGCTACACGAATGATGTATGATAGCTTGAATCCACCAACATCTAGCTCACAGGGAGAATCATCTACTCATTTAGGGGGAGTAATCGACTACAGTGACACCTCCTCTGAAAATGAAGCTGAAGAAGATACCTAGAACAGTCAGGAGGAACAGGTTCCAGTTCCTGAAAGTCCACAAGCATCTACCAGTGGTGCACTTTCGACATCAGAGCCTCAAACTCCAACTACCTCAGATGAAGAACCAAATTTTCATCATCTTGGCTCTGAGGTAGCTGTTCTTACTACTCCAGGATCACGTCTAAACGTTTATCATCCCTTAGACAATGTCATTGGGGATGTCCAATCAGGAGTACAAACCCGAAATCAGCTATACTCAGCTGATTATGCCTCTGTTATGGAAAAGGGATATATCCATGATGGTGCTATCGGTGTTTTGTCTCACAGGTTGAGCCAAAATATGTAAGTGAAGCACTAAATGATGAGGCGTGGGTGAGTGCAATGCAAGAAGAGCTTCTTCAGTTCAAGAAGTTAGGTGTATGGTCTCTGGTTGATAGACCTAAAGGTGCTAAGGTCATTGGCACCAAATGGGTTTTAAAATGCAAGAAAGATGACCAAGGGATCATTATTAGGAACAAGGCTCGACAGGTTGTTCAGGGATTTCGCCAAGTTGAGGGAATTGATTACAATGAGGTATTTGCACCCGTGGCAAGGATGGAAGCCATTCGTATCTCCTTGCCTATGCATCGTACATGAAGATTAAAGTCTATCAATTAAATGTGAAGAGTGCATTCTCATGGGGAAATAGAGAAACAGTTTATGCAGTCAACCCGAGGGATTTGAGATCCTTATCACCGGGATAGAGTCTACAGCTGACAAGGTTTATACGGGCTTCATCAAGCTTCCACGAGCTGTATGAGAAAAGAAAACTCTCGACTATCTTGTGAAACACGCTTTCGCAGGGGAGTCATGACTGCACGCTGTTCATAAAGAAAAAGATGGCCGACCGACTGCTCGTACAAATCTAGTGTGACATAATTTTGGTTCAAAGAACGAAAGAGTTTATGCAAGCTTTGAAGCAGTTATGCAGAAAGATTTGAGAGAAGTGCTATGGGGGAGGATGAAGTTCTTTCTCGGGCTACAGGTGATGAAACACCAAAAGGGGATTGTTGGACCAAAAGAACCAATGAGCCGGATCAGAAAAACTTTAAGTCCCACAGACATCACAACAACTACTGAAGACACAACAGCTGAAGATAAAGCTGATTACAAAGTCTGAAGACAAGTGCTGAAGACAGTCTGAAGACACAAGTGCTGAAGACAAAGTCTGAAGACACAAGTGCTGAAGACAAAGTCTGAAGACAAGTGCTGAAGACAAAGTCTGAAGACAAGTGCTGAAGACAAAGTCTGAAGACACAAGTGCTGAAGACAAAGTCTGAAGACACAAGTGCTGAAGACAAAGTCTGAAGACACAAGTGCTGAAGACAAAGTCTGAAGACACAAGTGCTGAAGACAAAGTCTGAAGACACAAGTGCTGAAGACCAAAGTATCAGACGTTGTCACAACAGCTGAAGAGGTCTTCTTCAGTAGTTGTGATGGTTTACCTTTCAGTAGTTTCTTGTTTCAGTATTTGTAAAACAACTGAAGAGTATGTTCTTCAGTTGTTATGTTTCAGTAGTTCTTTTCAGTAGTTGTATAATAGTTAACACTTAGTATTTTTGTAAGAAGATGTCAGCTGTGACATCTTCAGTAGTTGTGTAACTATCAGTAGTTTGTGATAAATTCTGTTAGATGTCACTATCAAGTGACATCAGCAGACGTCACATCTCTTATATAAGAGGTGTCGACCTAATTGTAATTGTGACATTCCGTTACCACGAAAGCGAATATTGAATGAAATATATCTGCAGAATTCTCTCTATCTATAACCGTTTTGTTCTTACATTGAATATCTTTTGTTCTTGTGAATTGGCTAATTCATTGTTAGAATTCCGCTGCTATACTCTCTAATCAATCAAACGTAGATCACTGATCCACAAGTGGTATCAGAGCAGGTTAATCATTGATTGATCTAACAATTGATCATTGAAACTGCTAATTGATATCTATGTTTGATTGAATTAGCATTTTGCAAGAACTGGTTATAGATTATTGAATTTCTGACGCTTTCGTTCATTTATTTTGAGATCTCTCTTGGTTCAATTGGTTGTTGTGTTTTGTTCTAAATCTGTTATAGCTTAATTGAATTTGATTGAATCTGAGATGACTACTCCTTCTAATGATCCTCACAATACTGGTTCCTCAACCAAGCCCCCGATGCTGGTTAGGACCGAGTATAACATATGGCAGCGAAGAATGCTTCATCACCTGTCTGTTAACAGTTCAGGTTGTTGGACATCTGTGGTACATGGACCACATAAGCCTATGGTGAACAATCCGGAAACCAATCAAATGGTTCCGAAGAAGAAGGAACAATACTCTGATGAAGATCGGAAACTGTTTGAGATTGATGCTAAAGCCCATGGAATTCTGGCCATGGCACTGCCTAATGAAATCTATTCAGGGCTTATGCATCATGAAACTGCTCATGATCTCTGGAATGCCCTGAAGGAACAATTCGGTGGCACAGATGAGGTCTTAGCAAACAACAGAGAAATCCTTGCCCAACAATATGAGACATTCTCTCATAGAAAGGGTGAGACACTGACTCAACAGTTTGAGCGTTTTTCCTGCTTGATCTCTGAGCTGAAAATGGTGAAACAGGAATACACCAATAGCCAGATGAATAACAGGTTCCTCAGATCACTGCCTGAGAGATGGGACACATACACTATTGTCCTACGCTCCAGTGCAAATCTGGATAGCCTATCTCTCACCCAACTTCATGGGAAACTGCTTACATTCGAAAGAGAGATAGAGCAGAAGAGAAACTGTCCTCATCAGGAAAGCTCACTGATGACTTTGTACCAGGGATACTGCCTTGGTTGGTCATGAGTCAGAATATGCTGCATCTGAAAGCAATTATGATGAGCATATTGATTTCTCTTCAAATAGTTCTGATCATGCATTTGTTGGTATTGAGAGTCATTCTGGCAGTAATAGTGACAATCTATGCTTCATCATGGATGATTTGAAAGGAATAGCTGATGATGATCTAGAAGAGATGGATATTCTGAGCCAAATGGCATTGATTAATATCAGATCTCAGAAGTTCTATAAGAGAACTGGCAGGAAATTTCCTGGACTCTCTGGCAAAACCAAAGTTGGTTTTGACAAGAGTAAGTTGAGGTGTCACAAATGCCAAAGGCTGGGACACTTTGCAAGAGAGTGTAGATCAACTGGATCTAACTCTTCTGCACCCTTTGTGACTTTTCCTAGTACTAGTCCACAAAACAGAGGGCAACATCCTGCTGGTTCTGGTCATCATTCACATCCTAGGTCTCCTGCATACTTTGTTCCCCAGGGTCAAATGTCATATCCTTATCCCTGCTATTATATGCCTCAACCAAATCCTGTTCAAGCTCCAATTGCACAACAACCACAAGCATTGCCTGAACCACAACCTTCCCAATCTCATCAACAAACTCAACCTCAACACACAGCTTCTTCACCCCAGGAGTTGTTGACTGGAGCAGTTTACCAGATGATTTGTCTGGTCATGAACAACTGTTCACTGGTGCTGGTCAACATGGTGGTGACAGTCCCTTTGGAAATCTAGCTCTTATGGCTTTGGATTCTGCTGATACTTCATCCACTAATGCCTCTACACCAAAGGTATCACAGGTATCCTCTGAGGCAAAAGCCAAATTATGTTCTGAAACATGCATAGCAGCATTTGCATCTATTAGAGAAGCAAATGTAGCTTTGATAACAAGAACATTGAGCTAGAACAAACAATTTCCAAAGAAAAGCTGAATTTGAGTCTGTGCTTAATGAAAAGAATGATGAGATTTACAAACTTAAATGCCAAATCACAGATATAAGGCTAGGGAAGAGGTACTTCTAGAGAAGTACAAAGATCTCAAGAAACCCTTGCAGTCACCCAAGTAGAGTGTGATCGATGGGTACAATCATGCAAAGGTTTTGAAATGCTTCTTAGTAAGCAATCTGCTTCCAATGTGAAGTTTGGCATTGGTTACAATCACACTGCTCCACCTACAGATTTTACTCCCAGAGCAGAGGTAGAATCTGATGGTGAGAGCAATAACCAATCCATTTCATCATGTGATCTACTTTCTGATACGCACAATCAGAAGTAGAAGTCAGCACTAAGCCCTCTCAGAACCTATCAGCTGATGTTGATGGTTCCACTGCTGACACTCACATGATCAATGAGTTGATCAACTCAGGAGTTAATTCTGAAAGTCCTGAAAGGACTAGAGAGCAAGATTTAACACCTGAAGTTCAAACTCCAACTACTGCAGTACTAAAAGAAGAAAACTGTCAGTAGAAAGAGTTTGAAGACTACTAAAGAGGAAGTCAAGAAAGCAAACAATGCTTCCAAAGCACTGAAGAGCAAGTCTTCAGTTGTTTCATCCTCTTTAGTTGATGATCAACATAAGATGAAGAAGAAACCATGTGAAGTATGTGGTTTGTTCAATCATCTTACAGATGATTGCTGGTACAAAAGAGGATCCAAACTCAAACATAAAGAGGAAATTAAAGAAAATGGTTAAAATGAAAACTGAGTTTGAGACCACATTTGTATCAGCAACATCAAATCCTGTAACCCTTAAGTCCATAAAGAAATCCAAAAAGGAAGGGGTTAAACAGGTAACAGCTGAGATTGCTCAAAAGAAGAAGGTGCAACATAGGAACTTATCAAACTCCATGGCAATGTGTCTGATGAGCTGAAAGCTTTATCACAAAATCAGACACAGCTGGTTATGATGTTCAACATCTATTTGGAAGAGTTAACCAATTAGATGTTCCTATGTTGAAACCACAGAAAAGGAGGTCCAAGCCAAAGGATTCCTCTTCTTCACCATCTTCTTCCTCTCAGGCTGTTGTTTCCAACAACCTGTTAGTTTACCATCTGTTGATGAGAACAGGCCCAAAACCAAAAAGGTTTGGGTCTCCAAAACTAACTGATTGTTTATAATTGCAGGGTTCTTCAACATGCCAAAGTAGCATCTGGTATGTAGACAGTGGGGGATCTATGCACATGACTGGGAACAGCTCTCTTCTTCATGACTACTCTCAAGGAAAGAAGGGGTTGTTTCTTTTGGCAATGATGCTAGGGGTTACATCATTGGAAACGGCTTTGTCTCCAATGGAGAAATAAAGTTTGATGATGTTAATCATGTGGAAAATCTCAAGTACAATCTCTTGAGTGTCAGTCAAATGTGTGATAAAGGCCATGTTGCTCTTTTCACCAGTCAGAACTGTAGGATTCTGTCATCCAAAGTTCTGCATTTGATTGATAAGGTGTTGGATGATCACACTCTCCTGAGAGCCAACAGGACAGGAGAGTGTATGCCTTAGATCTTTCCAAGAAAATAGATCTCAGAGGCAATCCTTGCCTATTTTCCAAAGCCTCTTCTCAAGAATCTAAACTGTGGCACAGAAGGCTGGGTCATGTTAATTTCAAAAACATGAATCAGCTAATCCACAATAGTTTAGTTAGAGGCTTACCAATAAAGGAGTTCCACTGTGATGAAACCTGCACTGCTTGTTTAAAAGGAAAACACACAAAGTCTCATTCCCTCCTATTGAAGAGCCTAAGTCCACTGCCTGCTTGCAATTAGCATATGGATCTATTTGGTCCTGTGAGAGTAATGAGCATGGCAAAGAAGAAATACTGTCTGGTAATTGTGGATGATTACTCCAGATTTGTATGGACTTTCTTTCTACATTCAAAGGATGAGGTTGCTCAGAAGATTATTCACTTTGTGTTGTATGTTGAGAAGCAGTATTCCCTTCCAGTCAAGTGTATTAGGAGTGACAATGGAACTGAATTCAGAAACCATACACTTGATGACTTCTATCTTTCAAAGGGAATCAAAAGGCAGTTTAGCATACCACGGACTCCAGAACAAAATGGAGTAGTGGAGAGAAAGAACAGGACCCTAATTGAAGCTGCAAGGTCCATGCTGGCTGACTCTGGTTTGCCACTGACCTTTTGGGCTGAAGCTGTTAACACAGCTTGCTATGTGCAGAATAGAGTCTTAGTAAATCAGAGGTTGATGAAGACTCCATATGAAGTTCTCCATCACTTGGCTCCTCTAATTTCATTTTTCAAAGCATTTGGGTGTCCCTGTTTTATTCTCAACACAAAGGATCAACTCCAAAAATTTGATCCTAAGGTGGATGCAGGGTATTTTGTTGGTTATTCATCTACTTGCAAGGCATACAGAGTCTTCAACTGCAGAACAAAGATAGTTGAAGAGACTTTGCATGTGAAGTTTAATGAATCTCCTATGGACAAGATTCCACAAAACCCTGTGGAGTTGTTTGATTTGGACATACTGCAATATGTTCCTTATCAACCTCCAGCTGTTGCAGATCTGTGGATAAATCATCTTCTGCAGCATGTCTTCCACCTGGTGGTATTGATGATGATGATGATAATATCAATACTCACCTATTCAAGTTTAGTGACCAACTGCCTGTGTCTGCTAAATTTGATGTCCTGTAGCTTCAGCAGTTCCATCCACAACAAATGCTGATGAGATCTCTGATTCCTCTACATCTTTTGAGTTACCATCTAATTCTTGGTTTCAAGAGTCTGCATCAACATCTGCTGCTGCTGAAGGTCCTACAAACACTTGCACAGATCTCATTGTTTATCAAGAACTGAAGAATCACCCAATGTCTCAGATTATTGGTGATATCAATGCTGGTGTTTCAACAAGAAGTCAATTGTCTAACTTCTGCTTCTATGCTCTCTTCATCAGTCAGCTAGAGCCAAAGAACTACCATGTTGCTTTGAGAGACAATGGATGGGTTGAAGCCATGCAGCTTGAGCTACTTCAGTTCAAGAAACAGCAAGTGTGGGAACTGGTTCCTCTTCCCCCAGGTAAGTGTGCAATAGGCACTAAATGGGTGTTTAGGAATAAAACTGATGAAAATGGGCTTATTGTTAAGAACAAGGCTAGACTGGTTGTACAGGGGTTTTCACAAGAAGAAGGTATTGACTATGATGAAACCTTTGCCCCTGTAGCCAGACTAGAGGCAATCAGATTGTTTTTAGCCTATGCTGCATTCCACAATCTTAAAGTTTTTCAAATGGATGTCAAAAGTGCTTTTTATATGGTAAAATAAAGGAAGAAGTTTATGTGTGTCAACCACCAGGTTTTGAGGATAATAAACATCCTGAATGGGGTATAAACTTGATAAGGCTCTTTATGGGTTGAAACAAGCTCCTAGAGCCTGGTATGAGACACTTTCCACTTTTCTTCTTAAGAATAATTTCACTAGAGGCTCCATTGATAAAACTTTGTTTATTAAGAAGGTGGATCAGCATAAGCTACTTGTTCAGATTTATGTTGATGATATCATTTTTGCATCCTCTGATCCCCAGTTGTGTGATGATTTTACAACATTAATGAAAAAGAGGTTTGAAATGAGTGCAATGGGAGAATTACAGTTCTTTCTAGGCTTGCAAATTAAACAAAAGGCTGATGGAACCTTTATTCATCAGTCAAAATATACAAAAGATCTTTTGAATAAGTTTGATTTACAAAACTGTAAGCCCTGTTCTACTCCCATGTGCAACACCACACAACTGGATGCAGATCAGAAAGGTAAAGCTGTTGATGAAACACTTTACAGATGTATGATTGGGTCCTTGATGTATTTAACAGCTTCTAGACCAGATATTATGTTTGCTACATGTGTTTGTGCTAGATTTCAGGCTGCTCCTAAAGAGTCTCATTTGATTGCAGTCAAGAGAATCTTTAGATATTTGCAAGGTACACAATCTCTGGGTTTATGGTATTCCACTGGACACTCTTGCAAATTAGTTGCTTTTTCAGATAGTGACTATGCAGGGTGCAAGTTAACTAGAAAGTCAACTTCTGGTGGTTGTCAATTCCTAGGCAACTGTTTGATTTCTTGGCAGAGTAAGAAACAAACATCTGTTGCTACATCAACTGCTGAAGCCGAGTACATTGCTGCTGCAAGTTGCACTTCTCAGGTACTCTGGCTTCAGAACCAACTTCTGGATTATGGCATTACAGAGACTAAGACTCCATTATTAATGGATAGTGCTTCAGCTCTGTGTATTGTCAAAAATCCAGTCCAGCACTCTAGGACCAAACATATAGAGATCAGACATCACTTTATTCGGGATTGTTTTGAAAAAGGTCTGATTGATCCTAAGTTTGTGCCTAGTGCTGATGAGCTTGCAGATATTTTTACTAAGCCTTTGGATAGTTCTACTTTCCAAAACCTTGTGTTAAGGCTTGGTATGCTGCAGCTAGAATAAGTGACAACTACTGATGATTTCAGTAATAATTACTGGTGATCATTGGTAACCATGTCACATATAAGTACTGATGAGTTCTTTCACCTTCAGTAGTTTTATAACTACTGACGGCTAAATGCCTCACAAGTACTGAAGTACTTTATCTGTTCTAAACCACTGATGTAGTTACAACTACTGATGTAGTTACAACTACTGAAATCAGTACAAACAGATAAGTACTGACGTCCTATGAAACACCTGAAAAGCAGATGCAAAGTCTGATGAGTAGTGTTGAGGACAGTATGAAACAGCTGAAAGGCTATGAATTGACGAAAACTACTGAAGAGAACTTTCTCTTCAGTTGTTTCTACAACTGCTGTTTCATTCTAAACAACTGAAGCAAAACCATGTCTTCAGTAGTTTTATAACTACTGATGACTAACACCAAGTCTTCAGCTGTTTACAACAACTGATGACAAAACCACTGTCTTCAGTAGTTTCACAACTACTGATGACAAACACCAAGTCCTCAGTTGTTTCATCATCTGAAGTCAAAACCATGGTCTTCAGTAGTTTTCTAACTGCTGATGCCTAAAACCACGACTTCAGCTGTTTCAACGTCTGAAAGGGTAATACCATGTCAACAGTCGGTTTAAAACTACTGATGACTAACACCAAACCCTTCAGTCATTTTCTAACCCTACCTATAAATACCTGTCCTCTTCTCGAATGTTTCATTAGCCGTTATTTTCTGAGCTTCTCTCTCTCAAACATGGCGACCATGAGTCTGAAACCACGACATAACTGCGTTGCTTACCTTACAAAGTCGGCTTTCTGGAACAAATATGATAATGCCATTGACTTAATGGTGGATTCCCCATATCGCACAGCCTTTCTCTTGAATCCGACCATCTACCCTGAATCCCTCAGTCAATTCTGGTCAAATGCTTTTGTTCATACTGATGAGTCTACCGGCCAAATCTCTGTTCGGTCCCTTGTCAACCAGAAACCAGTGGTCGTTACAGCCGACATCATTCGTCAGGCCTTACACTTACACGACTCCACCGCTGTGACTGAATACCCAAAGGCACAACAGATATGTCCTTTATCAATCATGGGTATGAAGGTGATCTTCGGGCTACAACCATTCTGAAGAAACATTTCCATGATGCTGAGAAATTTTTTTCACATGGTAAATGTCTGCTTAGCCTCCAAGACATCTTCTTGGGATCAAATGTCATCCCAATGGCAACAGGTATTGTATTCTATTCTAGAACACCAACCGCTAAATTTTTCTGAAATCGTGTTTCTAGAAATAAAGAACTTGGCTCAGAAACCTGCGGCAAACCGATGGCCATTATATCCCAGGTTTCTGATGGCCATTATTTTAGATGAATTAAAATCTGATGGCCTTGTTGGCCTTGGAGTCCCTGCACCAGCTGTTTTGGCTGAGGTATACTCCAGGCACAACTCAGACTTACTCTCAAAGAAGCTGCCCGAATGCTAAAGCCCAAGCACAGGGAACCCACAGCTTCCACCACCAGAACCAAAGTCCCCACTAAACCAAAACCAAAACACCCCAAAACAGCTATTCAGGGAGATGAGTCCCCTGAAGATGCTCCTGTATCACCCAGGCAGGATATACTTGCTGGTTTAAACCCCCCAGCAGTATCAGAGACTCTACCAGCCACAGCCGCTCAGGATTCCTCTCAAAAGGAGCCTGCAGCCACCACAGAAGGGGTACCCACACATCTGGGATCTTCCTCACTTGAGGAGATTGCCATTGAAGAGCACCATCCTCCCCAGGTGCACACTGCTTTTTCCCCATCTCCCCATGCAACCGCCCCCCAAAGTCCAACCATAATCATTGCAAACGTGCTGACTCAGTTGCATGCCTCTCCTCCTCCCCAACAACCACCAACAAAGGGGAGAACCACAGATATTGAGGAAGAGGATCACCGTGCTTCTGACAACCACAGCACCGGGGTTTACAAGTTCTATCTCCTAGTGTGGATAGGGAGATTAGAACATCTAGTGAGGCTGCCACCTCTTCTGAATCAGCACATGATCAGAATGAGGCTAGTAACATAGCTAAGACCTCACTAGAGGCAATAGCTGATGAAGGACATAGTCCTGAGGCTGGAAGTCCCCAGTTCCAAGAAAAAGGGGCACATGCTAAAACTGGTCTACACCCAGTGCATGTACATCCTGCTACAAGCAGGAGGTCAGGTGATTCAGCATCTGCTGATGATGACCTGGGCTTTTTCTATGACGTTCTAGCCCACAACACCATCCTGGAGGCTGAGGTAAGCAGACTACAAGAACTGCTTGCCAAGAAGTCTCAGGATGTAAGTCCATCTGCCCCCACCAACCCACAGATGGCACCTTCATTTGAAGGTCCCCCAAACACTTTACCCTCTCACTTCACTGAGCCTCCAGCCTCTGCTTTTGGCACTATCTCTCCGGGACAGAACCCCCCTGAGCAGATGGTTGCTGTATTCCAACAATCCCTACCTCTCATCACTCCCATCATCAATGACATTGTTTATAAAGCCATTGATGAGAGGATCTCCTCAAGTCTACAACCACTCATTGATGATGCTGTGCACAAGAAACTTTCTGCGGTACAACCCCTGCCACCAATGCATCCAAAAAGGGGGAGAGTACAGCAGTGAAACAAAGAAAGAAAAAGAACTGAGGATGAGAAGGCACAAGAGAAAACCAAGGAGTTGGAAAAAGAAAAGGAACAACAACTGATCACTTACAAAAGAAAGAAAAGTGCTGGTGATCAAACGAATGCTGAAGAAAAATCCTTGGAAGAGCTGGTAAAAGATGCAGATGAAACACACAACCGATCCATGGACAAAATCATTGAGCAACTCTTCAAGCAAGGCTTTGATACAGCCACACTAGACAGTGAGATCAGGAGGTTGGAAGTAGAGGAAATTCAAAACAGATGGGCTGGGTACAATGTGCTGGAGAAAGAGAGATTGGAGATCATGATTCGATTCATAGCCAAATACTTAGGAAGATCACTGATGGAGATTCGTTCATGGACCAGAGACAGCATTCTGGCTATAGCCACCAGAATCTGTTTGTCTGAGCAATTTCATAAGGGGATAATCATTGAAGCACTTGATGAGGCTGGGGCTGGAAAAAGGTTTGAAATGGCAAGACTCACAAAAGCCAACTCACAACCAAAATGCTTGAACAACCTTCCCAATCACCCACTCAAAAACAGCCTACCCCTCAAATCTCCAAACCAATCTCAAAACCCAAATCCAAACATCCTCAACCTTCAAAACCAATTCCTTTACCACAAAAACCAACCCAACCATCATCCAGTGATGCACCTAGAAGGAGGAGAAGGGTGCTGAGGATAGAAGAAGATGAAGAAGAAGAGGATGAAGATGATAGTCTGCCACTCTCTCTGTTCTAAGGCTACCAGAACCCAGGAGTCAATCATGATCACACCTGACTCACAAAGGGAAACGGTTAGAGTCAAAATAGAAGATGAAGAACAGCAGAAGCAGCACGATGAGCAACTACTGAAGATGGTTGACAAGGAATTTCCTCAGTCATCATCTATACAAGCCATGAAAGGGCATGCTCAGAGGCTGTACACTCTCAGACACACATTTCAGTATCAAAAGGAGAGAGTGAGAGTATGGCCAGACCCCAAGGTGAGTTCTAGAATCCACAAAAGATCCATTCCACATAGATACAATGGCCAGGTTAGAAAAACAATAGACTCTACAATCATGTTGGCCATTGTAGTCTCACCATGGGAAATAATCGATGAATTCAAGAAGGCTCATCAATCAAAAATGACCCCTCAAGCCTTACTGGAAAACAAGATGATCAAAAAGGGGTTATTATATAAGAAGCTTGAAGACATAAGAAGAATGAGCTCCAGTTACTTCTTGAGGGCACTCATCCTGATGAATTTGTCTATAGGGAGATAACTACTGTGGAGTTGAAGAATGGCAGGACTGTAAAGTACTTATCTGAGTACTATGGTCCAGAGTTCTTCTTTGAAGGAGGAGTAGAAGAACTCTCCAAGGAGGAACAGTTGTTCTCCTTGAGGCCTATGTTCGAGAGTCGTACAGACTCATCATGGGGAAGTAGATCTCATGAATGGGGTAAAAACTCTGTGTCCAGTTCCCCAAAACAGAGTTCCCATTCATACCTTGCCAAACAGATCTCTGAGATTTCTTCCCAGGCCAGTGCTTATATGGGTCATCTTCTCAACTGATCAAGAAGGAAAAAGACCAACCATTTTGCCAACAATAAGTGGGACCTCAATAAAGTAAAGGTTTTGGCTGCATTGGTTCAGGGGGAGTTGTTGGACCAAAAGAACCAATGAGCCGGATCAGAAAAACCTTTAAGTCCCACAGACATCACAACAACTACTGAAGACCACAACAGCTGAAGATAACAGCTGATTACAAAGTCCGAAGACAAGTGCTGAAGACAGTCTGAAGACACAAGTGCTGAAGACAATGTCTGAAGACACAAGTGCTGAAGACAAAGTCTGAAGACACAAGTGCTGAAGACAAAGTCTGAAGACACAAGTGCTGAAGACAAAGTCTGAAGACACAAGTGCTGAAGACAAAGTCTGAAGACACAAGTGCTGAAGACAAAGTCTGAAGACACAAGTGCTGAAGACAAAGTCTGAAGACACAAGTGCTGAAGACAAAGTCTGAAGACACAAGTGCTGAAGACCAAAGTATCAGACGTTGTCACAACAGCTGAAGAGGTCTTCTTCAGTAGTTGTGATGGTTTACCTTTCAGTAGTTTCTTGTTTCAGTATTTGTAAAACAACTGAAGACTATGTTCTTCAGTTGTTATGTTTCAGTAGTTCTTTTCAGTGTTGTAATAATAGTTAACACTTAGTATTTTTGTAAGAAGATGTCAGCTGTTTGACATCTTCAGTAGTTGTGTTACCTATCAGTAGTTTGTGATAAATTCTGTTAGATGTCACTATCAAGTGACATCAGCAGACGTCACATCTCTTATATAAGAGGTGTCGACCTAATTGTAATTGTGACATTCCGTTACCACGAAAGCGAATATTGAATGAAATTATCTGCAGAATTCTCTCTATCTATAACCGTTTTGTTCTTAATTGAATATCTTTTGTTCTTGTGAATTGGCTAATTCATTGTTAGAATTCCGCTGCTATACTCTCTAATCAATCAAACGTAGATCACTGATCCTAACAGGACTTTCTACATCAGACCAATAGTAGAGACATTCATAAATCGCTGACTGGAGAATGTATCTGCTGCCGGTACTCACTGGCTACGAATCACGACATTGCACTGATGAACATGGAGATCTTGTGGAGCCACGATGTACCGAGGAATGATTGGATCCCTCATGTATCTCACTGCCTCTAGACCTGATATCTGTATGCGACATGTTATGTTCTAGATATCAGGCTAAACCTAAGGTCAATCATCTGATCGGGGTCAAAAGGATTTTTTTCGTACTAAAGGGTACACCCACCTTGGGTTGTGGTATCCTCATGATGATGATTTTGAGCTCACGGCGTATAGTGACTCGGACTACGGAGGCTGCAAGATGAACTACAAGTCTTACATCAGCAGGGTGTCAATTCTTTGGGAAAAGTTAATTACCTGGCAGTGTAAGAAGCAGACATTGGTTGCATTGTCAACCTATGAAGCCGAATATCTTGCTGCTGCAAGTTGCTGTTCACAAATCATCCGGATTCAACAGCAAATGCGGGATTACGGTTTAACGTTCCATTCTACTCCTATTTTTGTAGATAACTCTGCTGCAATTGCAGTAACTAAAAATCCGGTCCAGCATCGTAAGACCAAACATATCGGTATTAAATATCACTTCATACGATATTTTTTCGAAAAGAACTTAATTGATGTGGTAAAAATTATACTGATTTTCAACGCGCTGACCTCTATACTAAAGCCTTTGATAAACCACGTTTTCAATATCTGCTAGAGGTCAACGGCGTTAAAAAGAGAAGTGAGGTTATTCCTGACGATGATCATGTGCAGTCCGATGTAGTTTAGTTAATTTTTCTTTTTTTTATTTTACTTTATTTGTTTATTTTAGTCTGTTTAAATTAAACTCATGTTATTCTGCTGTTTATTAAAATCCTAAAATAATTAAACCAGGTTTGATTTTAGTATTTTAGGGGGAGAATAAGTCAGCAAGCAACATTAAAAAAAATGGAGCAAGAGTCAGAGAAGACAGAGGGAATGGTCCAAGCCTCAAAGGATGATGTTGATATCCGTAATGTTGAATGGGCTGCATGTTTTAAAGAAGTTAGAGCCCAACGTGCTGCACCGAAGAGGGATGCCTACACCAAGCTCTATAGAGTCAAGAAACATCTTAAGGTGTCAGGCAGGATTATAGCATGGGCATATTTGATGATCTTAACGTTTATACCGTTATGAGGGAGAAGGGCATAGAGTACTTTAGATTTCCACATGATCTAAAGACTCTACCAGGTTTTGAGCTCAACCAGCTAGCCAAACTGAAGCTACTGTATGCTGACCCGAGAAAGATGTCAGGCTGGTTTGAGGCTGCCCTAAAGAAAGAGTACCTCACCAGGTGGATTAACTTCAGACCTCAACAACCTACAAGGTATATTAGAAGGTCTGAGATGGATGCCATTACTGGAAAACCAAAGATAGTGTTGAAGTGGAATCCTCCACGCACAATGTCAAGAATCCCACTCCGGGAAATGACAAAGGATTTCACACCACACTTTAAGTGGTGGTACTACGATTGGAGAACAGCAGAAGCGGTCATAGTCCTAAATAAAGAGGGCCAAATGGCAATCAGATTATTCGACCCGATGTGGCTTACCAACTTGTCGGAAAAGGATGTCTATAAACTATACAAGTGGCCACTGTTCTATGATACGCAAGATATTGTACAGGCCCTCCAGTTCCAAAATGTCATAAGACTTTGCTTCGCGTTTGATATTCACGCGGAGTCACAAAAGAGGACAAGTACAAGAAATATGAGGAGGTAATGAAGAAAACAAGACATTAGAGAGATCTAGGTCCAAGGGGGAGTTTGTTGATACATGTATGTCCCTAGATCATGATATGTGATGTAATAGATCTTGCTTGGTATGATTAATGAAATGAATTGATTGTTGTTAGTTAAATTGTTTAATGTTTCATTATGAGTTGACATTGAATTGGTTAATTAGGTTAGTGATTGCTTGAATGATTACACATAATGTTTATTAATTAATACATTCAAACTAATATAATGAAGTTCTCATGCGAATGGCTCATGCGAATGAACCATACGCATGAATAACTTCACACGCATGGTTCAATCGCATGACTGAACCAGGAGACTGGATCAGTCGTACGATTGTAACATAAGATTGGCTCAGTCGCACGACTGAACACTCAGTCGTACGAATGAATCAACCGCATGGTTCAATCGCACGACTGAATCATGCTAATGGTTCAGTCGCACGATTGAATAGTACCAACCTATAAATACAACTCAATTCGTGAAAAACAGGGACTCTCGATCAATTACGATTCCAAACGTACCCTAGCCGTCCAGAAACCTCTCAATTTGTTCTCCAAGTTCATAGAACACATTAGATCGATTCCCAATCGATTTCTAACGTTAGTTTCAATTCTTGATTGATTTTTTGTGTGTTCTCACTGATTGGATCGCCAATCAAATAGGATTCCGCACTATTTGATCTGGTTTACATGTTAATCTCTAGGTATTTCGGTCAAATACCAGGTCCTAACAACCTTTAAGTGTAAAGTTTACAGCAAATATGCATACTTATGCAAAGTACCTTTACTAAACCCATAATTTTTTTCATGCTTTTGTTGTATCAGCCTTTAAGTGTAAATCTTGCAACTAATATGCATACTTATACAAAGTACTTTTACTAACCCATGATATTTTCATGTAAAGTTGACTTTTGTATGTTTAGTTATGATTTTCAAACTTGTTTGATAAGGAGAACTTATAAATACTATATTTGATCATTACCCGTAGATATCTAAGGCCTATATATATTGCTAGAAAGTAGGTTTAATTGATATTAACATTAGACATTACTCATCGGCATCAACCTTTAACCTATTCGCATTGCTCATTATGACCCACATTGACCAAATAACTTAGCCACATGGATTGTTAACCCATCCACATCATATCTTTTGCATGCATTAAACTTTTGTTTATCCGCATTAATCGTAACTTAGCCATATAGACTTTTAACCATCTGCATCATATTTGTTACTAGCATTTACCATTGCTTTACTCGTATTGAGCATCACTTAGCCACATGGATCAATGATCCATCTGCATCACAACCCTTACCCATATGAGACCATAGTCATTTGCATCCCATTAGTCATTCATATCAATCTAAACATAATCAAATTGTATGACTTTGTTCACCCTCATTAGATGTTATTTACCCGCATTAGCAATAGTTATCCATATTTACTTAGTCACCCACATTAGATAACTATTATCCGCATCAGGTCATACTTAGGATACATTTCATCAAGTATTCTAACTGAGTGTTAACTATGATTTGACTATTATTCAACGTGACTATTTATATTGTTTGAGTTCATATATGGTCTTGTTATATAAAATGGTTAGTTGATGTTATATGTTATTTGGAAAAATAAAAGATATGATAAAAGTAATATGTTTATTAAATTGGAACACTAAAAGATGAAAAGGAAATAAGAACGAAATATATTGAATGTTACACAGGCCCAAATGATAAATGAAAACTCTTGCAAGCACTAATGAGTGGGACAGACTTAACTCAGGTGATTCAAATGAATGTAATGAAGTTCTTTTTCCAGAGCATGTTGTATGCCTTGAAGTGTTAGTCATTTATCAGGGGTTTAGCTAACCATGTTAAATGCAAATAGGGGTTTACATTACTTGCCAACTGGATATTTTGACTGTTGTTTTATTCAAACCTAGTTTAAAGGAAAGATAATGAATGCAATAAATATAAAGAAAATGATCAAGGATGATATGATAGTCATTATGACTAATATGAATGATAATTATATGTTCATTAAAGCCAATGAAAGTATATTTTCTAGATTTAATAAATAAAACTAGAATCCACTCTGTAACATTGGCTTTTATATGTATATTAGTTTGCAGGTAATGACTAAAGCTAAGAATGACATGGGGATGAAGCTACTTGGCATTCAGAGACTGGCATCCTCATTAAACGAAATGATATTTGACTTTAAGATACAATTTTGATGTTTTTATTTAAGGGCAAATGAGTATTATTGACTCGCATAGTTATAAATTAATTAATGATTTAACTTTTTCTATTGTGATGTATTATTATGGAATATTTATTTTTATGATTAGCCACTATGAGGACTCCCAAGTCCAGAAGCTTGCATTATGTCTTGAGTTAAGGCATTTCAAAAGATTATAAGGTGGTAAGAGTTGGTGATATGATAATTTGTGTCGTATACAAAACCAAATGTCACAAAAAATAGGCATGCAAGGGAACATGAACTTCAAATTACTTACTTATAGTTTCTTATCTCTAAACAACAGTTAAAGTGGTGATAAATTATTTTTGTTATTTTTTTACATCATAATAGATTTTGGATGAATTGTTGCCTCATAGTAGATTATGAATGGTTTATGGTTATGACGATGGTATATGGAATATATGAATGGGTGTTTTAAAAAATATTGCTATGATAATGGTATATTATTGTTTAGGATAAAACAATAAAATATACCAATTCAATCAAAATATAATCATTATGATCACTTTCAATCAATACAAGAATATTTTGACTAATTTCAATCAAAACTAAGAAGTTGGCAATTTTGTGAGGATCTAATGCTATTCCAAACCCATAAATGATATGCCTAACAAGGTATTTGTATGGCATTAAGTTAAATAACATTTGCATCTATGCATACTAGTTGTGCTTGCTAGTCACAAGATAGATGAAGACATAAATAGAACCCACTTAAAAACATATGTATCTATACATAATAGTTATGCTCGCTAGTCATAAGATAGATGAAGACGTAAATAGAGATGACAAGTGCGGAGACCCACTTATCAACTATTTGTAGGTGTCGATCATTTTTCTTTCCTGAATTTACCCAAATCACTTCATTATAAACATGGTGCTTTGCCATTAACATATTTAGGCCTTCCGGTGGGCTTAAATATAAACTTCATGAAAAATTCAAAGCGGTGGTTAATAAGGTTTCCAAATGTATCTCAAGATAGAAAGAGAGAGTTCTATTAGTTGGTGGGTGAATGACCTTCACTAAACTAGTTTTGGGAGCAATTCCACTTAATTTTATATCTTTAGTTCGTGCTCCATGGAAAGTTATTATTTCTCTTTGTTAGGACGGTTTTCATATGGAGTACTAACTGATTCTACGTGAGAGCAGATCAAATAGTGCGGAATCATATTTGATTGGCAATCAAATAAGTGAGAACGACAACCTAATCAATATAACAATAAAACAAATGTTAAGAATTGATTAGAAATCAATCAGGAACGAACTATGAAGTTGGATTGGTTGTTTTGGACGATCGGGACGGCTAGGGTTTATGAATATTCGAAGTCTCTAGTTTTTCCACGAATTATGTGGTATTTATAGGTTTTTAGTATTCATTCATACGACTAAACCATTGGCATGGTTCAGTCATGCGACTGAGTCATGCGGTTGATTCATACACACGATTGAAGATTCAATCATGCGACTAAATCAACCTTATATCTCAGTCATACGACTAATCCAGTCTCCTGGTTCAGTCATGCGACTAGTCCATAAGTATGATTCATTCATGCGTATGGTCCATAAGTATGGTCCATTAGTATGATAACCACTGATGTGCCCCAAATTATATATAAAACATATCAAGAGCACATCAATTATTCCTTAATATCTTCCTTAAAATGATGAAAATGTACTTAAAATGTTAAATTGTGTTTTTAGGTGTTTAAAAGGGCAAGATGGACAAAAAAAGCATATTAGCAAGAATTGAAGTAATCCGAGCTTTGGAGTCCAAGCATGGCGCCATGCCTCTTTAGCACGCCCCATGCTTTGCAAGAAACAAACCCCCATGCTAAAGTAACACACCCACGTGTTTGGACATCTCACTAGACAAAAAGTATTGTCCCCTAAAAGTAGACATGGGGCTATGCCCCATAAGACACGGGGCCATGCCAAACACAACCTGCATGTACGAGCCAACCAACTTTCGTAAGCATTGTACTAGCATGGGGCTGTGCTTAAACAATCCAGAAAGCCTATAAATAGAAGCCTAAGTTCACCATTTTAGGTAAGCTTTGGTGGGAGATTTACTTTGCAGAATTCTCTCGGGAATCAAGACTTCAAGGTCATTTGGAGGCTCGGGAGGTGCATACATTTAACATATTGGATTATTGGTTTGATTGTTCCATTTCACCGATGATTACATATCTATCTTATTTGTTATTTGTTGTTATGTTCAAGATCATTATGAGCTAAACTCCTTTTTATCATCCTAGTTGGATGAAACTTATCTAATTTGTGATGAACTAATGGTGTGATAAATATTATGTTAATGTTATGGTAGTCTTAGGAAAACTATTGATGGGTAGCATCTACATTTGAATGGAAAGTTATAAATTTATGATTTGTGATTGTGATTTTCATACAAGGTTGAAAACCTTATGATTAACTTTCATTCGTGAAACCGGTCTTCATAATAAATCCATTGTTAATAAACTAGAAATGGTTATTAGAAATCATATCACCTTAACTTTCTGATCATTTGCGGGTTCCCTTTTATTAGTTTGAGAAATCTTCAGTAATTGTTATGATTTTCTAAAATTAACGGTATGTTAGGAAGAACTTGATCAACTTTCCTTTTAACATTAAGTTATGTTTTTAGAAATCGTATGTCAATATGTCAAACCTACATTACTAGGGCTTTGATCTAAGCAGTAAAACTCAACCTGACATGATCCTAGTCACTACGGAAGCAGGATAGACGAGAAATCACGCCAGCTCATCTTTATAAACATTGTTGGACCAAAAGAACCAATGAGCCAGATCAGAAAAATCTTTAAGTCCCACAAGACATCACAACAACTGCTGAAGACTTGATCAGCTGTTTGACAAAGTCTGAAGATCAACAGCTAAAGACTAAAGTACTAAAGACTTCAACAGCTGAAGACCAAAGTCTGAAGATCAACAGCTGAAGACTAAAGTACTGAAGATCAACAGTTGAAGTACAAAGACTGAAGACATCAGCTGATGACAACAACTGAAGTTCAAAAAGAAAGGGGTTAAATGGATGAAATGAAAACTGAGTTTGAAATCAAACATAATGAAAACATTAAAGAGAAAATGGATAAAATGAAAACTGAGTTTGAAATCAAATTTGTACCAGCAACATCAAAACCTATAACCCCAAAATCCAAAAAGAAATCCAAAAAGAAAGGGGTTAAACAGGCAACAGCTGAGGTTGCTCAAAGAGAGATGGTACAACACAGGAACCCATCCAACTCAAGCACTAATGTGTCTGATGAGCTGAAGGCTTTATCACAAAATCAGACACAACTTGTTATGATGGTTCAACATCTATTGGGGAGAGTCAACCAATTAGATGCTCCTGTGTTGAAACCATAGAGAAGAAAATCCATGCCAAAGGAATCTTCTTCTTCACCATCTCCATCCCCTCAGGCTGTTATTCATAGCAAGTCTGTTAGTTTACCATCTGTTGATGCGAATAGACCCAAAACCAAAAAGGTATGGGTCTCAAAAACTAACTAATTGTTTATGATTGCAGGGTTCTTCAACATGCCAAGTAGCATCTGGTATGTAGACAGTGGGGGATCTATGCATATGACAGGGAATAGCTCTCTTCTTCATGACTACTCTCAAGGAAAGAAGGGGTTTGTTTCTTTTGGCAATGATGCTGAGGGTTACATCATTGGAAAAGGCTTTGTCTCCAATGGAGAAATAAGTTTGATGATGTTAATCATGTGGAAAATCTCAAGTACAATCTCTTGAGTGTCAGTCAAATGTGTGATAAAGGCCATGTTGCTCTTTTCACCATTCAGAACTGCAGGATTCTGTCATCCAAAGTTCTGAATTTGATTGATAAGGTGTTAGATGATCACACTCTCCTGAGGGCCAACAGGACAGGAAGAGTGTATGCCTTAGCTCTTTCCAAGAAAATAAATATCAGAGGCCATCCTTGCCTATTTTCCAAAGCCTCTCCTCAGGAACTAAACTGTGGCATAGAAGGCTGGGTCATGTTAATTTAAAAAACATGAATCAGTTGATCCACAATAGTTTAGTGAGAGGCTTACCAATAAAGGAGTTCCACTGTGATGAAACCTGCACTGCTTGTTTAAAAGGAAAACAACACAAAGTCTCATTCCCTCCTATTGAAGAGCCTAAGTCCACTGCCTGCTTGCAATTACTGCATATGGATCTATTTGGTCCTGTGAGAGTGATGAGCATGGCAAAGAAGAAATACTGTTTGGTAATTGTGGATGATTACTCCAGATTTGTATGGACTTTCTTTCTGTATTCAAAGGATGAGGTTGCTAAGAAGATTATCAACTTTGTGTTGTATGTTGAGAAGCAGTATTCCCTTTCAGTCAAGTGTATAAGGAGTGACAATGGAACTGAATTCGGAAACCATACACTTGATGAATTTTATCTTTCAGAGGGAATCAAAAGGCAGTTTAACATCCCAAGGACTCCAGAACAAAATGGAGTAGTGGAGAGAAAGAACAGGACCCTAATTGAAGTTGCAAGGTCTATGTTGGCTGACTCTGGTTTGCCACTGACCTTTTGGGCTGAAGCTGTTAACACAGCTTGCTATGTGCAAAATAGAGCCTTAGTAAATCAGAGGTTGATGAAGACTCCATATGAAATTCTACATCACTTGGCTCCTCTAATTTCATTTTTCAAAGCATTTGGGTGTCCCTGTTTTATTCTCAACACAAAGGATCAACTCCAAAAATTTTATCCTAAGGGGGATGCAGGGTATTTTGTTGGTTATTCATCTACTTGCAAAGCATACAGAGTCTTCAACTGCAAAACAAAGATAATTAAAGAGACTTTGCATGTGAAGTTTAATGAATCTCCAATGGACAAGATTCCACAAAACTCTGTGGAGTTGTTTTATTTGGACATACTGCAATATGTTCCTTATCAACCTCCAGTTGTTGCAGACCATGTGGATAAATCATCTTCTGCAGCATGTCTTCCACCTGGTGGTATTGATGATGATGATGATAATATCAATACTCACCTATTCAAGTTTAGTGACCAACTGCCTGAGTCTGCTAAACTTGATGTCCTGTAGCTTCAGCAGTTCCATCCACAACAAATGCTGATGAGATTTCTGATTCCTCTACATCTTTTGAGTTACCATCAAATTCTTGGTTTCAAGAGTCTGCATCAACATCTACTGCTGCTGAAGGTTCTACAAACACTTGCAAAGATATCATTGTTTATCAAGAGCTGAAGAATCACCCAACGTCTCAAATCATTGGTGATATCAATGCTGGAGTTTCAACAAGAAGTCAATTGTCTAACTTCTGCTTCTATGCTCTCTTCATCAGTCAGCTAGAGCCAAAGAACTATCATGTTGCTTTAAGAGATAATGGATGGGTTGAAGCCATGCAGCTTGAGCTACTTCAGTTCAAGAAACAGCAAGTGTGGGAACGGTTCCTCGACCCCCAGGTAAGTGTGCAATAGGCACTAAATGGGTGTTTAAGAATAAAACTGATGAAAATGGGCTTATTGTTAAGAACAAGGCTAGACTGGTTGTACAGGGGTTTTCATAAGAAGAAGGTATTGATTATGATGAAACCTTAGCCCCTGTAGCTAGACTAGAGGCAATTAGATTGTTCTTAGCCTATGCTGCATTCCACCATCTTAAAGTTTTTCAAATGGATGTGAAAAGTGCATTTTTATATGGTAAAATAAAAGAAGAAGTTTATGTGTGTCAACCACCAGGTTTTGAGGACAATAAACATCCTGAATGGGTGTATAAACTTGATAAGGCTTTATGGGTTGAAACAAGCTCCTAGAGCCTGGTATGAGACACTTTCCACTTTTCTTCTCAAGAATAATTTCACTAGAGGCTCATAGATAAAACTTTGTTATTAAGAAGGTGGATCAGCATAAGCTACTTGTTCAAATTTATGTTGATGATATTATTTTTGCATCCTCTGATCCCCAGTTGTGTGATAATTTTACCAAATTAATGAAAAAGAGATCTGAAATGAGTGCAATAGGAGAATTACAGTTCTTTCTAGGCTTGCAAATCAAACAAAAGGCTGATGGAACCTTTATTCATCAGTCAAAATATACAAAAGATCTTTTGAATAAGTTTGATTTACAAAATTGTAAGCCCTGTTCTACTCCCATGTGCAACACCACACAACTGGATGCGGATCAGAAAGGTAAAGCTGTTGATGAAACACTATACAGATGTATGATTGGGTCCTTGATGTACTTAACAGCTTCTAGACCAGATATCATGTTTGCTACTTGTGTCTGTGCTAGATTTCAGGCTGCTCCTAAAGAATCTCATTTGATTGCAGTCAAGAGGATCTTTAGATATTTGCAAGGTACACAATCTCTAGGTTTATGGTATTCCATTGGACACTCTTGCAAATTAGTTGCTTTTTCCAATAGTGACTATGCAGGGTGCAAGTTAACTAGAAAGTCAACTTCTGGTGGATGTCAATTCCTAGGCAACTGTTTGATTTCTTGGCAGAGTAAGAAACAAACATCTGTTGCTACATCCACTGCTCAAGCAGAGTACATTGCAGCTGCAAGTTGTACTTCTCAGGTACTCTATCTTCACAACCAACTTTTGGATTATGGCATTACAGAGACTAAGACTCCATTATTAATGGATATTGCTTCAGCTCTGTGCATTGTCAAAAATCCAGTCCAGCACTCTAGGACCAAACATATAGAGATCAGACATCATTTTATTAGGGATTGTTTTGAAAAAGGTCTGATTGATCCTAAGTTTGTGCCTAGTGCTGATGAGCTTGCAGACATTTTTACTAAGCCTTTGGATAGTTCAACTTTCCAAAACCTAGTGTTACGGCTTGGTATGCTGCAACTAGAATAAGTGATAACTACTGATGATCTCAGTATATAAGTACTGATGATCATTAGTGCCATATCACATATAGTACTGATTCTATTAAAACAACTGATAATGTTACAACTACTGATGTAGTTATAACTACTGATGTCAGTAAAAACAGACAAGTACTGATGTCCTATGAAACAACTGAAAACAGCTAAAAGGCTGATGAGTAAGTGTTGAGGACAGTATGAAACAACTGAAAGGCTATGAATTGACGAAAACTACTGATGAGAACTTTCTCTTCAGTTGTTTCTACAACTGTTGTTCATCCTAAACAACTGATGAGAAAACCATGTCTTCAGTAGTTTCATAACTACTGATGACTAACACCAAGTCATCAGCTGTTTACAATAACTGATAACAAAACCATGTCTTCAGTGGTTTCACAACTACTGATGACTAATACCAAGTTATCAGTTGTTTACAACACCTGAAGTTCAAACCAAGGTTTTCAGTAGTTTCATAACTACTGATGACTAAAACCGAGTCTTCAGTTGTTTTCAAACATCTGAAGTCAACACCATGGTTTTCAGTAGTTTTATAACTGCTGATGCCTAAAACCAAGACTTCAGTTGTTTCAACTTCTGAAAGGGTAATACCATGTCATCAGTCGTTTACAACTACTGATGACTAACACCAACCCTTCAGTCTTTTTCTAACCCTTACCCTATAAATACCCAGTACCTAAGCCTTCAGCGCTTCATCCTCTCCAAACCTAACGTTCAAATCTCCAAACTTCTCTCTCATTAATGGCGACCATGCAGCTCAAACCACGCCATACCTGTGTTGCCTACCTCACAAAATCACCCTTCTGGACAAAGTTCGACAACACCATTGATCTAATGGTCCAATCTCCCTACCAAACGGCCTTCGTTCTAAATCCCACCATTCATGTCGAATCCTTACACCAGTTTTGGACGAACGTCACCCTTATAACTGGGGAGAACAACACTGAGTCTCTCCAGTCGTTCGTCAACAATCATCAAGTGGTCATCACTCCGGAAGTCATTCGCCAAACCCTTAACTTGAATGATGCCACTTTCCCTGCTGGGTATCCAAAGGGCACAACTGATTTATCCTTTGCCCACCATGGATATCAGGGAAACCTCAGTGCCTCTACCATCCTGAAGAAGCATTTCCATGATGCAGAACGTCTTATCTTTCACATGGTTAATGTTTGCTTAGCTCCTAAGACATCCTCTTGGGATCAAATGTCTACCAGGTGGCAGCAGATACTATTCTCTATCCTTAAGCAACAAGACTTAAACTTTTCTGAAATTATTTTTCTTGAACTTAAGATATGGCCTCAAAACCTCTTTCTAATCGATGGATATTATATCCTCGGTTCATTATGGCCATCATAGAGAATCAGCTGCAAGCTGAGGGACTTGTTGGCCTTGGAGTCCCTGCAACGGCTGTATTGCCTGAAGTATACTCCAGGCACAACTCTGACCAAACACTGAAATAGGCTGCCAAACTGCGAAAACCCACGCAGTTGGAACCCACAGCCACCACCTCCAGACCCAAGTTCCCCACTATACCAAAATCTAAAAAGCCAAAAAAGGCTACTCAGGGAGATGAGTCTCCTAAGGATGCCCCTGTACCACAAACACAGGAAGCACATACTGGTATTAACCCCCCAGTTGTGTCAAAGACTCAACCTGCCAAAGCCGCACAGGTATCCTCTCAACAGGATCCTATTGTAACCAATATTGGGGAACCTACACTGCTGGAACCTATCTCACTTGAGAGGGTTACCATTGAAGCGCACCATTCACCCCGGGTGCAATCTGCTTCTACCCAATCACCACATGCAACCGCCCCCCAAAGTCCTACATTAATTGTTGCACAAGTGTTGAGTCAGTTGTACTCCTCACCCCCTCCCCAGATACCAATTACAACTGGGCATACCTCTACCAGTGAGGGGGAGGATCAAAGTGAATTTGATAACCCACAACATAGGGGTTACAATGTTCCATTTCCTAGTGTAGAAAAGGATATTGGAACTTCTGGTGAGGTTGCCACTTATCCTGCTTTAGCATATGATCAGGATGTAGTTGGTACCATCACTAAGACCTTACCAGAGGCAACTACTGATGAAGGACTTAGTCCTGAGGCAGGAAGTCCCCACTTCCATGACAAAGGGGCACATGCTACAACTGATCTACACTCAGTGCATGTTCATCCTGATTCTATCAGGAGGTCAGGTGATTCAATAACCACTGATGATGACCTGGGCTTCTTTTACGATGTATTAGCCCAAAACACCATCCTGGAAGAGGAGGTGAGCAGACTCAAAGAGCTGCTTGCCAAAACTTCTGCGGATCAAAGACCATCTGCCTCTCAAACCCCACAGATGGCACCTTCATCTGAAGGTCTCCTAAACACAGAGCCACTCCCAAATACTCAGCCACCTGCCTCTGCTTCTGGCACTATTTCTCAGGAACAGAACCCCCCTGAGCAAATAGCTGCTATCTTTCAAAATTCCCTACCTCTCATGACACCTATAATCACTGATATAGTGATCAAAACCATTGATGAGAGGCTTTCCTCAGTAATACAACCCTTAATAGAGGAAGTTGTGGGCAAAAAGATTTCTCACAATCAAACCCTTGTAACCAATGCAACCAAAAAGGGGGAGATTCAGTCAGTGAAAGCAAAAAGAAAGAGGAGTGCAGAGAGGAAAGAGAAAGAGAAAGAAATAGAAGTGACAGTAGTGGAAAAAGAGAGGGAGTTGGCTGTGGAGACTAAAAAAGAGAAGGAGAAGGAAGCTGACATGGAGAAATCAAAGAAAAGAAAGAATGAAAAGGAGACTACCTTGGAGCTGATGGTAAAAGAGGCTAATGTCGAACACAGCAGATCAATGGATAACATCATTGATCAGTTGTTTAGGCAAGGCCATGACACTGACAAACTTGACTATGAGATCAGAAGATTAGAGATTGAAGAAATCCAAAACAGATGGGCAAGTTATGATGTGTTAGAAAGAGAAAGGCTGGAGATCATGATCAGATTTATAGCAAAATATCTTGGAAGATCAATGATCGAAATCAAGGCTTGGTCCAGGGACAACATCTTTGCAATAACCACCAAGATCTGTTCGTCTGAAGTATACACTAAAGGATTAGTTATTGAAGCTTTGATAGAAGCTGGTGCTGGGAGCAGGACTGAACTAGCCAAGCAATCTAAAGCCACACACACTTCCAAAATGCTAGAACAGCCTGTCAACATTCCCACACCAAAACCACTAAAACAACAACCCACCAAACCAACTCCCTTCCCTCAAAACCAATAGCCAATGATGTACCCCAGAAGAAGAAGAGAAGGGTATTGAGGCTAGAAGATGATGAAGAAGATGATGATGAAGATGAAGATAGGCTGCCACTCTCAGCTGTTATACAGTTGCCGAAGGCCACAAGTCACTCTCCAACAATTACTCCTGAAACTCAAAGACAAATGTGAAAGTGAAGCTAGAAGAAGAAGAGCTTCACAAACAACACGATGAGGAATTGTTGAGGAGGGTTGACAAAGCATATGAAGCCACATCTTCTATCATCAACATGAAGAAGCATGCTCTCAGATTATACACTCTTAAGCATACATTTCAATATCAAAAGGAGAGAGTGAGGATTTGGCCTGATCCCAGGGTGTCTCACAGGATTCACAAGAAAAACATTCCACAGAGATACATTGGCCAGGTGAAGAAGATTGTAGATGAAGTGATCTCACTGGTCTTTGTAGTATCACCCTTGGAAATCCTAGAAGACTTCAAGAAAGCTTATAAAGCTAACCAAACCCCACAGAAGATGCTGGAAAATAAAATGGTAAAAAAGGGGTTAGTATATAAGAGGCTTGAAGAAGTCAGAAAGAATGAGCTCCAGTTGTTCCTAGAGAGTAATCACCCTGATGAATTTGCTTATAGAGTAATAACAACTGTGGAGCTAAAGAATGGGAAACAGGTCAAATACCTATCTAAGTACTATGGGCCTGAATCATTATTTGAAGGAGGTGCTGAAGAGCTGACCATGGAGGAACAAATTACCTTCCTTGAGGCCTACACAAGAGAATCATACCGACTCATAGCGGGGAAGTAGATCTCTTGGATGGGGTAACAACTCTGTGTCCAGTTCCCCAAGACAGAGTTCCCATTCATACTTTGCCAAACAGATCATTGAGACTTCTTCCCAGGCCTGTGCTTACAAGGGTCACTTCTGAGCTGATCTAGAAGACAAAAAGACCAACCCTTCTGCCATAATAAGTGGGACATCTTCAATAAGTTGAGGTTTTGGCTGCATTGGTTCAGGAGGAGTTTGTTGGACCAAAAGAACCAATGAGCCTGATCAGAAAATCTCTAAGTCCCACAGACATCACAACAACTGCTGAAGACTTAAGTACTGAAGACTTCAACAGCTGAAGACCAAAGTCTGAAGATCAACAACTGAAGACAAAGTACTGAAGATCAGCAGCTGAAGTACAAAGACTGAAGACATCAGCTGATGACAACAGCTGAAGTTCAAGTACAAGTACTGAAGCCTTCAGAGTTTGTTACAACAGCTGAAGAAGCATTCTTCAGTTGTTGTGATGGTTTCTTTCAGTAGTTTTCTTTTTGTTTCAGTATTTGTAAAACGACTGAAGAGCATGTTCTTCAGTCGTTGAAGTTTCAGTAGTTTTCTTTTTAGTAGTTGTAGTGATAGTTAACACTTAGCATTTTTCTAAGAAGATGTCAGCTGTTTGACATCTTCAGTAGTTGTGTTAACTATAAGTAGTTTGAATAAATTCTGTTAGATGTCACTATCAAGTGACATCAGCAGACGTCACATCTCCTATATAAGAGGTGTTGACCTAATTGTATTTGTGACATTCTGTTACCACGAAAGCAAATATTGAATGAAATATATTTTGTAGAATTCTCTCTGTCTATAACCGTTTGTTCTTACCTTGAATATCTTTTGTGTTCTTGTGAATTGGCTAATTATTGTTTGTTTTCTGTTGCTATACTCTCTAATCAATCAAACGTAGATCGCTGATCCTAACATCAAATCATTGGTGACATCAATGCTGGTGTCTCAACCAAAAGTCAATTGTCTAACTTCTGCTTCTATGCTCTTTTCATCAGTCAGCTAGAGCCAAAGAACTATCATGTTGCTTTGAGAGACAATGGATGGGTTGAAGCCATGTAGCTTGAGCTACTTCAGTTCAAAAAGCAGCAAGTGTGGGAACTGGTTCCTCTACCCCTAGGTAAGTGTGCAATAGGCACTAAATGGATGTTTAGGAATAAAACTGATGAAAATGGGCTGATTGTCAAGAACAAGGATAGACTGTTTGTACAAGGGTTTTCACAAGAAGAAGGTATTGATTATGATGAAACCTTTGCCCCTGTAGCCAGACTAGAGGCAATTAGATTGTTCTTAGCCTATGCTGCATTCCACAATCTTAAAGTTTTTCAAAGGATGTCAAAAGTGCATTTTTATATGGTAAAATAAAAGACGAGGTTTATGTGTGTCAACCACCATGTTTTGAGGATAATAAACATCCTGTTGGGTGTATAAACTTGATAAGGCTCTTTATGGGTTAAAGCAAGCTCCTAGAGCCTCATATGAAACACTTTCCAATTTTCTTCTTAAAAATAATTTCACTAGAGGCTCCATAGATAAAACTTTGTTTATTAAGAAGGTGGATCAGCATAAGCTACTTGTTCAAATTTATGTTGATGATATTATTTTTGCATCCTCTAATCCCTAGTTGTGTGATGATTTTACAAGTTTAATGAAACAAAAGTTTGAAATGAGTGCAATGGGAGAATTACAGTTCTTTCTAGGTTTGCAAATCAACAAAAGGCTGATGGAACATTTATTCATTAGTCAAAATATACAAAAGATCTTTTGAATAAGTTTGATTTACAAAATTGTAAGCCCTGTTCTACTCCCATGTACAACACCACACAACTGGATGCAGATCAGAAAGGTAAAGCTGTTGATGAAACACTTTACAGATGTATGATTGGTCCTTGATGTACTTAACAGCTTCTAGACCAGATATCATGTTTGCGACTTGTGTTTGTGCTAGATTTCAGGCTGCTCCTAAAGAGTCTCATTTGATTGTAGTCAAGAGGATCTTTAGATATTTGCAAGGTACACAATCTCTAGGTCTTTGGTATTCCACTGGACACTCATGCAAATTAGTTGCTTTTTCAGATAGTGACTATGCAGGGTGTAAGTTAACCAGAAAGTCAACTTCTGGTGGATGTCAATTCCTAGGCAACTGTTTGATTTCTTGGCAGTGTAAGAAACAAACATATGTTGCTACATCCACTGCTGAAGTAGAGTACATTGCTGCTGCAAGTTGTACATCTCAGGTACTCTGGCTTCAGAACCAACTTTTGGATTATGGCATTACAGAGACTAAGACTCCATTATTAATGGACAGTGCTTCAGCTCTTTGCATTGTCAAGAATCCTTTCTAGCACTCTAGGACCAAACATATAGAGATCAGGCACCATTTTTTTAGGGACTGTTTTGAAAAAGGTCTGATTGATCCAAAGTTTGTGCCTAGTGCTGATGAGCTTGCAGACATTTTTACTAAGCCTTTGGATTGTTCAACTTTCCAAAACTTCGTGTTAAGGCTTGGTATGTTGCAGCTAGAATAAGTGACAACTACTGAAGATCTCAGTAAACAAGTACTGATGATCTCAGTAAACAAGTACTGATGATCATTAGTAAACATGTCAAAAATAAGTACTGATTCTGTTACAAACTACTGATGTAGTTATAACTACTGATGTTAGTAAAAACAGATAAGTACTAATGTCCTATGAAACAATTGAAAACAGCCAAAAAGACTGATGAGTAAGTGTTGAGGACAGTATGAAACAGCTGAAAAGCTAAGAATTGACGAAAACTACTGATGAGAATTTTCTCTTCGGTTGTTTCTAAAACTGCTGTTTCACCTTAAATAGCTAATGACAAAACCATGTCTTCAGTAGTTTTACAACTACTGATGACTAACACCAAGTCCTCAGCTGTTTACAACAACTGATGACAAAACCATGTCTTCAGTAAAACTACTGATGACTAACACCAAGTTATCAGTTGTTTACAACATCTAAAGACATAACCAAGGTTTTCAGTAGTTTCACAACTACTGATGACTAACACCAAGTCTTTAGTTGTTTTCAAACGTCTGATAGTTAAAACCAAGTCTTCAGTTGTTTTCATAACAACTGATGACAACACCAATACTTTCAGTCGTTTTCTTTTCAGCCTTTTCTTTACCTATAAATACCTGCACTTGTAGCCAAACGTTTCATTAGCCGTTTTCAAATCTCTCTCTTTCAACAATGGCGACCATGAAACTCAAACCCTGACACAACTGTGTTATGTACCTTACAAAATCGGCCTTCTGGAACAAGTTTGACACTGCCATCGATCTTATGGTGGATTCCTCGTACCGAACAGCCTTTCTTCTGAATCCTACCATATATCCAGACTCCTTATCGCAGTTCTGGACCAACATTTCTGTAATCACTGGTGAGAATGATAACCAAATCATTCTACAGTCATTGGTAAACCAGAAACAGGTGCTCATCACTACAGACATCATTCGCAATACCCTAAATTTGCATGATGGCACCTATCCTAAAGAATACCCGAAAGGCACCACTGATATGTCTTTCATTAATAATGGGTATGAAGGCGACATAAGTGCTACAAGCATACTGAAGAAGCACTTCCATGATGCAGAACGACTTATTTTTCACATGGTAAATGTATGCCTAGATTCGAAGACATCTTCTTTGGATCAGATGTCTTCCCGATGGCAACAGGTATTGTATTCTATCCTTGAGCAACAAAGTCTAAATTTTTCTGAGATAGTTTTTGTGGAATTAAAGGATCTGGCTCAGAAACCTGTGTCAAATAGATGGCTACTTATCCTAGGTTTCTGATGACCATTATTTTAAATCAACTAAAATCTGATAGACTTGTTGGTCTTGGAGTCCCTGCTCCAGCTGTTTTAGCTGAGGGATACTCCCGACATAACACAGATCCTACTCTCAAAGGGGCTGCCGGATGCTAAAACCCAAGCAGAGGGAACCCACAGCCTCCACTTCTAGATCCAAAGTCCCCACCAAACCCAAAACACAAAAACCCAAAAAGGCTACTCAGGGAGATGAGTCCCCTGAGGATGTCCCTGTACCACCAACACAGGATATACATACTGGTTCAAACCCCCAGTTATGTCAAAGACTCAACCTGCTAAAGCCGCACAGGTATCTTCTCAACAGGATCCTGTTGCAACCAATATTGGGGATCCTACATTGTTGGAACCTATCTCAATTGAGAGGGTTACCATTGAAGAGCACCTCTCACCCCAGGTGCAATCTGCTTCAGATCACTCTCCACATGCAACCGCCCCTCAAAGCCCAACACTTATTGTTGCAAAAGTGTTGAGTCAGTTGCACTCCTCACCCCCTCCCCGGAAACCAATTACAACTGGGAATACCTCAACCATTGGAGGGGAGGACCAAAGTGCTTCTGATAACCACAGCACAAGGGTTACAATGTTCAATCTCCAAGTGTAGAAAAGGAGATTCGAACTTCTGCTAAGGCTGCCACTTCTACTGATTCAGCAAATAATCAGGACGAAGTTGGTACCATCCATAAGACCTCACCAGAGGCAACTGCCAATGAAGAACATAGTCTTGAGGCAGGAAGTCCCTAGTACCAAGAACAAGGGGCACATGCTACTACTGATCTACACTCAGCGCATGTACATCCTGATTCAATCAGGAGTTCAGGTGATTCAGCATAGACTGATGATGACCTGGGCTTTTTCTATGATGTTTTAGCCCATAATACCATTCTAGAGAATGAGGTGAGTAGACTCAAAGAGCTGCTTGCCAAAATGTCTCAGGATCAAAGACCATCTACCCCACAAACCCCATAGATGGCACCTTCAATTGAAGGTTTCCCAAACACTGAGCCTACACACATAACTGAGCCACCAGCCTCTGCTTTTGGCACCACCTCTCAGGGACAGAACCCGTCTGAGCAGATGGTTGCTATCTTTCAAAACTCCTTACCTCTTATCACTCCCATCATCACTGACATAGTGCATAAAGCCATTGATGAGAGGATTCCCTCAAATCTGCAAACACTCATTAATGATGTTGTTCATAAATCTCTTTCTGCCTTCCAAACCCCTGATTCCAATGCAACCAAAAAGGGGGAGACTGCAAAGTCTAAGGCAGTGAAAGACAAGAAAAGAAAGAGAGTTGATGCTGAGAAAGAGCCTGAAAAAGAGAAAGAGTCTGAGAAAGAGGAGGAGGTTGAGAAATAACTGATCTTAGAACAGCTGATTACATATAAAAGAAAGAAAAGTGCTGAGTCAAGAGCTGATGAAGAAAAATCATTAGAAGACCTTGTTAAAGATGCTGATGAAGCTCATAGTAGATCAATGGATACAATTATAGATTTGCTATTTAGACATGGTCATGACACAACCACATTAGACTCTGAGATCAGAAGGCTGGAAATAGAGGAGATACAATCAAGATGGGCCGGTATAGTGTGTTGGAAAGGAAAGACTGGAAATCATGATTAGGTTCATAGCTAAGTATCTTGGAAGATCATTGATTGAAATCAAGTCATGGTCCAGGGACAGCATCTTGGCAGTAACCAACAAGATCTGTTCGTCTGAAGTATATACCAAAGGGCTGGTCATTGAAGCCTTGAATGAAGCTGGTGCTGGGAGCAGGACTGAACTAGTCAAACACTCTAAAGGCTCACTTACATCTAAAATGCTAGAACAGCCTGTCAAAATTCCCACACCAAAACCACCACAACCACAACCCACTAAACCAATTCCCTCACCCACAAAACTAATAGCCGATGATGTACCCCAGAAGAGGAAGAGAAGGGTACTGAGGCTAGAAGAGGAAGAAGAAGATAATGATGAAGATGAAGATAGGTTGCCAATCTCAGCTGTTATATAGTTGCCTAAGGCCATAAGTCACCCTCCAAAAATTACTCCTGAATCTCAAAGGCAAATTGTGAAAGTGAAGTTAGAAGAAGAAGAGCTTCACAAACAACATGATGAGGAATTGTTGAGAAGAGTCGACAAAGCATATGCTGCCACATCTTCAATCATCAATATGAAGAAACATGCTCAGAGATTATACACTCTCAGACACACTTTTCAATATCAAAAAGAGAGAGTGAGGATTTGGCTGATCCCAGGGTGTCTCATAGGATTGAAAAGAAAAATATTCCACATAGATACATTGGCCAAGTAAAGAAGATTTTAGATGAAGTGATCTCTTTGGCCTTTGTGGTATCACCTTGGGAGATCCTAGATGACTTCAAGAAAGCCTATAAAGCTAAACTGACCCCACAAAAGATGCTGGAGAATAAAGTGGTGAAAAAGGGGTTAGTGTATAGGAGGCTTGAGGAAGTTAGAAAGAATGAGCTACAGTTGTTCTTAGAGGGTATTCACCCAGATGAATTCGCATATAGAATCATAACAACTGTGGAGCTAAAAAATGGGAAGCATGTCAAATACCTCTCTGAGTACTATGGGCCAGAATCACTCTTTGAAGGAGAAACAGAAGAGCTTACCATGGAGAAACAAATAACCTTCCTTGAGGCCTATACAAGGGAGTCTTACAGACTCATAGTTGGGAAGTAGATCTCATGGATGGGGTAACAGCTCTGTGTCTAGTTCCCCAAGACAGAGTTCCCATCCATCCTTTGCTTACTAGGGCTTTGATCTAAGCAGTAAAACTCAACCTGACATGATCCTAGTCACTACGGAAGCAGGATAGACGAGAAATCACGCCAGCTCATCTTTATAAACATTGTTGGACCAAAAGAACCAATGAGCCAGATCAGAAAAATCTTTAAGTCCCACAAGACATTACAACAACTGCTGAAGACTTGATCAGCTGTTTGACAAAGTCTGAAGATCAACAGCTGAAGACTAAAGTACTGAAGACTTCAACACCTGAAGACCAAAGTTTGAAGATCAACAGCTGAAGACTAAAGTACTGAAGATCAACAGCTGAAGTACAAAGACTAAAGACATCAGCTGATGACAACAACTAAAGTT
Organism: Flaveria trinervia; assembly: GCA_025506515.1. Classification (NCBI taxonomy): domain Eukaryota; kingdom Viridiplantae; phylum Streptophyta; class Magnoliopsida; order Asterales; family Asteraceae; genus Flaveria; species Flaveria trinervia. The sequence continues at coordinate 38,704,851 of CM046446.1, forward strand.
CAAGCAGTCCAAGTACTGAAGCCTTTAGAGTTTGTCACAACAGCTGAAGAAGCATTCTTCAGTTGTTGTGATGGTTTCCTTTCAGTAGTTTTATTTTCTATTTCAGTACTTGTAAAACGACTGAAGAGCATGTTCTTCAGTTGTTGTTGTTTCAGTAGTTTCTTTTAGTAGTTGTAGTGATAGTTAACACGGTATTTTTGTAAGAAGATGTCAGTTGTTTGACATCTTTAGTAGTTGTGTTAACTTTCAGTAGTTTGAATAATTCTGTTAGATGTCACTATCAAGTGACATCAGCAGACGTCACATCTCCTATATAAGAGATGTTGACCTAATTGTACGTGTGACATTTTGCCACCACGAAAGCATATGAATGAAATATTCTATTTGCAGAATTCTCTCTCTCTATAACGTTACTTTTACATTGAATATCAATTGTGTTCTTGTGAATGTCTAATTCATTGTTCGAATTCCACTGCAATACTCTCTAATCAATCAAACTTAGATCACTGCTCCTAACAAACATTAACATAATTGCATTAATCCATATCTTTAAATCACACTACCAATTCATCGTAGTTACATAAGTGGAGTCTAATTAGGATGATAACTTTTATTCCCTGGTTTTAAATCCAAACACTTCAAATCTTAGTTTGATTTATTTTTATCATTGTTTTTAACCCTAGAAATCTTTGCAATGCAACTTATCATTTTCTTTAACCAAAACCATATATGATAGTCAAACGTCATATTTGTTGAGTAGGCTAGGTGTGTCCACGGATTGATACTCGGTTCTTACCAACACTATATTACCATGACAGGTACACTTGCCTTTTGTGTGTGTGGTTTAGTACTTGTAATAACCAATTAAAATTGAATCTATGTGTAAAATATTTATCAAAATATATATACTATTTGCACCCATCAAGTTTTTGGCGTCATTGTCGGGGACACACGCCAGTTGAAAGACAAACTAAATTTTTGACTATCTTGTATATAACCTATTAATATATTTTTGGTTAAACTTCATTTTATTTTTTGTTAGGTATTTTTCCTTAGTTAGTTTAGCTACATTTTACTGATTCATTTTAAGCCTTAGTTAGTTTATGCTTCTTTAAGTTAGTGTATGTCCGACTCGTCTAGTCCTGAACTTGTTTCGCCTCTTTCGGAACCCAAACGACTTTTCCGTCAAAGATTGCGCAAAAGATCACAACAAGTTGCACCAGTCATTGAAGAAGACATTTTGGAAGGTACACCATCCGAAGAAGACATGGCTAATTAAGACAAGGAAATGAAGATGACACACTATGCCACACCGTCAATAGATGGTTATGAGTCTAGTGTTGTCGAACGAGCAATAGCGGCCAACAATTTCGAGATTAAGTCTAGTATTATCCAACTCGTACAAAACTCTGTTCAGTTCCATGGGTTACAAGACGAAGATCCTAATGCTCACATCTCATGATTCCTTCGTATCTATGCTACCTTCAAAATCATCAACTGTTCGGAAGATGCCATTCGACTAAGACTTTTTCCTTTTTCACTTTGAGGCCAAGCCATCGATTGGCTTGATTCACTTCTGCTTTGTTCCATCACCACATGGGAGGAAATGGCTGAACAATTCATTTTGAAATACTTTCCACCCGATCGCCTGCCAAACTCAGAAGCATCACAAGTTTTCGCCAGGATGACGATAATCATTACACGCAGCATGGGAGAGATATAAAAGTCTCCTTCAAAATGCCCACATCATGGACTTGATCTGTGGCTGCAGTGTCAAACCTTTTACGATGCAATCAGTGGAGCCCATAAGCAAGCGGTAGACCAAAGTGCGGGAGGAGATTTCGGAAGTGTCACGGCAACAGAAGCATACCAAGCCTTAGAAAGAGCAGCTAAGAAGAGCTTTGCTACAATCCCTTAAGGACCAACCCAGTTCTAAAGTATTCATCAATTAGACTCTGAAACCCTAATTGCAGCCAATTAGAAGCTCTACCCAAAAATTTAAACAATTGCAAAGCAAGCTAAAGAAAACTCCAACACGATGCACACATGTGGAAATTCACACAAGACCAACGAATGCCCCAAGGCATTATGGTAGTTGAAGATGTTTACTACGTAGGAGGCCCAAACAACTCATACAACAACAACTCAAATTGGAGAAGCAACTCGAATTACAAAGATGCTAGTAATAACCAACAATCATCTGGATTCAACCAAAGGCCACCTTACCAACAACAGAAACCACCATACCAAGGCCCAAGCAACCAAGACCGTGGAGCATCATCAATGGAAGACTTATTGCAGCAGTTGTTGTTAACCACACAAGCCACAAATGAGTAAATCCGAAAATCTGATTGAAGAAATGAGGAGAGGTTCCAAAGAAACGAAGCTGACATTAAAAGCAACAAAGCATCATTGCACACCATAGAGCACCAAGTAGGTCAAATAGCACAACAACTATCTGAAAGGCCTCAAGGAGCTTTGCCCAGCAACATTATGGCAAACCCTAATGCTTAAGTCAAAGCCATCAACACCAAGAGTGGTAAAACCACTCAGGTGATGCACCCGCATTATAACCCATCCTTGAAGAAGTTAAGAATGAAACAAAAAATAATGCGAGTGATAAGCAAATGCAACATGTTGTTATTGAAGAACCTGCCAAGAAATACGTTCCACCACCACCCTATGTTCCACCAGCTCCATATCCAGGTCGTTTGAGACAACAAAGAATGGAGGCACAATATGGAAAATTCATTGGGTTGTTCAAGTAACTCCATATGAATCTGCCCTTGGTGGAGGCCTTAGCACAAATGCCAAACTACGCTAAGTTTCTAAAAGGTTTCTCGTCAAACAAAAAGAAAGTGGAAGAATTATCACACGTGGTTTTGAATGAGGAATGCTCTCCAGTTCTTCAAAAGAAACTACCTCAAAAGATGTCTGATCGAGGAAGTTTCACCATACCTTGCCTAATAGGAAATCTTTCTTCAATAACGCATTAGCTGATTTAGGTGCAAGCATTAACCTTATGCCTATGCGGTTTTTGAAAAATTAAACTTAGGTGAACCTAGACCTACCCATATGAGCATCCAGTTAGCTGACCGTTCTGTCAATATCCGAGGGGCATCATTAGAAATCTCTTAGTTAAAATTGACAAATCGTATTTCCCATTGATTTTGTGATCCTTGACATGGATGAGGACAAAACTATTCCTCTTATCCTAGGTCGACTATTCTTAGCGACTACTCGAGCCCTCATTGATGTTTGTACGGGCAACTTACGCTTAGAGTAGATGAGGAGGAAGTAACTTTCGATATAGGCCAATCCATGAAAAACCCTTAACATCATGATGACTCACTCTATTACGTTGATGCTTGCGATTCGATCATAAGATGTCATTTGTAGAAAACTCTTCAAAATGAAGCTTGCAACACTCAATTAGTAGAGATCCAAATCACCAAACCCATCTGTGAGAACTAAATCATTCCAGAACTTGAAGTTGATGAAACATCGTTTCATCAAGAAGCATTTGAGATCATTGAGTAAGATCTAGAACTGAAAGCCAAACCTTCTATTGAATACCCTCAAGATTTAGAGCTCAAAGAACTTCCATCTCACTCGAATACCCTTTTCTTGAAAACACATCTCAACTTCCTGTCATAATCTCATCCGCCTTATCAATTGATGAGAAGAACAAGTTGCTCAATGTGCTTAAGGCACACAAACGAGAAATTGCATGGAAAATCATGGGCATCAGGGAATCAACCTATCCTTTTGCACTCATAAAATATTGATGGAGGAGAACTTTAAATCCGTCATTCAACCTCAAAGACGTTTAAACCCAAGCATGCAAGAGGTGACGAAGAAAGAAGTAATCAAACTGCTAGATGGCAGTTTGATCTACCTTATTTCTGATTCGCCTTGGGTCAGTCCCGTCCAAGTTGTTCCAAAGAAAGAAGGAATGATTGTTTTTACTAACGAGCAGAATGAGCTTATTCCCACTTGTACGGTTATAGGATGGAGAGTTTGCATAGACTATCGCAAACTCAATGACGCCACAAGGAAAGATCACTTCCCTCTTCCTTTTATCGACCAAATGGTTGAGAGATTATCTGGAAAAATGTTCTATTGTTTCCGAGATGGTTTCTCAAGTTACTTTGAAATCCCTATTGCTCCCGAAGATCAAGAGAAGACAACATTCACCTGTCCATATGGCACATTTGCTTATCGGGGAATGCCCTTTGGATTGTGTAATGCTCCTGCTACATTTCAAGATGCATGGTAGCAATTTTTCATGACATGATTGAACACTCAATGGAAGTTTACATGGATGATTTCTCCATCTTTGGAAACTCACTCGAGCAATGTCTTGAAAATCTAGAAAAGATGCTAGTTAGATGTGAAGATTCTAACCTTGTTTTAAATTGGGAAAAGTGCCGCTTCATGGTTATGGAAGGAATAGTTTTAGGACACAAAATCTCTCGAGCAGGGCTTGAAGTCGATCAAGCCAAAGTCGACACTATTTCTAAACATCCACATCCCACAACCGTGAAAGATATCAGAAGTTTCCTAGGTCATGCAGGATTCTACCGTCGTTTCATCAAAGATTCCTCAAAAATCGCTTGACCAATGACTCAACTTCTTGAGAAAGACACTCAATTCGTATTTTCTAATGTAAGGCCCCGTTCCCGGGCCACCTCACAGGTGGTCATCATTGCACTTAAAACATTATAAAACGTACATTTATTTTGCAGCGGAATTTAAAACTTTCATTAATAACTAAAAACATGTCATGTCATTCATTTACAACAATTTTTACCATCACAAAATACAAATACATGTCAAAATACGGATGCTAGCCTCAAAATGCTCCTAGTAGCTTATGCATCCATGCCGGCAACTCCTCACAGCACATAATACCTGCCAACTATCATGCATATAAAGTCAGCAACGCTGAGTGAATTCTAGCTTTTATAATAAAATACTTTACTTTCATTAAAACCGTTCTTTACTTTCTTTCAACATCATACTATACTTTACAATCGTTTGTGATCATACATCATACGTACATACTATTAATATCATTCTTATCTTCATCATTACGTTTATTAACTTCTGTTCATTCAACGTATTACATTATCATTCACTTCTCTTTCTAGATCCGGTTAGACTTTACACTCTTCGTGGCACTCAGCCACGATTACTGAGGTCGAATGACACGGATCCTGTTTAGTACATTACTATGATTATTCATTAACGTTCATTTCATACGTTTATTCTTTTATACATTATCTTTCGTTCATTTATTCATCTCTTTACTCATTACTCTTTATTACTCGAATCTTGTCTCGTGCAATATCCCCTACTCATGCTTGAAAGCTGATGTTGTGCCGGGGCCTGATCACAAACCCCCGACTCATGTCCGAAGACTGACACAGCACTGGGATATGCGAGAAAGATCCCATTCGAGTCAATCACAGGTTTTGAACTCTATCCGATTCTGTTGCAACACAAGTCCCTCACCTCATTATCTTGTCTCATGCAATACCCCCGACTCATGCCCGAAGACTGATACTGTGTCAGGGCCTGATAAACAAACCCCCGACTCATGTCCGAAGACTGACACAGTACTAGAGTACGCGATTCATTTCTCTTTTATCTCATCTTAGTTTCACGCACTACTCCCGCCTCATGTCCAAAGACTGATACTATTTCGGGGTCTGAACACAAACCCCGACTCATGTCCGAAGACTGACGTAGTAACGGAGTACGCGGTCCTCTTCTGTTGGACCAAAAGAACCAACGAGCCGGATCAGAAAAACCTTTAAGTCCCACAGACGTCACAACAACTACTGAAGACCACAACAGCTGAAGACAACAGCTGAAGACAACAGCTGATTACAAAGTCTGACACAAGTGCTGAAGACAAAGTCTGAAGACACAAGTGCTGAAGACAAAGTCTAAAGACACAAGTGCTGAAGACAAAGTCTGAAGACACAAGTGCTGAAGACAAAGTCTGAAGACACAAGTGCTGAAGACCAAAGTATCAGACGTTGTCACAACAGCTGAAGAGGTCTTCTTTAGTAGTTGTGATGGTTTACCTTTTAGTAGTTTTCTTTGTTTCAGTATTTGTAACACAACTGAAGAGTATGTTCTTCAGTTGTTATAGTTTCAGTAGTTTCTTTTCAGTAGTTGTAATAATAGTTAACACTTAGCATTTTTGTAAGAAGATGTCAGCTGTTTAACATCTTCAGTAGTGTGTTAACTATCAGTAGTTTGTGATAAATTCTGTTAGATGTCACTATCAGTGACATCAGTAGACGTCACATCTCTTATATAAGAGGTGTCGACCTAAGTGTAATTGTGACATTCCGTTACCACGAAAGCGAATATTGAATGAAATATATCTGCAGAATTCTCTCTATCTATAACCGTTTTTGTTCTTACATTGAATATCTCTTTGTTCTTGTGAATTGGCTAATTCATTGTTAGAATTCCGCTGCTATACTCTCTAATCAATCAAACGTAGATCACTGATCCTAACAAGTGGTATCAGAGCAGGTTAATCATTGATCGATCTAACAATTGATCATTGAAACTGCTAATTAATATCTATGTTTGATTGAATTAGCATATTTGCAAGAACTGGTTATAGATTATTGAATTTCTTACGCTTTCGTTCATTTATTTTGAGATCTCTCTTGGTTCAATTGGTTTTTGTGTTTTTGTTCTAAATCTGTTATTGCTTAATTCAATTTGATTGAATCTGAGATGACTACTCCTTCTAATGATCCTCACAATACCGGTTCCTCAACCAAGCCTCCGATGCTGGTTAGGACCGAGCATAACATATGGCAGCGAAGAATGCTTCATCACCTGTCTGTTAACAGTTCAGGTTGTTGGACATCTGTGGTACATGGACCACATAAGCCTATGGTGAACAATCCGGAAACCAATCAAATGGTTCCGAACAACAAGGAACAATACCCTGATGAAGATCGGAAACTGTTTGAGATTGATGCTAAAGCCCATGGAATTCTGGCCATGGCACTGCCTAATGAAATCTATTCAGGGCTTATGCATCATGAAAGCCCATGGAATTCTGGCCATGGATCCCATCTCATGTAATACCCCCGACTCATGTCCGAAGACTGATACTGTGCCGGTGACTATAACCAAACCCCCGACTCATGTTCGAAGACTGAGACACTACCGGTGTACGCGACAAGGACCTCTTTCGAGTCTGTTGCAACACAGAGTCGCTCACCTCATACGTATGCTTGCAAGCCTTTCATTCGTTCATCCATTCATTCATGCATGCATTCAATCATTACGTTTCTCTTTTCATTATCTTCCACTTTATGTTACATAATAATTTCATTACACTCATTAACGTTCAACGCAAAGCCAAGGGAAGACATACATACTTAATGAGGAACATACACATAATCATAAACATACACCGTCACCATACAGGCAACATCATACATACATAACACATATCAGACATAAGCCATCACATCATAACCAGACCTATCTCGCCATATTACCCCTTAAAACCACTTAGAAAACCTTAAGTCTAAATTGGTCTCATGGGACCTTCCAGGCGCATGAGAATAAAAATTCTAAGTGTAAAAAAATCTGGGCGCATGAGAACTATTTGGGCGCTTCTGCCCTGTTCAGGCGCCTTGCCACTATGCAGGCGCACGACGCCTGTTCAGGCGCATCACCAACACTTAGACGTTTTGGCACTTGGGCGCACGGGCACTATTTAGGCGCATGGCCAACACTTGGGTGCATGGCCAACACTTAGGCGCATGGGCCACTATTTAGGCGCATGGTCAACACTTAGGCATCTGGCCACTCATGCTGGGCACATGGGCACTATTTGGGCGGATGAGCCACCTCTGGGCACATCGACCACTGTTCATGTTCATCAGAACATTCTGAAATATTTACTATCCTACCAACATCACTCGATTATCATTCTAATGATGCCCAAGCACAAATCTAACATACTAAGGGCATCTAAGCATGCTACACGACATCACTACCCCATAATCAACACTAAAACATACATACATACATACATCATTTCAAACATAAGGCTGTAGACCCACGGTTACTTTCAAAATATTTAATTGGTATGCATAATCGCCCCAAACAAGTTGAAAATCAGTAATAGAGGGGTTCTAGAAACTCACCTTGAGCAGCCTTTGCGCAACACATTTCCAGTTCGAGATCCACCTTCGATTCAGCTCTTGAATCCCGAATACAAACACTAAACACCAAGAACTTCGATCAAGAACTCGAAACCCAGCTGAAACCGAGCTCATATAAGAGAAGACTTACCTTTACAGCTGCTTCTTCCTCTTTCTCTCTCTAGAACCGGGGCTTTCTCTCTCTTCCTTCTTCCTTTCAGCCGAATGAAGAAGATGGAGAGGAATGGGCGACCATGCCCCCTTTAACCTTAAAGTAAAAATGTTTTGTACTTTGTACACTTTTCCCCCTCCACTTGTGCTCATTATCTATTCTTTCTACTTACTTTTCTTTTCCTTTCGTTTAAATAGAAATTCAAGGTCTTACATCTAACGAATGCATTAGTGCATTCAATTTGCTTAAGGAGACACTGGTAACCGCTCCAATCATGGTTTCCCCAGATTTGACGCTACTATTTGAACTCATGTGCGACGCAAGCAATTTCTAGGTAGGAGTCGTATTAGGACAGAGGAAAGACAATCAATTTCACCCAATTCATTATGCGAGCAAAACCCTAAACAAGAAAGAACTTCTTGTGGTAGTTTTTGCATTCGACAAAATCCGCTCATATCTAATCCTTTCAAAAATAATTGTTTACACCGATCATGCAGCCCTTCGTTATTTCTTCAATAAAGAAGATGCAAAGCCGAGATTGATTCGTTGGATTCTTCTGCTTCAAGAATTTGACATAGAAATTCGTGATAAGAAAGGAGCGGAAAATCTAGCGACTGATCATCTCTCGCGTCTTGAGGATTCAAGTCCTGCACAAACTGAGGAAGTCATAATAAATGACAATTTTCCTCACGAATTCCTTATGCACATTCAATCCTCAATCGATGAATATCCTTTATTTGCCGATTTTGCAAATACTTAGCAATCGGAATCCTTCTCAAATGAATGACTTATAAGTAATAGAAGTATTTTTTACTGATATCAAACATTGCTATTGGGAAGACCCGTATTTTTTCAGAATCGGTGCATACCAACTCATTTGAAGATGCGTATACGGAAGTGAAGCTGAACAAATCCTAAGGCACTGTCATGAAGGTCCCATAGGAGGACATCATGGAGCAACCTTAATAGCCAAGAAAGTATTTGACTCTGGATTTTACTGGCCCTCGATCTTCATAGATGCTCACAACATGGTACGCACCTATGATGCATGTCAAAGAGCAACCAATATCTCAACACAGGATGAGATGCCTTAGAAACTAGGTCAAGTATGCGAAATATTTGATATATGGGGTATTGATTTCATGGGGCCATTCAAGGTGTCATTTGGCAATCGTTACATCTTGGTAGCAGTTGATTACATTTCAAAATGGGCTGAAGCTCAAGCCCTACCTACTAATGATGCTAGAAATGTTTTCAAATTCCTTAAGAAACTATTCTCTCGTTTTGGTGCCCCCAAAGCTCTAATTAGTGACCGAGGAACTCATTTCTGTAACAATCAGCTCGAATGAGCAATGGCACGTTATGGAGTTCACCATTGCTTTACAACTGCATACCATCCACAAGCGAATGGGTAAGCCGAAGTCACTAACCGAGACATCAAATGAATGCTTGAGAAAACTGTAGGTCAAAATCACAAGGACTAGTATACAAAGTTAAAAAATGCATTATGGGCTTTTTGAACAGCCTATAAGACTCCTATCGGCAAAACACCGTTCAAACTAATCTGTGGGAAGTCGTGTCATCTACCTGTGGAACTAGAGTACAAGGATTATTGGGCACTTAAAGCAGCAAACCTGGACCAAGACCTTGCAGGAAAGAATCGGTTCCTAAAAATTCATGAATTGGAGGAATTGAGAGAACAAGCGTACGAAAATGCTAGGGTTTAAAAAGAAAAGGCAAGGAAATTCCACGACACTCGATTAAAGAACAAAAAATGATTTCATGTGGGAGAACGTGTTTTATTGTACAACTCTCGTTTACGTTTGTTACCTAGAAAACTGAAATCACATTGGTCTGGACCTTATACGATCAAAAACGTGTTTCTGAATGGTGCCATTGAAATTTATAACCACGAAGGTTTAAGTTTCAAAAGGAATGGTTATCGTTTGAAACCGTATAACGATGACCAAACAAGATTCCCTTGGAGGAATTACACCTCCGCCCCGACAAAAGCTAATTGTGGGGAAGGGTCGTGCCGAAGACCCGAAACTTAAACGTGGCACCTGTACAGAAATTCTCCTTGATTTTTTTACAATTTTTAGGACCTCACAAGCACAAGCACGGGTTTGTGCCTCTTGAAGCACGCCCCCGTGTCTGTGAAATTTTTTCCACAATCTCCGGTGACGACTCTAGAATGTTGCACGTCAAATTTAAGACGAATTTTGACAAGCACAGGGTCGTGCCTAGCCAAGCACGCCCCCGTGTTCACTTTCCACGACCAGTATAAAATACCACACTTGTTCCATTCTTTCATCACACCAATTCCTGTTTAAAAACGTCTGAAAAATGAAAGCATCAAGTCATGGAAATTCCAACTAGAATCCTACGAAGAAACCACATTCTGAAACACGAGAGCCAACGACTTAAGAATACTTCTTTAAGATACATGAACTTATCAAGAAATGACTGAAATGAACCTCTTTACATCCCAATGCTTACCTGAACTTATCGAAAAAGTTCAACAGATGGGCGAGGAACTCATTTCCATGTAAGGCCCCGTTCCCGGGACGCTTACAGCTGGTGGTTCATCGCACATAAAACATTATAAAATGTACATTAATTTTGTAGTGGAATTTAAATCATTCACTAATAACTAAAACATGTCATTTACAACATTTGTTTTCATCTCAAAATACAAGACATGTCAAAATACGGATGCCAGCCTCAAAATGCTCCCAGTAGCTTATGCATCTATGCCTACAACTCCTCACTATCAACATATACTTGCTAACTATCATGCATACAAAAGTCAGCGATGCTGAGTGAGTTCTCGTTTTATAATAAAACATAGTTTTCTGTGTTAAAACCGTTCTTTACTTTTACTCCAAAACATACTATGCTTTAAAACAGTTCGTGATCATGCATCATACGTATGTACAAATAATATCATTATTATCTTCGTTATTACGTTCATTAGCTTTGTTCATTCAACGTATTACATTATCGTTCACTTCTCTTCCTAGATCCGGTCGGACTTTACCCTATTCGTGGCACTCAGCCACGATTACTGAGGTTGAATGACAAGGATCCCGTTTAGTACTTTATTACGATAATTCATTTACGTTCATTTCATACATTCGTTCTTTCATACATTATCTTTCGTTCATTACTCTTTGTTACTCGAATCTTGTCTCGTGCAATATCCCCGACTCATGCTCGAAAGCTGATGCTGTGCTGGGGCCTGCTGACAAACCCCCGACTCATGTCCGAAGACTGACACAGCACCGGGATACGCGACAAAGATCCCATACGAGTCAATCACAGGGATTGAACCCCATCCGAGTCTGTTGCAACACAAGGTCGCTCATCTCATTACCTCATCTCATGGATAAGGGCCTTTGTCAAGTCTGTTGCAACACAGAGTCGCTCACATCATACGTATGCTTGCAAGCCTTTCAATCGTTCATCCATTCATTCATGCATGCATTCATTCATTACGTTTCTCTTTTCATTATCTTCCACTTTATGTTACATAATACTTTCATTACACTCATTAACGTTCAACGCAAAGCCAAGGGAAGACATACATACATAATAAGGAACATACACATAATCATAAACATACACCGTCACCATACAGGCAACATCGTACATACATAACACATATCAGACATAAGCCATCACATCATAACCAGACCTATCTCGCCATATTACCCCTTAAAACCACTTAGAAAACCTTAAGTCTAAATTGGTCACATGGGACCTTCCAGGCGCATGAGCATAAAAATTCTAAGTGTAAAAAAATCTGGGCGCATGAGAACTATTTGGGCGCTTCTGCCCTGTTCAGGCGCTTTGCCACTATGCAGGCGCACGACGCCTGTTCAGGCGCATCACCAACACTTAGACGTTTTGGCACTTGGGCGCACGGGCACTATTTAGGCGCATGGCCAACACTTGGGCGCATGGCCAACACTTAGGCGCATGGGCCACTATTTAGGCGCATGGTCAACACTTAGGCGTCTGGCCACTCATGCTGGACACATGGGCACTATTTGGGCGGATGAGCCACCTCTGGGCGCATGGACCACTGTTCATGTTCATCAGAACATTCTAAAATATTTACTATCCTACCAACATCACTCGATTATCATTCTAATGATGCCCAAGCACAAATCTAACATACTAAGGGCATCTAGGCATGCTACACAACATCACTACCCCATAATCAACACTAAAACATACATACATACATACATCATTTCAAACATAAGGTTGTAGACCCACGGTTACTTTCAAAATATTTAATTGGTATGCATAATCTCCCCAAACAAGTTGAAAATCAGTAATAGAGGGGTTCTAGAAACTCACCTTGCAATATTCCCGACTCATGCTCGAAAGCTGATGCTGTGCTGGGGCTGCTCACAAACCCCCGACTCATGTCCGAAGACTGACACAGCACCGGGATACGCGACAAAGATCCCATACGAGTCAATCACAGGGATTGAACCCCATCCGAGTCTGTTGCAACACAAGGTCGCTCATCTCATTACCTCATCTCATGGATAGGGGCCTCTGTCAAGTCTGTCGCAACACAGAGTCGCTCACCTCATATCTCGTCTCCTGGACAAAGACCTCTGTCGAGTCTGTTGCAACACAGAGTCGCTGAACCCATATCTCGTCTCATGGACAAAGACCTCTGTTGAGTCTGTTGCGACACAGAGTCGCTCACCTCATAACTATGCATAGATTTATGCCACACCCCCTAAGTTATACATAACTCGGGTAACAACACCCCCACCGAAGTGGGTAACAACACCCCCACCAAAGTGGGTAACAACACCCCCACCGAAGTGGGTAACAACACCCCCATCGAAGTGGGTAACAACACCCCCATAGAAATGGGTAACACCCCCATAGAAATGGGTAACACCCCCATAAAAATGGGTAACACCCCCGTACAAATGGGTAACAACCCCATAGAAATAGGTAACACCTCCATAGAAATGGGTAACACCCCCATGGAAATGGGTAACACCCCCATAGAAATGTGTCCATACTTGTCACACCTTTTCGACCCCGCACCAGTTATGATCACACGCTGATCATCCACTTGTGCACCTTTGTCACCTGGAGTGGTTCCGCCATGTTCCAATCGCTTCCCATTCCATTCTTGATCACCATCTCCTTTCTTGCTACTTTCAGTCACCATCACAGATCTTTCATCATACAATCTGTTGGGTTTGCAAAAACACAAAACATAGTTTAACCCGTTAAACTTTCTGAAAACGCAGCAGAATAACAACTTTATAAACTTACTTATAAGCTGAAAAACATGTTCTTTAGGTGACCATATAAATGTATAAAGCAAACCCAAAATCAAAGGATCATAATATGTGAATTAGCAAGCTATGAAAACATGTAAAAGTACATAAAATCACCGCTACATTAAGCTGTGATAACTACCTTTCAGCAGTAGTAAAAACGACCAAAGAAAGGAGGAAAGGATGTCCAAAATCGGCCAAGACTTCAGGGTAGAAGTCCTCAAGCTTGTATACCCAAAGCTTACTTGCAAACGTGTCTTGTTAGGGAGAATCAACCCCAAGATCAACTCCAAAAACCCCTTCTTGGCTGCTGCTGTTCCGTAAACCTTTTGAGAGAAGAGAGAGTGTTTTTTGGTGTTTTGCATGTGAAGTGAATGATGTTGGAGAGTCCTACACTCTTTCATAAAGAGTGTGTGTTACCAAGGGAAAAGAAGGAACCCCATTGGTCCATGGAATGGCCGAAAGTTTTTTAAACATGGCTGGGATTCCCTCTCATTTTATGTCTTGTTGACACATTAAAAGTTCATGGACCCTCTTGGATTTTTAATGTGTGACAAGTGCAAGAACCATACTAATATGTTTTATGCTCTAATCTTTAATTAAACATTTTAATTAAAGATCACTAATATTACATTACCTTATGTTATTAAACCCTTTTAATAACAATGTAATTAATAAAACCCATCAACAAATCATCCTTATGATTTGACCCATTTCACATATAATTGTTTAGAAAACCAATTTCCTAAATTTGGTGAGTTATTATTTAATTGCATGATCACATCATCAATTAAATAATCGTTTGTGTTTGCAAAGCTTATTATTTGGGTATAACCCGACTTGGATCATAACGTACTAACCACATCAATATTCTAAGTGTCTTGGGCACATAGAATCCTACAGAATCTTCCTGCCAAATCAACCGCCGACCTAAATGTGCTCGGTCGGGCAGCGATCATGTGCCTACGGATGTCTGCCGGCAAGCCCTGAATGTACCTCTTGATCTTTCGTGAAAGAGGTGTCACTTGATCCAGCACCAGACGTGCCATCTCATTGAATTAGCGGTATATTGCTAATGTGTCATCGTTCCTGCCTCCAGCTGCAAGAACTCTCTTTCGACTTTGTCCATCTCACGGTGAGGACATAATTCCTCAATCACCAGCCTTTTCAACTCTGGCCATCGCATCCTCCCGATAGCCCTGCTTCCCTCAACCTGGACGATATTGTCCCACCAACACAAGGCTGAGTCCACAGAAGAATAGGTACCAAACTTCATCTTCTGATCCTCCCGGCACTCGCTGATATTCAATACCGCCTCCATCTCTCTTACCCATCGGTGAACAGTAGCAGCAGTGCCGTTTCCATCAAAAGTTAGGGGCTTGCATTGTTGAAACATCCCATAATCACAGCCTCGTGCCGCCTACAACGCACGCTCTTCCTTTTCGTCCTCTTTATCATCGAAGAAAACCATTTCAGTCTCGGGTCGTCTCCTTTCGCCCGAAGGTCTACCCCTTTCCTGTCTCTCCTCGTCTCTAACACCTTTATAACTTCGGTCACCACAGACGATAGGATCGTCTGCATAACCTGATGCACTTCCTCCATGACTGCCTCTCTCATCGAGGCTCTTTGATTAGCATTCTCATCACCGCCCTCCTGATGAGGGGCCTCGGTTCCTCATGGACTACTCCTTTAGCCCTAGACCTTCCTCTTGTGACCCGTGGTTCAGCACCACGTCTACCATCGCCTTCACCTCGTGATGCTTTTGAAGATCTACCACCAGCCATCCTCTAAAAGCACACTATAAGATTCAAACACTAACGTGGTATTTCAAGGTAATAACTCAGTTTATGTCAAATTATAGTAAATCCCTAATTACAGTGGCTAGTTGTGATTAGCCACTTATTTTACTCTTCATACCCCAAGCATTTCCTATCCTGACATAATTAGTATCTAAATCTACACAAAAGCACACAAGCCACATTCATGCGCACATAATTCGGGTTAACATTAACTTACATAAAACGTTTACATAAAACCTTTACTTGCAGGCACGTAGCTACCAGGACTGGCATCCCTTTTCCTTTTAGTCCCATTCTCAGTTTAAGATTAGGTTTTTTCAAAATATTTACCCAATTCACTTAAACTTTTGCTCTGATACCAACTTATAAGGCCCCGTTCCCGGGACGCTTACAGCTAGTGGTTCATCGCACATAAAACATTATAAAATGTACATTAATTTTGCAGCGGAATTTAAATCATTCATTAATAACCAAAACATATCATTTACAACATTTTTTTTCATCTCAAAATACAAGAGATGGCAAAACACGGATGCCAGCCTCAAAATGCTCCAAGTAGCTTATGCATCCATGCCTGTAACTCCTCAGCATCAACATATACCTGCGAACTATCATGCATACAAAAGTCAGCGATGCTGAGTGAGTTCCAGTTTTATAATAAAATACACTTTTCTGTGTTAAAACCATTCTTTACTTTTATTCCAAAACATACTATGCTTTACAACCGTTCATGATCATGCATCATACGTACATACATATAATATCATTATTATCTTTGACATTACGTTCATTAGCTTTGTCATTCAACGTATTACATTATCGTTCACTTGTCTCCCTAGATCCGGTCAGACTTGACCCTCTTTGTGGCACTCAGCCACGATTACTGAGGTTGAATGACAACGATCCCGTTCAGTACTTTATTACGATAATTCATTTACGTTCATTTCATACGTTCGTTCTTTCATACGTATCTTTCGTTCATTACTCTTTGTTACTCAAATCTTGTCTCATGCAATATCCTCGACTCATGCTCGAAAGCTGATGCTGTGCTGGGGCCTGCTACCCAACCCCCAATTCTTGTCCGAAGACTGACACAACACCGAGATACGTGACAAAGATCCCATACGAGTCAATCACAGGGATTGAACCCCATCCGAGTCTGTTGCGACACAAAGTCGCTCATCTCATTACCTCATCTCATGGATAAGGGCCTCTGTCAAGTCTGTTGCAACACAGAGTCGCACACCTCATATCTCGTCTCATGGACAAAGACCTCTGTCGAGTCTGTTGCAACACAGAGTCGCTCACCACATATTTCCTCTCATGGACAAAGACCTCTGTCGAGTCTGTTGCGACATAGAGTCGCTCACCTCATAACTATGCTTGGCTTTATGCCACACCCCCGAAGTTATACATAACTCGGGTAACAACACCCCACCAAAGTGGTAACAACACCCCTACCGAAGTGGGTAACAACACCCCCATCGAAGTGGGTAACAACACCCCACCAAAGTGGGTAACAACACCCCCATAGAAATGGGTAACACCCCCATAGAAATGGGTAACACCCCCATAGAAATGGGTAACACCCCCATAGAAATGGGTAACACCTCTGAAGGTCAGTCACAAAGACTGGAGCCCTTGCGTGCACACTTTAGGATTTGGTGAACCTCACGTGGTAGAGCTTAAGGCATTAAGAGTCGTGCACCTCAGTACATATTACTGCAAGCCTGTCTATACTTCTCTCTTTATTAATGCATGCATTTATTCATTATGTTCCTCTTTTCATTATCTTCCACTTTACGTTACATAATACTTTCATTACATTTATTAACGTTCAACGCAAAGCCAAGAGAAGACATACATACATAATAAGGAACATACACATAAACATACATCATCACCATACAGGCACATCATACATGCATAACACACATCAAACATAAGGCATCATATCAAACCAGGCCTATCTTCCTATTTTACCCCTTGAAATCCACTTAGAAAACCTCAGGTCCAAAGTGGGCGCATGGGTCCTTCTAGGCACATGAGCACAAAAATTCTAAGTGTAAAATAGTCTAGGCGCATGGCCACTATTTGGGCGCTTCTGCCCTGTTCAGGTGCATGGCCACTATGCAGGCGCATGGCACCTGTTTAGGCGCATCAACACTTAGTCGTTTCAATCACTTTGGACGCATGGCACTATTTAGGCGCATGGCCAACACTTGGGCGCATGGCCAACACTTAGGTGCATGGGCCACTATTTAGACGCATGGCCAAAACTTGGGCGCATGGCCAACACTTAGGCGCATGGGCCACTGTTTAGGCGCATGGCCAACACTTAGACGTCTGGCCACTCATGTTGGACACATGGGCCACTGTTTGGGCGCATGAACCACTGTTCATGTTCATCAAAACATTCTGAAATCTTTTCTATGCTACCAACATCGCCCGATTACCAATCTAATCATACCCAAACACAGATCTAACATACTAAGGCCCTCTAAGCATGCTATACATCATCACTAACCCATAATCATCACTATAACATAAATAAATACATACGTACATCATTTCAAACATAAGGCTGTAAACCCATGGTTTCTTTCAAAATGTTTACTTAGTATGCATAATAGCCCCAAATCAGTTGAAAATCAATAAAAGAGGGGTTCTAGAAACTCACCTTGAGCAGCCTTTGAGCAACACTCTTCCAGTTCAAGACCCACTTCGATTCAGCTCTTGAATCCTGAAAACAAACTCTAAACAACCAAAACTTTGATCAAGAACTCAATACTCAGCTGAAACCGAGCTCAAACAAGAGAAGACTTACCTTTTTCAGCTTCTTCTTCCTTTTTCTCTCTCTAGAACCGAGAGTCTCTCTCTCTCTTCTTTTTTTCAGCCGTGAAGAAGAAGATGAAAAAGGAAGAATGGGCACCCATGCCCTTAAATCCTTAAAATAATAAAAGTGTACTTTGTACACTTTTTCCCCTTCCACTTGTGCAAAGTTTCTATTCTTTCTATTTACTTTTCTTTTCCTTTAGTTTGAATAGAAATTCAGGGTGTTACATTCCATTAACCGTCAGCTTGCGGAATTAAGTAACCGCACTTCTCACTATCCATCGCAAACCTTCCACACGAAATGTGTGTAGGCTTCTTTTTGAAGCATTTTGTGATGTGCTAAGTGCGCTTATACGCGTTAAAGAGTCTTGTTTTGCTGTTCAGATTCTTGGCTTTTAACGTATCATGTAACTGTAGGACCCTGGGAAATGTAATTTTCAATTTGGCTTGTGTTATTTAACTCTAGGACTATTACTATTTTTTTGTTTTCGATTTGGAAGTGATAAACTTAACCGGGAAAATTGCGTAACGCACGAAACTTGAAAATGGGACAACAAAAAAATGAAACCAATCAACATCACTTAAGCACGGCCCCGTGCCTAAGGAGGCACGTCCCCGCGTTCAACAAAAGTTGACACCACCTGGCAATTTTCAGCCTTTTGTCTTGTTCCCCATCAATTGTGCATGTTAAAACCTGAGTTCATTTCCTGCAAAGTTCGTATCCACTTCCATTTTCACCTTATTTTGCATTTTTCTTTCATCTTTTCAAGAGTATTGGAACATGAGGTTAGTTTGCTAATTCCTATGATTATGATAGTCATTACATGTAGTTAGGTGATTAGGTCTCTAAACAACCGAAATCCTAGCAATTATGTGTAAAGACTTGTTCTTAAACGTATAATGGAAAGATGAATGCTTTTCACCTACTTGTCATGTTTATTCTGGTAGTAGATTAGTGTTATTTAGTTTGTTTAGTTAGTACATTAGTTTGTTTTCTTTGTTAACAAGACTATTTTCATAATTCGTGGTGAAATCCTTATTTATCATATTCAAGTTACAAGATTCACAAGTGGTGTTAAAACTATATATATTTTTTTTGAGTATCTTGAATATTAACAAGTGATTAAAATATTAAACGTATAATCTTTGATTTTTAAAGCAAGAGAATGTTAAACCCATGCTTAATCGAAGGTTTACAAACAAAACCCACGTGTGCTCGAGTCAAGATTTTATGCCTAATCATGTTAACCACACCCCCATGTTTCACAAAACGCACCCCCATGTTCAACAATTTTTTTTCTTGGATGATAAATGTTCAACTATTTTTGAACATGAGTTGAATCATTATGATGTTATGTCTTGAAAAACACAGTTTTCACTACTATCATGAAACTGTTCAAGAATTTGTTTTGTATAGATTAACTTATTTTCTAAAATTTCAAGATCATGAATCATCCCTACTTACATTTTGAAGGGAGCCATGAGAGATGGTGTCATGATAGACTTCAAAGACTACTACAAAGGGTCAAAAGATCCCACTTACAAGCAGATGAGAAGAAACACTAGCGGCTGTCGGACAGCTAAAAAGATATAATAAATTATTGAGTGTTTAGTGAAAGCATTTATTCTCATAAAATAGACCTTCCGTTTATGAACTAACTCTTGAATTTTTAGCATCTTTCAGATTTAGTATGAAAGAATCTAACTCTGGGATGATAATGCAGTTTCATTCAGACTTGCTGGATATTAGCAATAAACATCCATTGCCTTGTTCGGTGTCTATCTCGGAATCTACACGGAACAAGAAATGGAGGAGGAAGCAATATCTGGAATGCCGGCGTACCATACCTTCCCGGACAAGGAAAGTAAAGCGGAAAGTGGGCAATGAGGAAAGCATTTTGGGAGCGGATTGGAACCGGAGGGTTCAACTCAACTAAAACAAAAAGCAGTCAGATACGAGACCCGCTACTGCGATACATTCATCGGTTACTTAGTCATTCCATAACAGCTCGTGGTCAAAGCGAGGGAGTTGTTAACTTGAGGGACTTGTTCATTTTATATTGTATGGTTAATCAGTTGCCATGTAAAATTGGGTATTTATTTTGTAATCTTTTTGCTAGGAATGCGATTGTAGGTGTTCCAACACCAATGTTTGGAGGAAGCTGGATTTTGAACTTATACGAGAGCTATGGTTATAGCATTGAGGAAACTGAAGGAGTAATGCCAGGATTGTTAGACTTGAGCATTTGCACAAGTATGTACATGGTGACGAGCCTACCAAATTGGCAACCGAGGTTAATGGATAAGAAGGAACAAATCTGGGATCCGGCGGACCCCGAAGGAATAATTATGGACCTCGACATGCCAATACAGCCGGAAGGAGCTGGAGCCGGAGCTGGATCTTCAAGTTCACGTACAAGGGAATTCCCAACCATGTTAGATCTTTATGAGTCAACCAAACCACCGGCGACCAAGCAAGGCGATTATTTGAATATGCCCAACGAGCCTTCAACCGAGTTAGAAATCTGCATTCCCGAGTTGATGACCTGAGCAACGATGTCACGTACATCAGGAACCGAATGTACCATGAGTGGGGGGATATCCCACCGCAAAGTGCTTGAAATTTATGTCACGTACATCAGAAACCGTATCATTTTTGGGGACCCAACACAGTTGTTTCGTGCCAATCTATCTTTTAATTTATGTCATTTTGTTTATTATTTTGTGTGTTTAGGATTTTAATGCTTTCAATAAATTGGTGACATTTCAAGTGATCTCGAAGATTCTACCAAAGCAAGGGCAACCAAACACAAGTGACAAATTCATCATTTTTAGGGGAGTTATTTCATTGCCCCTTTCTCGATCTAGATTATGTTAATCACATGAGGACAATGTGAGTTTTAAGTGTGGGGATAGGAGTAATGCATTTGACTTTGCTAAAAAGGTCCAAATTTAAAAAATTTTAATAAAAGATCACTTAACAAGAAATTTTTGTGACAAGAAACCAAAAAATTAATATAATTTTGATAAACCAAATTATAATTATACGTTTTCGGGAAATAAAGAAGTAAATTCATGACGTCCAAATAAAATTAAATTTTTTTTTTGTGATATCCTTAAAAGCAATAATCTAATTTAGTAAAATATTTAATCATGTAAAATGAAACACTTTTACCCAATTCCATCCATATGTTAGTTTATTTTTGAGCCTAAACAACTTTTGCAATTTGCAGCTTTACTTTCATTCGGGATTTAATTGAGGGTACCATATGATACGTGTGATTAAAACTTGCTTTGGGTATGCATTTCAAGACCTTAAGTAGTATTTGTTGCATAAATATGAGTTAGGCACTAGGTAACCTTAACCATTCGAGCTTCAAACATTTTCTTCAATTTTCCTTACCCGAACATCAACCCTAGTTAGCTCGTTGAGCTTAAACGTTTTTATCTTTTAATCACCCGAACCACCAAGTCACTTAACCAAAAAGCCTTCAAAAAAATCCATTTTTGGTAAAGACACGATTTTGGCTTAAATATATATATATGTATATATATATGTATATGTATATATATGTATATATATATATATATATATATATGTATATATGTATATGTATATATATGTATATGTATATATGTATATATATATATGTATCTATATATGTATATGTATATATATGTATATATATGTATATATATATATGTGTGTATATATACATATGTATATATATATAATCTATTTATATATATATGTATATATATGTATATATGTATATATATATGTGTATATATATATATACATATATACATATATACATATATACATATATACATATATATATATATATATTGGTCTTTTACCGGCAGACCTTAAAGAACTAGAATGCATTCTTTTGGTTTCAATTTGCTTTGTTGCCTTCGTCACGCAAAACCAGGACTTCCCCTGGAAATCCGCGAACAAGTTTTCAATCTCACGTTCGACGCAAGAAAGAAATGGTGAAAAAAGGACAACAAGTTCTGCCATTTTGTGGCATTTCAAAAAGTGCTATAAAGAGACGGGCAAAAGATATGAATGAAGCCCGAACAGTGGAAATTGGTCCCATAATGGAAAATGCAAAAAAAAGATCAAACCGAATCTTAATACGACTACACAGAACTAATCCGATTGGGTGCTATTAGGCTTCAAGCGAATGATCCTTGAGAAAGGAAAGTTTTGTGTATCTTCGCGTAAAAGATGAAGTACGGTTCTTGAAAGCAAAATACGGTCTTGACAATCTGACCTTAAACGAGTTCTCAAGTTAGCATATCCCTTCTAGCTTGAAGTATTGTATAGGGAACCTTTTATCGCTTTCCTTGTAGTTATGTTAGAAAAATAAGCCAAGACCGTCGTCTTTAGCAATTAGCCACTTTTTCCAAATATTCCATACCCGAGCCCGAGCCAAGTCACAACCCGTCAAAGACCTAATGATTTATGCAAGTAAATATCTAAGTAGGTGGAGATTTGATCCCTTAACAAGCATATGATTTCACACGTATTCATACTAGGCAACTGAGTGTATTAGTCATACTTAATCTTCGTTATGACTCCATATATTTAGCCGAGTGTGAGTGCATCTTGTGAGAAATATGGATTTTTTCATGATAATAATCTTTACTAACCAGTCTATTGCTTGCTAGGATATCATTTTACATATGCTTGGAATATTTTATTTGGATGAAAATAATGTTTACTTGCGTATTTCTTGAAAGACATGTTTATAATTTGATTTATTTGGTTTTTGGTGGATTTGTCGTTTTAAGTGATTTTTGCTTGAGGACACGCAAAGCTCAAGTGTGGGGATGTTTGATGTGCTCCAAGTTATACATAAAAATCCTATTAAAAGCACATCAATTATTCCTTAATATCTTCCTTAAAATGATGAAAATGTACTTAAAATGTTAAATTGTGTTTTCAGATGTTAAAAGGGCAAGATGGACAAAAGAAGCATATTTAGCAAAAAATTGAAGTAATCCGAGCTTTGGAGTCCAAGCATGGGGTCGTGCCTCATTAAGCACGCCCCCATGCTTTGCTAGAAACACATCCCCGTGCTAAGTTAACACACCCCCGTGTTTGGGCATTTGACAGGACAAAAACTATTGTACCCTAAAGGTAGACACGGGGCCGTGCCCATGAGGCACGGGGTCGTGCCCCTCCTCCAACATGGGGTCATGCCTCATTTAGCACGGGGTCGTGCCTGACACAACCTGCATGTATGAGCCAACCAACTTTCGTAGGCATTGTACAAGCACGGGGCCGTGCTTAAACACTCCAGAAAGCCTATATATAGAAGCCTAAGTTTACCATTTTTGGTAAGCTTGGTGGGAGAATTACTCTGCAGAATTCTCTCGGGAATCAAGACTTCAAAGTCATTTGGAGGCTCGGGAGATGCATACAACACTTGGAAGAAGCTCGGGATCGTCTAAATATCATCCATTATGGATTATCGGTTGATTGTTCCATTTCACCGATGATTACATATCTATCTTCTTTGTTATCTGTTGTTATGTTCAAGCTCATTATGAGCTAAACTCCTTTTTTATCATCCTAATCGGATGAAACTTATGAAATTGTGATGAACTAATGGTGTGATAAATATTATGTTAATACTATGGTGGTCTTGGGAAAACTATTGATGGGTAGCATCTACATTTGAATGGAAGTTATAAATTTATGGTTTGTGATTGTGATTTTCATACAAGGTTGAAAACTGTATGATTAACTTTCATTCACGAAACCAGTCTTCATAATAAATCCATGGTTAATGAACTAGAAATGATTATTAGAAATCATACCACCTTAACTTTCTGATCATTTGCGGGTTCCCTTTTATTTGTTTGAGAAATCTTCAGTAATGTATGCTTTTCTAAAATTAATGGTATGTTAGGAAGGAAATTGATCAACTCTCTTTTTAACATTAAGTTATATTTTCAGAAATCGTATGTCAAATAGGTCACAAAAGATTCACCTACATTACTAGGGCTTTGATCTAAGCAGTAAAACTCAACCTAACAAGAAATCACGCGAGCTCATCTTCATAAACATTAACATAATTACATTAATCCATATGTTTAAATCACACTACCAATTCATCACAGTTATATAAGTGGAGTCTAATAGGATGATAACTTTTATTCCTGGTTTAAATCCAAACGCTTCAAATCTTAGTTTACTTCATTTTATCATTGTTTTTAAACCCTACAAATCTTTCCAATGCAACTTATCATTTTCTTTAACAAAAACCATATTTGATAGTCAAATGCCAAGTTAGTTGAGTAGGCTAGGTGTGTCCACGGATTGATACTCGGTTCTTACCAACACTATATTACCACATGACAGGTACACTTTCGTTTTTGTGTGTGGTTTAGTACTTGTAATAACCAACTAAAACTGAATCTATGCGTCCCATCAACCACCCGACTAAGCTGAGCATAGTTCTTAATCATTATTGACTTAGAACTATGTATAACAACCTCAAACCTATATATGAAGTTCATACATATGAATTATACCAAATACAATAATAATATAAAATATTCAAAGACAAATAAACATCAAAAGCATATCATATTCCATTAAGTCGTTACATTACACATGTGTAAGAAATGAAAGACTTTTATATTAAGAACATAAACTAGGTACATGATGTATCAAAAAACTCCCCTTGGACCTAGTTTATCCTATTTTCTAACATTCTTCACATGTTCTTGGAATTTCTTGTACTTCTCTTCTCTTCTCTAGTGACTCTTGTGTGTATCTCAAGTGCGAAGCAGAGTCGTATAATATGTTGAAACTGTAGAGCTTGTACAATATCTTGCATGTCATAGAATAGTGGCCACTTGTATAGACTGTACACATCTTCAGCTGACAAGTTGGTAAGACACATTTGGTCAAATACCCTGATAGTCTCAATCTTTCCTTCTCTGTTTAGAACTATGACCACTTCCCCCGTCCTCCAGTTGTAATACAACCATTGAAGTGTGAAGTGAAGTTCTGAGGCATCTTTCGTAAAGGAATCTTAGACATTGTGCGTGGGGACTCCACTTCAGCACCACCTTAGGTCTTCCAGATATATAGGATCAACTTCAGTCTTATGAATGAACCGCTTAGGTTGTTGAGGTCTGAAGTTGACCCATCTAGTGTGGTATTCTTTCTTCAATGACTTCTCAAACCATCCCAACATCTTCCTCAGGTTGGCATACAAAAGGTCTAAACTAGCCAATCTGTTTAGCTCAAAACCAGTATACGTCTTCAGATCATGTGGATATCTAAAGTACTCAGTCCCCTTCTCTCTCTTCACAACATAGACATCCAAGTCTTCAAAATAAGCCCAATTGATGATCTTACCTGACAGTTTCTGATGTTTCTTGACTCCATACAGTTTGGTGTAGGCATTCAGCTTTGAAGGTGCATGTTGGGCCTTCATCTCTGATAAAAAAGCTACCCATTCAGCCTTCTTAATATCAACATTAGCATGTGTAGCTTGGGCTTTACTTTCTTCCTTCACCATCTCTTTCTCAATCTCATCCAGCTTGGCAAAAGTATCACTGCCAAAAGTTTCTCCTAAGTATGGGATAACGTTGCCCTCAGGGTCGGTGTACTGTGGATAGTGGTCAGACGTGACATCTTCAATATCAATCTCATCCACCACTTGTAGCTCCTCATCACTCAGAACATCTACCTCTAGAGCATCTCTGACAAGCTCATCTAGATTAGTCTAAACATCTCTGCGAGCTGCTCATCAGTCAAGTCATGAATGATTTCTGCTTCCCCAGGAGTGTAGCTCACCGACCTTCTCACAATCCCTTGCAAGTCAAGAATCATAGTTAGTTGAGTCTTGACTTGCTAAAGGGGAAGAACATCATAATTATCAGCCTGTGAGCTTTGCTTTTGCCCTGATCATGTGTTTCTTTAGCTGGAGTTGTAGAGGACACGACTCTTTTGGAGCGCCTCTCCTGTGCTGCTTGAGTTGAGGCTAATGCAGATGCATCACCTTCTTGATCATCATCCTCATCCTTATCATCTCCTTTTCCTTTTCCACTTCCTCTAGCCTCCTCATCATCATCATCTTCTTCTGATTCATCATCTGTTAACTCATCATCATCATCTCTACTATCATCACCATCATGTTTAATCTTTAAGGACTCACCCTTGTTCGCTTCAACCATAGCATCAACTTTTTGTTCTTTTTCTCCAAGCCCTCAGTCCTCTTGACAAATGTCATCACAAGCTCATTTTGAGCCTTCAGTGCATGGTGAGCTCAAACTAAAGCTCACTCGTGAGCAGCGTTCTTCTCTGTCAGCTGAGCAATATTCTCGCCTTGGGTGGTATTGACCTCTATCAGCTGGTTCATCTTGTTGGCTCTGAGATCATCTGTGGCTAGCAGTTTCAGAACCAGTCTATTGAGGCTAGCAAGTTGTTCCTCTAGCCCGATAGTGGATAGAGTAGAGCTCTGTGTAGGTGGGAATTGGGTGGATGTGCCAGCTTCGTGAGTAATGGGTGTAGTGATGGATGTGGTGTATATGGGAGTACGAATGGAAGTGGATTGTGGTTGAGCTATTTTGGGTATTGTGGGTGAGGTAGGTGGGAAGGTATGAGAGGTGGAGGGAGTGTCAGCAGTAGTAGAAGTGGTAGTGTGGGGAACAGTGGTGGTGGCAGTGGTTGTGGTAGTGGTGGTGGTTGTGGTGGTTGAAGAATTGATCAAGGTGATCCTCTGCTCTTCCCTTCTTGCCATAGGGATGGGCCATCCTCTTCTTCCCGGAACCTTGGCTATCGGGGCTCCCCCTGAGCTGATTGGCTGGTCGGGTGTGTATATTGGATCTGTGACATCAGTGTCACCACCCTTAGAACCAACTTGGCATCCACCAACTACCTCTTTCCCTTCTAGGTAGCCACAACTCGGCTACCGACTCTCCTAGTGAGAGGCTCATCATCAGACCCATCTTCTTCATAACTAGAAAAGAAATCCTAGTGGAAGCAGCATGCTTAGATCCACCAAGTACAGCTGAAGTACTGTTGGAGGTGGTGGAGATATAGTAGACGTGTTAGTGGCTCGTGATTGATTGGGACCAACAACTCCACCATCTTGACCGTCATCATGGTCATCAACATGTCATCATCTTCTTCAGTGGGAATGCTATGGGCTCAACATTAGAATCACTGTCATCGTGACGCACTTCTTACGAGGAGGGCGCCACATAATCCTCGTTGGCCGGATCGCCAAACAGTCTTTTGACGACGGCTTCACTACTTCCCCCGGTACACCTTCATCCTACCCAAGTGGTGTCCATCCATCACCTCTAACATAATAGCATCATCCTTCTCCTTAGGCAGCAGAGGAAGCTTCTCGTGTATGATCATCTGCAAGAACCTTGGATACATGTAGAAGCCTTCCTTGCCTTTGGCCTCAATGTTCTCTAATCAGATACAAGAAGAGCATGCGGGAGAGAAACTGAATGGGTGGTTCAGTACTAGTCTAACGTATGCATTCTAGATTGGTCGGACATCTTATCAAATCCTCCACACCTGGAGGCTATGCACTTGAGGGATCACATGTGCCAAATACTTGAACTAGGGGCACATGTACCACTTGTTAGGACCGTTTTCGTATGGAGTGCTAATGGATTTTGCGTGAGACCAAATCTAATAGTGCGGAATCCTATTTGATTGATGATTCAATCAGTGAGAACGACAACCTGATTGATCTAACGATGAAACAAACGTTAAAAAATGATTAGAAATCAATGAGGAACGAACTATGAAGTTGGATTGGCTGTTTTGGATGCTCTGGACGAATAGGGTTTATGAATATTCGAAGTCTCTAGTTTTTCCACGAATTAAGTCGTATTTATAGGTTTTTAGTATTCATTCGTACGACTGAACCATTGGCATGGTTCAGTCGTGCGACAGATTCATGCGGTTGATTCATACACACATTGAAGGTTCAGTTGTGCGACTGAATCAACCTTTTATCTTAGTCATACGACTGTTCTAGTCTCCTGGTTCAGTAGTGCGACTGGTCCGTAAGTATGATTCATTCATGCGTATGGTCTATAAGTATGGTCCATTAGCATTAATAACCACCCGACTAAGTTGAGCATAGTTCTCAATCATTATTGACTTAGAATTATGTACAACAACGGCAAATCTATATATAATGTTCCTACATATGAATTGTACCAAATACAATAATAATATGAAACATTCAAAAACAAATAAACATCAAAAGCATATCATATTCCATTAAGTCGTTACATTACACATGTGTAAGAAATGAAAGACTTTTACATTAAGAACATAAACTTGGTACATGATGTATCAACACTCTTCAATCAATTAAACATAATTTTTCTGGGGAGAATTAGAATCCAAGAAGAAAATATCATCGGTAGCTTGGTCCAAAATGTTACTTGCAAATGAGAATGGTTATGCTTTGTATTGGTTCTATTCTGGCGATCAATATCACATGTATGATAAAATGGCTAATGTGCTTAAAACAAAACAAAGAGGCCTTATGGCCTAAGGTTCTCATGCCACCATTTAAATAGAAAGCAGTAACTTTCTACAAGCAATATATATATATATATATATATACAATATATATATATACATATATATATATATATATATTTGTGGGCCTTGGTAGAATATAGTGAATGATATTAGGGATGTTAAAGGACTAGAGATTAATGTTTTATTTTCTTTAAGATGCAAGGTGGGAAATAGTGAAAACACCCTAATTTGACTTGAAGCTGGACTGGATCGGGGTTGTTGAAGGATGTTTTTCCATTCCTGTGTAAGGCCCTGTTATAGGGACACACACATTTGATCAATCATCGCACACAAAACATAAAACATTCATTTACATTCACTAAAATACTGCAGCGGAATCATTTAACCAAAATCATTCATATACTATTAATCGCTTTTGCAATAAAAATACATCAATGTTAAAATACAAAAGGTCATTTGTTGCATTACATTACAAAAACATTAAAATAATACAAAATGGATGCCATCCAAAACAAGCCAAGTTGCTGCCCTCGTGCAATCCTCAGCAACTCTTACCTACCAACTAGAAAATACATAAAAAGTCAGCGTTGTTGAGTGAGTTCTAGTTTAGTAAAACATAATATACTTTACTTTCTTTTAAAACCATTTTTTACTTTCATTTGCGAACATACATCATACGTACGAATAGATAATCTTATTAATATCTTTCCTCATCATTCATTAACATTCACTCATCATTTAATGTATGTCATCGTTATATTTCATTCTCAATCATTGTTTTCCTTATTGTACATTTCGTACGTTCATCATCATTATTACTTACATTCTGGACCAATGTCATGTGATACCCCGATCATTGTGCACAAATCTGGTCACTGGGCCTGAGGTTTATAAATAGACCCCGGACATTGTGCACGAAACTGACTCCAGTACCTACAGCAAGCACAAGGGTCCTATATGTATGGTCAATCACAAGTATTAGACCCCCAGTGTGCATCCTTTCGGGGTAGCTAACCCGCACACAGTTGAACTAACACCCTTCATTGGGTGTGAACCTCCATACATTTGCTTGCAAGACTTTCATACATTCATTCTTACTTCATTCATTCTTCATTAAGTTCCACTTTTTATCATCATTAATTTCCACTTTCAATACATAATACTTTACATTCATTGACAATAACATACCATGGAAATATACATAATAAGGAACGTAAATAAAATATACATAAACATACATAACATAAGCATGCATAACATCATCACCCATCATCATACAACATCATATAATCATCATACATCACCCCCGGAACATCCCAAGTCAAACCCTAAAACTTCCTTTTTTTCCAAAATTGAAAAATAATTCGAAGGCATTAGGCGCATGGACACTATGCAGGTGCATGCCCACTATATGGGCGCATGGCCTTCCAGTCACATGAGAACACTTAGGCATATGAGAAAATTTTAGGCCCATGAGCACTAGTTGGGTGCATGGCCTATACTTAGTCAATTTGGCCAACTTCTAGGCACATGGGCATGAGCCTGACTTAGGCGTATGGGAATTTGGGGCATTCAGGTACTATTTAGGTGCATGACCTTTGGGCTTTTAGGAACACTTAGGTAGTTTGGTAGTTGGGCGCATGGGTAACTACTTGAAACTAACATTATCATAATTCAGTGCCGAATCCAATTCTAACATGTTCTAAGCTTTGTTCAAATATTCTAGGCAACAAAAACATGCTCATAACATAAACACAACCATAAAGCATCCCAGACATATACACACCCATATTTCACACACACATACATACGGGTATACACACCCAAACTTATAAAAACGTTTAAACATGTATCTCCAGCCCCAAAACCAGTTATAACAAGTTAAAATAGGGTTCTAGAACTCACCTTTGGAAATCTTTTGAATAGTCTTCTTCAAAGCCAAATGCACTTACAGTTCAAACACCTAAAAACGCACCAAACACACAACCGAACACCAACAACACACATAAGCATAAACCCGATGCTAAAACCAACCAGGAACACTTAAAAACACCAAATTATTATATTGAATTTGGCTATCTTTTGGTTTTACTTTCAAAACCCAAGAGTTCTCACTTCTCTCCCTCTAAAACCGGTTGCAAAAGGTCATGTAACACAAGAGTGGGTGGTCATGCCACTTTTGTACAAATATAATAATATTTTGTCCTTTGTACACATTAACCCCTCCCCTTGGGTTTTATTGCATTTCTTTTTTTTTCTTCACTTTAAGACAAAAGCTTGAGTCAACCTTGCCTTTAGCTCTTTGAAAGCCTTCTCTTCCTCTTAACTCCACACAAACTTCATATCCTTATGGGTCAACTTAGTTAATAGGAAAGCTATCTTAGAGAAGTCTTGAATGAATCTCATATAATATCCCGCCAATCCTAAGAAACAACGGATCCTGGATGACATCTTTGGAGACTTGTATTGCATCAGCTTCCACCTTTGCCGGGTCCATCATAATCCCCTCAGGATTTACCACGTGATCCAAAAATGAACCTCAAAAAACCTAAATGCACATTTGGAGAACTTGGCATACAACTTTTGTTTTCTTAGTGACTCCAAAACTTCCCAAATGTGACCGGCACGCTCCTCCTCGCTCTTCGAATAAATCAAGATATCATCGATAAACACAATCACTGACTTATCCAACATTGGCCGACACACTCAATTAATCACATCCATAAAAGCACCTGGCACGTTAGTTATGTCAAATGACATAACAAGAAACTCTTAGTGTCAATACGCATACAAAAAGCAGTTTTAGAAATGTCTTGCTCCTTTACCTTCAATTGATGGCAACCAGATCGGAGTTCTATCCTCGAGAACCAACTAGCAACTTGGAGCTTATCAAACAAGTCGTCAATCCATGGTAGCTGGTATTGATTCTTCACCGTCAACTTGTTCAAATCACGATAGTCGATGCACATCCTCAAACTACCATCCTTATTCTTGACGAATAAAACCGGAGCACCCCAAGGAGAGATTTGGTCTAATGAACCCCTTACCAAGCAACTCTTGCATTTGTTGCATCAATTCTTTCATCTCACTGGGAGCTAAACAATATGGTGCATTAGTAATAGGTTGGACATCGGGTATCAAGTCAATCTGAAACTCCATCTCACGATCCAGTGGCACTCATTGTAAATCTTTTAGGAACACTCCCGAGATGTCACACACAATTGGTACATCGGAAAATTGTGGTGTTGGTGTATCCACATCCTTCACGTAGGCCAGATAGGCACTAAATCCATGCCTCATGCACTTTCCCGCCACTGCTATCGAAATCACCTTCGGAATCGTAATGAGTCGACTACCGTAAATCATCACTGAACTCATGTCGGGCTCTATCATTTGAATCATCTTCTTGCAACATACAATATTTGCCTCATAGGCCGCTAACCATTCTATTCCTAGGACTACATCAAACCCGCCTAAGTTCATCATAAACAATCTAGCAGGAAACTTATGACCTTCTAACTCTACATCACAGCCTTCTATTAGCTCAAAGATCCTGATAGACTCACCTATGGTGGTTTCTACATTGAAGGGCTCATCAATATTTCTACTTCTAGAAGGCAAATTAGCATAGAAAGCAGTAGAGAAAAACCTCTTACTAGCACCAGAATCAAATAACACAAAAGCTAGAGTTTGGTTTTCTAGAAACGTACCTGACACAACATCGGGGTCCGGCCTAGCCTCCTCCTTGGTCATCATGAAGGCTCTAGTGCTCGCCTTCTACCCTTCAGTCCCAGCCTTCTTCCCTTCCCTAGAGCTCTCAGCCCTTGTCTTCTTGTAGTCCCTGCTCATGTGGCCCTCTTCACAGTTAAAACACCTTGACACCTTGCACTCTCTCGCCATGTGGCTAGGCTTTCCACACTTGAAGGACACATTCAATCCCTATCTACACTTACTAGTATGCTCCCTTCGACACTTACAACACCTTCTAGACCCCGCACTGGGTGTGACCATACGCCGATCATCCACCCTTGCAACCTTATCGTTTCGGGTGGCCCTGCCAAACCCAAACCTCTTTCCATTCCAATTCCAGTCTCCACCACCTTTCTTGCTCACCTCAACCATGTCCACCTCTTGCTCATCATACCACCTTCCCACCGGATTAACTATTGAGCTAAACGTACTCGGCTGGGTGGCGATCATGTGCCTAGAAATATCTGCCATCAAGCCCTGGATATACCTCTTAATCTTTTGTGATAGAAGCATCACCTCATCTGGCACTAGTCGCACCATCTCGTTGAACTTGGTGGTGTATTGTTGGTGAGTCATGGTTCTCGCCTCCAACTGTAGTAACTCGCTCTCTACCTTGTCCAACTCCTTGTGAGGACAAAACTCCTCCATTACCAACTTCTTCAACTTTGTTCACTTCATCCTCCGAATAGACCTACTGCCCTCAGCCTTGACAATATTGTCCCACCAACACAAGTTTAAGTCCACAAATGAGTGAGTCGCAAACTTCACCTTCTGGTCCTCTCTACACTCGCTGATATCGAGTATAGCCTCCATCTCTCTTACCCAAAAATGAGTAGTAGCAGCAGTGCCATTACAATCAAAACTAGAGGGCTTGCATTTTTGAAATGCCCCATCCTTACATCCCCGTATTGTCTCGTGCACATGCTCCTCTTCATCCTCCTCATCACTAGAGACATTCTTCTCAGTCTCCGGTCGCTCTCTTTTCCCCGTGGGGCTATTCCTTTCCTTCCTCTCACCTTCCCTCACAGCCTTAATCACTTTGGTCACCACAGACGGTAGGATTGTCTACATGACTTGGTGAACCTCCTCAACAACAGCCTCCTTCACTAAGGCGCTTGGATTTCCACTTTCATTCCCACCCTCTGGATGAGGGGTCTCGGGCTATTAATGAGCCATCTCACCAACCTTAGCCTTTCCTCTTGTGACCGATGGTCCAGCACCACGTTCACCATGGCCTCTACCTTGAGAATCTATAGAAGATCTACCCCCAACCATCTTCTAGAAAAACTATAACACCCAAACACCAACATGGTCATTCAAGGTAATAGCTCAGTTTATGTCAAGTATAATAAGTCTTTAATTACAGTGGCCAGTTGTGATTAGCCACTTACTTTACTCTCCATACTCCAAGCATTTTCTATCCTGACTACATCAGTATCTAAATCTACTAAAAGCACATTCGCACATAATTCTGGTTAATCATCAAAGAAAATACCTGATGGCACGTAGCTACTCGGACTAGCATCCTTTCATTTTGTCCTGTTAGGTCTAGGATCAGTAGATCTAGTTCATTTTATATAGGCTTAGTACTTGAATTAATATGTGTAATGAATGGTTGTAAGTCATTATTATGTATGCATTAAATTTATAGGTTAACCCATATATATGTGTGTTGATTTATGTATGTTTGCAGGTACAAACATTATACTTAGTCAATTTCAAAAATTGACTAAGTGTAACAAACATCTACAGATGAACATTTTTGTTGATACATGTGTACCTAGTTTAGGAGCTTAATGTAAAATGTCTATCATGTCTTATATATATGTAATTGAATGGGTATGAATGAAATACAAAGTGTGGTTGATGCTTATAATGTTTAATATTTCATTGTTTACTATGTCATAACTTATAGTGAACTAACTATATAGGTTTGTGGTTGTTACACATAATTCTTAGTCAATAATGATTGAGAAACATGTTCAAACTAATCGTGTGAAGTTCTCATGCGAATGGACCATGCTAATGGACCATAAGCATGAATACTTCATGCTAATGGACCAGTCGCACGACAGAACCAGGAGACTGGATCAGTCACACGATTGAGACATATGATTGACTCAGTCGCACGACTAAACCTTCAGTTGTGCGGATGGATCAATTGCATGATTTAGTCGCACGACTGAACCATGCTAATGATTCAGTCATATGATTGGAAGACCCTAACCTATAAATACCACCTAGTTCATGGAAAAATGTAACCATTCGAATACCTATGCACATAATTGTACCCTAGCCATCCAGAGACTCAAGAAAACCTGTTCCAAGTTCATAGATCACATTTGATAGTTCTCTAATCATTCTTAACGTTTCATTAATCGTTAGATTGATCTAAACTGTGTTCTCCCTGACCGGATCGACAAGCAAATAGAATTCCACACTATTTGAGTTGGTATCCATGCAGAATCAGCTATTACTCCGTATGAAAGCGGCCCTAACATGCGGTATCAGAGCTTTGGCTCATGATTTTGCGTGTGATTTGATCGTTTAGTTGTAAAAATCACGTTTTTTCATTGAAAAACACAATCTTTTTGAGTAAAACAGTGTTTTCGACGTCTCCAGATCCAAAAGTTCACATTTTTCGGCTTACGACAGAATAGGGTTGTGAAAAATCGTATTTTTGTGTCAAAGTACCAAAAACCTTCGAATTTTCAAATCCAGCAGCCTTAGTCGCACGATTGGCTCAATCGTACGACTAAACTCAATCGCACCTCCCATACGCAAGATTGAACTCAGTCTCCCATCCATTCGTACGAATGAACACCCCATTCGCATTGTCCATCCGCACTTGTTCAATCGCATGATTGACTCATTCGCATTGGTTCAATCGTACGATTGATTCATCCGCATTAGTCCATCCGCACGATTGACCCAATCGCATCTCTCCATTCACACCAGTGAAACAGTTTTGTTCTAACTCTCAAAGTTTAAAGAAATGGAAGATCAGTACTCTGCGTTTACTGCAGGTAGGGACTCACGTATCCAGAACCTGTTACTTCTGGAAATTGAGATTGGGAATCACAATAAGCCACCTAAGCTTATCATGTTAGACGATTACCCACAATGGAAGCAAAGGTTCGAAATTTTATCTTAATGGTGTTGATCCCAATCTGTGGGAATCAATCGAGACAGGTTATAGCATGCCGGTTGGTGCTTATGGAGTTAGACTTACCTTGGGCGGCATGATTGATAGCCAGAAGGTGAAGTACAATGCTAAGAAGAAGGTGTATGCTCTGTTGACTCAGCGGATACCTAAGGATATATTCCACCAATTTTCCTAGAATAAATAGGCAAAGAAATTATGGGAGGCTCTGGAAAAACGATACGACGGGAATGCTTCGTTAAAAGCTCTAAAGGCAAAGGCTTTGAGGAAGGAGTTCGATAACTTCTCATTGATGGGTAAGGAGAGCTTGGATGATGTCATAGACTGATTCTACCATTTAATGAGTGAGCTGCACACTCATGGGGTTACAACGTCAATAGAAGATAAGGTATCAAGCTTCGCCGATGGTCTGCCAAAGAAGTGGGAATCGTTTGTGTCAAACTTTAGACTAAACAATTTACTGACAAAATTAGACATAAACAACTTCATCCTGAAACTGAGGGAGGAAGAACTGAGGATGAAGTACAGGTCTCAGAAAGGATCTTATGATCAGAACCTGTCTCTGTAAATTCAACTTGCACCTAAAAAGATCTGGAGCACCACTTCAAACGGCATTCATGTCGTGTTCAACCGCTCCTTCCAAGCCACTACTTCAGAATCTGACATGTCAGGTTCATCTTGCACCCAATTTATAGCACCTGAAGTAAATGCTACGAAGTTGAAGACTGAGAATCTCGGTAATATTACTGTAGAGGTTGAAAAGGAGCATATGGACCTGTTAGTTGTAGTTGTTCACTCTTATGATGGTCTAGTTGCATGGAAGATTGGAAACTGCCATCTTGACGATGAAGACTACAAGCAGGTAGATGAAACTGTACTCGAAAGAATGGATATCATGTGGGTGTTGGCTAGTGCTGTCTAGAGGGCGGAGAAGTTTGTGAAGAAAACTAGACAGAACTTGACAGCCACAAAGGATACGACTTTTGGTTTCGATAAAACCAAAGTTACCTGTTTTAACTGTGGACAAAAGGGGCATTTTAAACGTGAATGTGTTAAGCCCAAGAAAATAGGTAATGGTGATCCATTCTCCACCTTCAATCGTCAAGACAAACCCACCAATGGTGCTACATCGTCAAGCAAGGATCCTAAGGCCTTGACTACACAAGATGACGAAGGGCAAGATTGGACTTTTCGTTTTGTATCTCTGGGAGAATCCAACATTGCCTGTGTTCAGGGTTAGGATGATGACTCTGCAAGCGAAGGTGAAATCACGGTGGAACTAGTAATGTCTAATAATGAAGAAACTGTGAATGTGGTCAGTCACCTGAATGAAGAAGGTCTCAGAACAACATGTTCAGAATCACTAGCACCCGAACAGTTAAACTCTGTTATGATGGCTGATTCAACCAAAATTTCTTAAGTAAGTACCAAAGACCAACTGTTTGATAGTCATGCCTGTAATGAATTATAAATTTAGAGAAAGCATAGACTCAAAATTTGCTAGGTTATTAGATCACAATGATAGCCTAGTAAATGACTTACAATTATGCACAGAAGCTAACTGGATTTTAAAACAAAATGAGCATAGTTATAAAGAGAAAATAGAACTGTTAAATAAAAAACTATGGGAAACCGAAGTTGTTTCTTTTAACCAAGCTGCATCATCTGACAATAAGGGGCTGCTTTCTACGGATGAAGTACACTGGGGACATCAACGCAGGTGTGCTCAACAAAAGCAATCTGTGTCCTAGTTCAAGTACTTGGCTCATGTGCTCCTCAAGTGCATAGCCTCATGAAAAGGAGGGTTTGATGAGATGACTGATCAAATCCAGAATGCTTACGTAGCTCTGGTACTAAACCATCCGTTTAGTTTCTCTCGGGTGATCTTCACGTATATGGTAGAGAATATAGAGGCCAAGGGCAAGGAAGGCTTCTATATGTACCCTCATTTCCTGCAGATGATTATTGACCAGAAGCTTCCTTTGCTCCCAAAAGAGAGAGATGATGTTGTTACACTTCAGATTATGGATGATACTACACTTGGTAGGATGAAGGTGTACCTGGGCAAGTAGGTGAAGCCCCCGGTGACGAGATTGTATAGGCATCTGGCCTGGAAGACTATGTGGCACCAGCTCGCAAGAAGTGGTGTCACATTGATAGTGATTCAAACATTGAGCCCATAGTTTTTCCCACTCATGATAATGATGACGATGACAGTGAAGATGGTGGAGATACTGGCCCAACTCCATCAAGGGTCACCACCACTGATATATCATCTCCACCATCCACTCACGGTGGAACTGAGAGAGTTGCGATCCATTAAGACTTCCACCCAGATGAGGAGGAAGCGTCAGATGAGGAGCCGCGAGTAAGGACAGTGGGCCGTAAGGTTGTTGCCACTGAAAGAGGGATTGCGGCGGTTGGTGGACGCAAGGGTGAGTCCAGGGATGCTACTACTGCTACTATTGATCCATCATACATCCTTGACCATCCATCAACCCAGGGGGAGCATCCTCTTCTAAGGGCTCGAGGAAGAAGCGGATGGCTCAGCCCCATGGCATGAAGAGCAAGAGGAGGATGATTACCCTGATTACCACCACATCCACCACCTCTACCATAGCTACCACCACCACTACCACACCCCGTACCACCACTACCACACCTCCCACCACCACTAGCCCACTTCCTACCACCACTAGCACAACCACCCCTTCACCATCCACTCCTATTCCACCTCTTATATTCACCACATCCACCACCACCCTATGAGTAAGGACTTCTACTCAAGTCCCAATGAGCCATGGACCCACTCTACCCTCTATCGGGGTAGAGGAACAGCTAGCCAACCTCAACAACATGGTGCTAAAGCTGCTTGCAGCCGATGAGCAAAGAGCTGCACAGCTCAACTAGCTTATGGAGCTTAATGTTGCTTAGGCCGAGCATATTACATAGCTGCAGGAACAGAATGCACATTATGTTCAGTGGATAGAGGAGCTAGAGAGAAAGAACAAGAAGATCATGCTCAGACTTAAAGGATCAAAAGATGATCCTTTGAAGATAAGGGAAGGAGAGGATGATGATGATGATGATGATGATGATTCTGGTGAAGAAGATGAGGGTGATGATGAAGGATAGAGTGCAAAGAAGAAAGGGGAAGATGATGATGAAGAATTTAATGCTGCTGCATCAGCCTCTACTCAGGGTAAAGAGAGGCGTTCTAAGAGAGCTCAAGATCAAGGATCATCGTCTTCAGCTCCTCCAACTGAAGAATTGATCGATCAAGAGAAATGTAAAGATTAGATGTTTTGTATATAGAAAACTTTTGTACTTGATTCGTATATTATGTTAATGTAATTTATGATTATCTATGTTTATATATGTTTAAATGTCTTGATTAACTACTAATGATTGATGTGTTGAATGTTTAAATCAAGCAAATAAATCAAGCAAATAAAACTTCATAGCAAGATGAATATGATATTGCTCCCCTTTATCAAATCAAGTCTCAATTCACCATGATTCTTGATTTGCTAGGGATCTTCAGAAGGTCAGTGAGCTACACTCCTAAAGAACGAGAAATTATACACGATCTGACCGACAAGCAACTTGCTAAGATGTTCAGACTGAATCCTGACGAGCTCATTAAACGCTCCAAAGGTTGATGTATGAGTGTTGATGAGCTAAACGATGTTGATGAAATAGAGATAGAGGATGTCACGTCTGATCACTATCCATAGTACACTAACCAAGAGGGAAATGTGATCCCCAACTTGGGTGACACTCTCGGTAATGCTACATTTAAAAAATTGGATGAAATGGTGAATGAAAAAGATAAGGATGAAAGCCAAGCCCAAGCCTCAGATGCAGATGTTGATATAAAGAAGGGTAAATGGGCAGCTTGTTTTGCCGAAATAAAAGCCCATCGCACAGCTCAAAAGCGAAATGCCTACACCAAACTCTACAAGGTCAAGAAACATCAGAAGGTGTTTGGCAAGATTATAGCATGGGCGTATTTTGAGGAGTTAAACGTTTATGCTGTAAAAAGGGAGAAGGAAATAGAGTACTTCAGGTATCCTCTTGATCTGAAGACTCTCCCAAGCTTTGAGCTCAACCAACTGGCATGCTTAAATCTGTTGTATGCAGATCCCAGAAAGATGTCAGGTTGGTTTGAGTCTGCATTAAAGAAGGAATACCACACCAAATGGGTAAACTTCAGACCACAACAACCGATGAGGTACATCCGTAGGTCTGAAGTGCATCCCACATATGGAAAGCCTAAAGTAGTGTTGAAGTGGAGTCCCCCGTGCATGATGTTGAAGATTACCTTACGTGAAATGCCTCAGGACTTCACTCCACATTTCAAATGGTGGTATTATGACTGGAGGATGGGTGAAGCGGTCATAGTTCTAATAGAGAGGGCAAAATGGAAACTATCAGGGTATTTGACCCAATGTGGCTTACCAACTTGTCACCTAAAGATGTCTACACTATATACAAATGGCCACTATTCTATGACGCGCAGGATATTATACAAACTCTCCAATTCCCGAATGTAATACGGCTCTGTTTTGCATTTGAAATACATGCAGATTCATAAAAGAGGAGAAGTACAAGAAATTCGAAGACCTAATGAAGAATGTTAGACAATGATGTAAACTAGGTCGAAGGGGGAGTTTGTTGATACATGTGTACCTAGTTTAGGAGCTTAATGTAAAATGTCTATCATGTCTTACATATATGTAATTGAATGGGTATGAATGAAATACAAAGTTTGGTTGATGCTTATAATGTTTAATATTTCATTGTTTACTGTGTGATAACTTATAATGAACTAACTATATAGGTTTGTGGTTGTTGTACATAATTCTTAGTCAATAATGATTGAGAAACATGTTCAAACTTAATCATGTGAAGTTCTCAAGTAAATGGACCATGCTAATGGACCATACGCATGAATATTCATGCTAATGGACCAGTCGCACGACTTAACCAGGAGACTAGATCAGTCGCATGATTGAGACATAAGATTGACTCAGTCGCATGACTGAACCTTTAGTCGTGCGGATGGATCAATCGCATGATTCAGTCGCACGACTGAACCATGCTAATGGTTCAGTCATACGATTGGAAGACCCTAACCTATAAATACCACCTAATTTGTGGAAAAACATAACAATTCGAATACCTACACAGTAATCATACCCTAGCCATCCAGAGACTCAAGAAAATCTGTTCCAAGTTCATAGATCGTAGTTGATCGTTCTCTAATCACTCTTAACGTTTCATTAATCATTTGATTGATCTAAACTGTGTTCTCCTTGAGTTGATCACCAATCAAATAGGATTTTGCACTATTTGAGTTGGTATCCGTGCAAAATCAGTTAGTACTCCGTAGGAAAGCGGTCCTAACAATTTTGTTCTTCCGTAGATATGTTTCTTACAAGTAACAAACATCCGAAGATCATCTGCGGATGAACCATCAACTGGAGTGAAGTGAGAGTTCCAAGTGAAGATTCCTACGGAAGAACAATTGCTTCCAAAGAACAATTTTGCTTCAGAAGAACAAGATTCCTACAGAAGAATAATTGCTTCGGAAGAACAAGATTTCTACGGAAGAACAATCAACTACGGAAGACAATATTCCTGCGGGGTCCAAACACTTGTATTCAAACAATACAAGTGTTACAAGTCAACAACGAAGTTATGCGAATCCTAAGAAATCTAATGATTCCTTAACAGTAACAATTCAAATCCCAGGAGATCTGGTGTTTCATTAACAGAAACATTATCGTCTATATATATGGATCCTAGGTTTCCAATCAAGGGTACGGTGACGGCAATACGACGATTCCAAAAAAAGAAAAACATCACGTCAAATCACACAATAAAACCCTAGCAGCCATCACATTATTAAACACAAAGTTAATATCATCCGTTCATTATTTGTAATCATTAACATGTTTTAATGAAATACATTTGAATTTAAACTTTGTTCACACATTAATTGTGTTTCTTTCACTGTGTTCTTGAATCTTTGTTGATATTGAAATATAATACAAACAATTAAACCAAGCTAACATTAATTCTGCAAACGTTGACTTCATTTCAACCAACGATGATAATTCCTGATTGCGATCCTTGGATAAACAGGTGGTATCAAAGCCAAGTGCTCATTGATTTAGATCAATTGATCTATCAATGTTAGTTGTGTTTAATTGTTCCTGAATCTTTAGATTTATTAGTTTTTACTAATTGAATCTATCTTTTCTGAGCAAAAGTCTGTATGATATTAAATTTGTCATTTAACTTGGATCTATATTCAAATCAATTGAATAGCAGATCTTAGTTATTGATCAAATCAACAACTTGTTCATATCTCATGAACAATTTCGTTAGTTAACATCTTAGATCTTAACTAATCATGAGCAACTTTGGTGGATCATCTTACCAACCCCCAAAGTTGGAAACAAAAGCAGATTTCAAATCTTGGAAAATCAAGTTCAGGAATTATGTAACTTATATAGATTCTGACTTATGGGTCTCCATAACAGAAAGTCCTTATATTCCACCCACCCTCGGGCCGGATTATAATGATAACAATCAACCCATAAGCACGAAAGATCTGCCACCTAATGATATTAAGAAGGTTTGAAGTTGATATCAAAGCATACAGCTTGCTTAGTATGGCTTTACCGGAAGAAATATTAATCAGATGTGAAACTTATAAAACAACAAATTCCTTGTGGAAGATTCTTCATACACTCTGTGAAGGGAGTGATGAAATCCGAAGCATTAGTAAGGACACCCTGCGTTCACAATATAAAACATTTCATCATATTGAGGGTGAATCAATTCCTCAACAACTCCATAGGTTTATGCAACTTGTTACAGAAATGAACATTCTGGAGTTGAAATACACAAATGAGGAACTGAACAAGAAAATGCTCCATACTTTACTAGAAAGTTGGAATCAAACTGTATCCATGTTCAAGAAAACCATAGATCTCAAAGTAGTCAGACTAGATACTCTAGTGGCTAAAGTTGAGGCTCTTGAAATGGATAAGAAATCAAGAAACAAGAGTGTAAGAACTCATGTATCACCATATCACTTTAAAGAAACAAGAAGTGCTGGAAGTGCTTTCATGTCTAGTAATGATGGTGATAACTCTTGTACTTGAGTGAAGATGAAGAGGAAGTAAGTTTCTATGCTTCAAAACCTCCTAAGAAATCTTCTCAAAGTAAGTCAAGAAAAGAGAAAGAAAGAACAGATGATCAAAGAGATAAATCATTTGAAAAACCATCAACTAACAATCAATTAGAGTCTATCACTGTCATTCTTGACCCTGAAGAACAAAAAGCAGCTTTTGCAGCTTTCAGTTCCAGCTTTCAAGCTTACTTAGGAAGTCCATTGCCCACTGCCAACATGTGCCAACAAGATTTAGAAGAACTGCCTCCGGATGTAGTGGAGGAGATGGATCTTCAATGGCAAATGGCAATGATTTCTTATAGAGCCAAAAAATACCTAAGAAGAAACAAGAATTTGGCTGCTGCAAGTAAATCATCACGTATTAGAGTTGATAAGTCAAAAGTAAGATGCTTCAAGTGCAATCTCTATGGACAGTTTTCTAGAGAATGTAATCAACAAAATTCTGACTCAGCACAACATCAGAATCATTAGGCCAAACAACCTTCATAAACTAAAAGATTATTCAGACAACCACAACTGGCCAACTCATCCCCACTAGCCACCAATACACCAGCAGGAACTAGCAACTTTAAAGAATCTGGACTGATCATTCTACAAGATGGAACCTGTGACTGGAGTTTG
Organism: Flaveria trinervia; assembly: GCA_025506515.1. Lineage (NCBI taxonomy): Eukaryota > Viridiplantae > Streptophyta > Magnoliopsida > Asterales > Asteraceae > Flaveria > Flaveria trinervia. Next base: position 38,748,463 of record CM046446.1, read on the forward strand.
TATGATAAGGAAGTCTTAGAAGAAAATCAAGCTCTAATGGCTCACATGGAAAACAAAGTTCCACCCATGGCAAGTGAGGTAAGAGACAGGTTATGTTCATCAATATGTGTTGGGGAAGTAGAAAGACATAGAGTCCATGCTCAACAATTAGCTAATAAAGTTAAAGAAACAATGATTTTGAATGAATCTCATGTAAGAGAACATAAGTTATATCAAATTAAAATTAACTCTTTACAAAAGGATTTAGACAAAATTGTTTCTGAAAATTACAGTTTGAAAGCACAAGTTGAGCATCTGACCTCTTCCCTAACCAAATCTATGGCTAATCATGCATCAACTGAAGTGAAACTTTAGAAGTTTCAGCTCTCATCTCAGTAATATGAGAATTACTAAATTCTCATATTGAATCAAAGAACAAGTCTGGGTTGGGTTATAATGTTGTGACACCTCCTGTAACAATAACTATGTTCCTTTGCCTGAATCTATGACAAATAATTTGTCAAAACATTTTGTGCCAAGCACCAATATAGGAACTAGCTCTAATCAACCAAACATGATAATAAAACTTAGGTGAATGAAACTAAGTCTTCTGAATTAGAAAAGATTAATCAATTGAATTCAGAATTTGACTTTGATGAGTGGGATGACTTGGATGATTCTGATGAACATGATGATGATGTTGTCAATAAGGGTAAGAATGTTGTTTTTGAAACAAATATTCCAAAAGTGCTTGAAGAAACAAAGCTGTCATACCCTCCTAAACAAAGAAACATGCTTAAAACCATCTGCAAGAGAATAGCTCAATTAAATGAAGGTCTTCAAGAGCTAAAATAACAATAAACTTCTTCTAATAAAGTAAATAAGAAGTCTGCCTCCACTGAGGAAAGACACAAATCCATAGAAAAAGGAAGGAAAAAGGCATCAGTAGATCATCAGCGGAAGAAGAACCTCTCTCCAGTACCGGATCTGCGGAAAAAGAAAACTTCAGTAGAAGTTAATATTGATTCAGTAGATAATCTACGGAAGAGGAATTCAGCAACAAACAATCAAAAGCTACATAAAGTGGAAAAGAAAGAATCCACTCCAAAGCTAAAAGAAAATGAAAAATATAAAAAGTTGGCAAAGCATAAGAATGATTCTCAGAAAGAATCAGATAAGAAGTATTGCAAATGGTGTGACATGAAAAACCATAATACTGAAGATTGTTACTATAGTAGTTACAGTTCTATTTTCAATATGAACAATCACATAACTACTGGCTGCTACTTCAACAAACATTGTGCTATCTACAACAAAAATAACCATTCCACTCAGGAATGTTATTTAAAAAAAGAACAAGGCAAAAGGCACAAAGAAGAAAGAATCAGATAAGTCTGAATCACACACTCAATCTACTGATTGTGAAAAGGATTCAAAACTAAAGAAGTCTGAACAGAAATCAAAGTCAAAATCAAAGGATAAAACATCCTCAAGTGCTCATCTATCAAAGAAAAGATCAACTTTCCAGTAATCAAAAACACCTCACAAAAGGGTAGATTTGACTGATAAGGAAACAAAGGATGATGATGTATGCTTTGATAATTTTGAGAAGGGAATTCATATACCTATTTCAAAAACAAAAGATTCTGAGAGATTTAGTCATAAAGTTTCATTATCAAAACCAAAGCCTCAAATGAACAACCTTAAGTTGAATCAAGAAGAAATTAGGAAACAAGAACCTAGTTCATCAACACCCCCTTCAACGGAATCATCCTCATCTAAGACAACTCAGAATGAATGAAGCAAAACTAAAACTGAAACTTCAAGACTTATTCATGAAGGAGTAACTATTTTAGTCACTGCTGGCAAACCCAAAATCATTAAGGCTTGGGTTGTCAATTCTAACTGATTTATTTCTGAATTAGGAACAATATTGGAGAGCTGACAACAAGTGGTATGTTGACAGTGGTTGTTCCAGGCATATGATAGGAAACTGTTCACTTCTCCCTGATTTCAAACATAAAAATGCTTCTTATGTGGCATTTGGTGGGGATAGAAAATGAGGTAAAGTTGTTGGTGAAGGAATGGTAACAAATGGTGTACTCAAGTTTGAGAATGTAAATAATTTACAGTATAATTCACTAAGTGTGTCTCAAATTTGTGATCAAAATTATACAACATTGTTTGGTAATACTAAATGTTACATTCTTAAGCCAAGTTTTTCTGTTCTAGAATATTGGGTCCTCTTCAAAGCATCAAGAAAAGGAAACACTTATGTTTTGGACATAAACAACACCTCTCTCATAAAACATGAAACATGCCTTCTATCTAAGTTATCAGAAGATGTATCTCAATTGTGGCATAGAAGGCTTGTCCATTCTAACATGAAGAACATGAATAAATTGTTGAAAAATGACTTAGTCATTGGATTGCCAAAAAAGAGTTTCATCGCTCAACTCACTGTTCTTCTTGTTACAAAGGAAAGCAACATAGAGTGTCACATAAATCCAAAATTATCAATACTAATACTACACCACTCAAATTGCTTCACATGGATCTGTTTGGTCCTACCAATGTGATGAGCATTGGAAAAAGGCAATATTGTTTGGTGATAGTTGATGATTTCACAAGATTTACATGGGTCTTTTTCTTAAAACAAAAGATTTAAACATTAGAAATATTAATGGACTTTGTCATCAAGATTGAGAATCAACTTGATGCAAAGGTTAAAATTTTTAGGAGTGACAATGGTACTGAATTTGTCAATTTTGAACTCCACAACAAAATGGAGTGGCTGAAAGAAAGAAATAGAACTCTCGTTGAAGCAGCCAAAACAATGCTAGGTAATTCACAATTGTCCATCACATTTTGGGCTGAGCTAGTGAATACTACATGCAATGTTAAAAACAGAACAATAATTGTCAAAGAACACAACAAAACTCCTTATGAGCTCTTGTTTAAAAGAAAAGCATACATACGATATCTTAGAGTTTTTGGGTGTCATGTATCTGTTTTAAACATAAAAGAGTCCTTGGGAAAATTTTCAGAAAAAGCATTTGATGGTTTCTTTGTTGGATATTCTTCAACATCTAAATCTTATAGGATCTCTATTCCATAACATAAAATTATGGAAGAAACTCCTAATGTATCCTTTGATGAATCTGTATTCACTAAATCAGTTAAATTTTCATCATGGTTGTTGACATAGATGCTCTGACTGAATCATTTAACTATGATTATTTGAACACTGAAGGATCTGATGAAGTATGTTATCCATTTCTTCCACCTCATATCAATGAAGTAACATTATATGCTGATCCTCCAAGGATACACACATCCTCATGTGGAAACCCTTCAGCAGCAGCTACTGACATTGGATGTGGAAATGAACACTGTGCATTCGGAGATGTGAATGTTGTCCCTGCAATAGATCCATGCTCTCAAGTGAATACAACAAACATTGGAAATGTTTCAAGTCCTCACTTATCATCTGGGGAAGTTGTTGTAACTCCTACGAAAGAGCTAAATGATTCTAGAGAAGTTCCTATAACTCCCACGGAAGAGCAAACTGATTCAAGAGAAGTTCCTATAACTCCTACATAAGAAAAGACTGATTCTGGAGAAGCCCCTACATCTCCTCTAGAAGACAATCATGATGCTACTGATAATCAAGCTACTGAAGATCATTCAACACCACATGTTGAACATTTTGACTACTTCCTAAATTCTCAACCTAGTTTCGATCAGTCTGCACCGATGGATATGACTAACCTGGAATCATCTATTCTAGTTGAATCAACTCCATCAATAAGAATCAATAAGACTCATCCAGTCAACAATATCACTGGAGATCTTACAAAGAGAACTACAAGAAGTCAAAGTGGTACTGTCAACATTTGTCTTTTTAGTTATTTTCTTTCACAAGTGGTTCCTCCAAACATCACTATTGCTTTAAAGACAATAGCTAGATTGAAGCTATGCAAGAAGAGCTTCAACAATTTAGAAAGCAAAAAGTATGGTCTCTAGTTGATTTACCAGAAGGCCAACATCCTATTGGTACGAGATGGTTATACAAAAATAAACTAGATGATAGAGGAATCATTGAAAGAAATATAGCAAGGTTGTTTGCACAAGGATACACACAAGAAGAGGAATAGACTATGATTAAGTTTTTGCACCAGTTGCAAGAATTGAAGCCATAAGAGTGTTCCTAGCTTATGCGTCATATAAGAAGTTCAATGTGTATCAGATGGATGTCAAGTGTGCATTCCTATATGGGATAAATGATGAGGAATTTTATGTCTCACAACCCCCTGGTTTTGAAGATCCTCATTATCCACATAGGGTACACAAGCTAGATAAATCCTTGTATGGTCTTCACCAAGCACCAAGAAAGTGGTATGAAACATTATCATCTTTCTTGCTCAAGCATGGCTACAAAAGAGGAACCATTTATCAGACACTCTTTCTCAAACAAGAACATAAAGATCTCTTTGTTGTTCAAATATATGTTGATGACATTATATTTGGATCAACTAATAAGGGATTGTGTGCAAATTTCGAAGAGCTGATGAAATTGAATCTCAGATGAGTTCAATGGGTGAATTGACTTTCTTTCTTGGTCTTCAAGTTCATCAAAAACCAGATGGGATATTCATCAATCAAGAAAAATACGTACATCAAATTTTGAAGAAATACAATCTTACTGATGTATCCTCATGCAAAACACCAGCATCAACAATTGATAAGATTGTGCCTGATCCTTCAGGATAATCTATTGATCAAAGATTATATAGATCAATGATAGGATCTCTTATGTATTTAACTACCAGTAGACCTGACATTATGTTTGTTGTGTGTGTTTATGCTAGGTACCAATCTGATCCAAAAGAATCTCATTTGAATGTTGTGAAAAGAATCTTTAGATATCTCAAAGGAAACCAGGACTCGGTCTTTGGTATGCAAAGGATAGTGACTTTACACTCTACTCAAACTTAGACAATGACTATGGTGGTTGTAACAATAACAGAAAATCCACAACTGGTGGATGTCAATTCATCAGACCAAGACTAGTATCATGGTAGTGCAAGAAACAAACCAATGTCTCTGTATCCATAGCTGAAGCTGAGTACATAGTTGCTTTAGCTGGTTGTTCTCAAGTCCTTTGGTTGCAAAATCAATTGCTTGACTATGGTTACAACTTCCTTCAAACTTCAATTTACATAGACAATTCTGCTGCTATGTTTATAACTGCTAATCCTGTGCAACATAGTAAAACAAAACATATTGAAATAAGATAATATTTTCTAAGAGATTGCTCAGAAAAGGGTTTGATTAAGTTAGTCAAAGTGGATACATCAAATTTGCTTGCTGATTTATTCACTAAAGCCTTTGATTCAGTTAGAATTAATTTTTTAATTGAGTCTCTGGGCATGATTAACTTAGATTACTCATTTTGAATCATCAAAATACTGTGTGTAATGTTGCTTCAGCATGACATATGCTTGGGAAATGATAGTATACTTTATCTTTGCTTATTCCTGAATTCTTAAATATCATTAAATCTAAGCAAGTTTCTTGATATGTGAGTAGGTTCATCTTGAGTGGAAACTACACTTACTGCATGCCAAACATAATTCAAATTGATTGTTTATCGGAAACTTAATTTTGAGGATACAAAGTGAGTCTTATTCTAATGTGATCAAATCACTCATCTAAGCACACTATGTACCGATACTTTATAATATCTATCTTTGCAAATCATACACCCTTTGTTTTGTGTAAACAAAGACCTGGGTGTATGATCACCATACTGTATATCAGTTATCAAAGGTGAAAAGATCATGATCCTCATCATCCCTCTGTTTTGTGTAAACAAAGACCTGGGTTAAAGGCACCTTTGCATTTACGTGAGTAAAGACCTGGTGACCTGATGATGATCATATCTAAGCTCTCAAAAGAATCCTATGTGATTAATTGTATATTAACCTAGAGCTTTTATATCGATGCATTAATGAGATGTATAATGCATCTCAAGATAGAATTTATAACTTAAAGTACATAGTTATTAAGTGTAAAAAGTGATGATTTGACTTGCAAAGGGAAGACAAAATCTTCATGAATTGAATGTGAAGCCCATTACAGTTATTTCCTAATCAATATGAAAACATGATAAACAGCATGCCTAGTTGATACATTAGCTCTTGTATGGATTTAAGTGGACAATATACTTGCAAACAAAACTATGTTCAGGTACCAGTTCAATAAAATAACTCATCAGGAAGAGGCTTAGTATTATAGTATGATCCCATCATATGTGTATATATGTTGTGCATCCTCATATAGTTAAATAACACTCATGATATTCTTCTTATAAATTATGATAAATGCCTACTGTCATCATTAATCACAAATTTAAGGGGAGTAGAATTCATAAAGATAAGTTTATCAATTAGCAGCTTTGTCTATTTCATTATTAATTTGAAGGAATTGGAAGCTGAGCACCAACTTAGCTCCTAGATACATGAACTTTTTAAAAATCATTTAAACTTACTTGTGCTCAATTGTCATGAATACAAAGTCAACAAGGTCCAAAAGCAATAAAAGGTTCTAAGCAATGGACTTGGACCATACAACGAGGAGTATTTCAGGTACATGGATCTTATTTCTTCTCTTCAGTCTATGAAGATCACTCCTGAACTTAGAGATCTCACAAGAAAGTTCATGAGTGCTCTTCCAATGAGTGGACATTCTATTGTGTCTCTATCAAGAGTACAGAGAACTTGAACACTCTTACTATGACTGAACTCTATGGCATCCTTGATGGATACCAGTTAGAGATGGAGAGTAAGAAGGGCCACCAAACAAGCAGATCTCTGAACCTTCCTGCTAGCAACGCTTTAATGGTTGCTGAAGGCTTAGTACCCCCACAACCTCAGCCATACCTGACATACAACCAACAGCCATCCTGCTCTTCTGGACCATACGTCACTTTCCCTGAGACTCCGCGGTCTTAATAGGCTTAGCACAACTCCTTTCAGGACAATTGTGCCTTTGTCTCAGGAAGTGGGCACTCTGGTGATTTTCAATACTATTTTGATGATCTAGAGTGTTTCAGTCCAAACGATGTAGAGTATGTGAACATCGTCCAACAGATGGCTCTTTTAACCTACAAAGCAAAGAAGTTCTTTAAGAGAACTCGACGGCAATTCCCTCAAAACCCAACTGCCAGCAAGTTTGGGTTTGACAAGACGAAGGCCAAATGTTACAACTATAACCAACTTGGTCACATTGCAAGGGAATGCAAGGCTCCCAAATCAAAGTCGGGAACCCCATAGGCCTCCACACATCCCTCTACATCAAAGCCCACTGGAAAGTCGACTGAAACAGCTGCAATGGCTCAAGAAGTTGACTAGAACTTTATGGTTCAGGATGTGCCTCCTACTCAAGCTCTCATGGCCGGAACAGATGATAACCAGGTATATGAACATCTCTATACTCCTGTTTGTATAGCTAAGGTTAAATTATACCAGGACTACAATAGGGAAATTAAATCTGATATTGTCTTCAAATGTTTTGAAATTTGATTTTAAAAGGGTAGAATCTTACTACCTAAAGAAAATTAAAGAGTTAGAGAAAACAGTTTCCTAATACACACCAATTACAAGACTCAAATAAAGGATTTTATATCCAAATTGTCTGAGGCTCAAGCCCAGCTTGTCACCGCTAAGGCTCAAGCCAGGAAGTATGTTACTTCTAAGCAAAACTTCCAAGCTATTATTACATCATCCTCCCACTCCAAAATCTATTTATTGCATCATCCTCCCACTCCAAAATCTATTATCAGAATAAAGGAAGGTTGGGGACCAATGAAATTGCTTCACCATATTCTTATGAGTCCATAAGACAACCTAGATGTGGTACTGAAGAGCAAGAGGTTCCATCTGTTGACCCTTCTTCACATGAGTTAACGAATTATGCAACAATAGTGGCCACCACAGGGAAGGAATAGGTAAATCCACCCACCTCTCCCAGTGAAGATCAAACCCTAACCACCAAAGCCCAAAGAAGCAGAGCTAAAGCTGCCAGAAGAACTGCTAAGAAACTGGTTGAGTCTAAGTTGATGATTGACCCAAAACAAAAGGGTGTCTTTATCTCAGCTGGATTCCAGGTGATAGGTACTTCTAATTCAAGAAAGGACTCTAGTACCAGCACTCCTGTCCTACCAAAGGATCAGAAGTTGAAGGTAAAGGTTGTTGACAAAGAGAGAAAGACTAAGAAATAGCAACCTACAAACTCCTAAAAGACTAACATTACATGCATAATGTGTGGTTTGCAAAACCACATGGCTAAAGATCGTTACTTCAATCTTGCTAGCACACATTATGTGAATAATGTTAGAAAGGAAGGAGTCAGGGAAGGTTTCTCATTTGGACCTTATCAGTTGATCCAAGTGATGAAAAAGGGAAAGCTATTTTCTGAAGCTACATTGTATTTGGAAGAAACTCCTTCTTCCGAAGGGAAAATGGCTTCGGAAGCAAAAGCAGTTAAAATTCTGAAGAGGAAGAAAATTCCCTTGAAACCATCCCAGAAGAAGACTGCTTCGGAAGAAAAGGTGGTGAAAGCTTCTTCCAAAAATAAAGAAGCTTCAGAAGAATGCCATGCTGCAAAAGCTTCTACAAGCACATCTCCCACGATCAACCGAAGTATGGATTGGAAGATCAAGCAAGATGACGCAGCACTAGCCTCTTCTTCAAAGACATCCATTAAACCCATGCCTAACTTTTGGTTCAATTATGTCACTATCTTTGGAGGAACCCAAGTCCAACAAGGCTTGGGTCTCCAATGATAACTAATAATCTCATCTTATATGCAGGGACATCCATATGACAAGAACAACAATGTCTAGATTGTAGACAGTGGATGCTCCAGGCACATGACAGGGAACAGATCTCTCCTTTAACAGTTTCAACACTATGATGGAGGTCCTGTCCAATTTGGAGGTGAGACCGGAGGATATATTTCTGGCAGAGGGAGTATATCCAATGGTAAGTTAAAAGTTGACAAAGTTAACTTTGCCAAACAGCTTGAACATAATCTGTTAAGTGTTTATCAGTTTTGTGATCAAAAGCACCAGATGCTTTTCACAGCGCATGAGTGCATTATCCTCAAACCAGGGATGACAATTCCTCCGGGATTGGTGCTTCTTAGATCTCCCAAGAAAGGGGATATGTACAAGCTAGATATGAACAATGCTTCCCCAATAGGTGAAGTATCATGCTTTCTTTCCAAAGCTGATAGTAATGAGTCAACACTTTGGCATAAACGCACGTGTCATCTAAATTTAAGACAATGAATAAATTGGCTAAAAATAACTTGGTACATGGTTTGCCTAAAAAGGAATTTTTCTGCAAAGATAATTGTGTTGCATGCCTGAAAGGGAAGCAACACAAGGCCTCTCACAAATCCAAATGTGTTAACTCCATCACTACTCCATTACACCTATCGCACATGGATCTTTTCAATCCCACAGGTATAATGAGCATTGGAGGAAATCATACTGCCTTGTGATAGTTGATGATTTTACAAGATTTAGATGGGTATTCATTTTATGAACTAAAGATGAAACTGCTGAAACATTAAAATCTTTTATTCTTAAAATAGAAAATCAAATTGATCACAAGGTTAAGATTATTAGAAGTGATCAAGGGACTAAGTTTAAGAACTTCGTTCTTGACTTGTTCTGTAACTCAAAAGGGATTGCTAGACGATATAGTGCTCCCAGAACTCCTCAACAAAATGGTGTTGCTGAGAGAAGGAACAGGACACTTATTAAGGCTGCTCGGACTATGTTAGCTGATTCCAAACTACCTCTAACATTCTATGCAGAGGCAGTTAGCACTACATGCTATGTGCAGATAAGTTCTTGTAGTTAAGCCACATGGAAAAACCCCTTATGAGCTATGGAACAAGAGGCCACCGTTCATTGGCTTTCTAAGATCCGTTGGCAGTAGGTGTAGGATTTGATCTGCCCAAGATACATATTAAATTGATGTGGCTAGTGTGATATGATCCAAGTCGGGTCATACCCAATAACAGGCTAGACAAACACCTGCAATATTATTTATTGATTTGATCAACTAAATAACTATCAACACTTTTATATTTAGAAAAAAAATGGTTTTCTAAATGTAAATCCTCTTGAGAAATGAATAAATAACATGGGTTTATTTATTTATAAAGAGTACTATATATTGTTATTTAATAGGTTAAGTAACATTATTAAGTGAATGTAACATGTTTTATCTTTTGTCTAAAATACAAGTTTGTTTAAAAGGGATTTAATAAAACTTGTTGTAATTAAGTTGGTTGGTTGTTTTAAAAGGGAAGCCCCTTATTGGACCTCAACCTCTCGGCCAATATGGCTGAAAATGGACCATCACATGTTGGTGGTTTGACTTAATTAATAGACAAAGAAAACATTGAGGTTGCATCTCTCTCCAACTTCTCAAGAACAAAAGAGCTTTCTCTCCCTTTTTCCCTGATTTTTAAAACAAGAGAAGGCAAGAAAAGGGTTCAAATCTCGGCTGGAACAAGGTGTTCAAGGCTGTAAACAAGTGTTGTGGATCCTAGCTTCCAAAGGTGTTTATTGGTGGCTTGGGGTATAGCTCTCTTGAGGTCTTCTTACTTGAAGATTCAGCCATAAAGTTCATCCTTAGCACCTCCATAAACTCGTTTCTAGTAGCTTGAAAAGGTTATCTTCTAAACATCCTATGGTTGTCTTATTGTATGCATTTCGTATATGGATCCATGGTTTGGGTTTAGCTTAACAAATGGGTTTGATAATCTTCACATTAACAAGATTTTAAACTATATATCCGCTGCGTTTTTCATATATATTGGCTTATATGGACTTTGATAATCTTGTTAAATCCCATCAATGGCATCAAGAGCCACTTATACGAATGCATACATATATTTGGTACTCTTGTTCACGGTTTTGTGGTGTACACACCATTTGGCCGTGAGTTTTGTGGGCTGTTTGGTCCCCTTTTCAGGTTTTAAAGATGCTATTTTATATGCTTGTTTAGGATCTTTAAAATATGGAAATGGTTGTTTGTTTGTTTGAACCAAACCCATTTGTTCTTGGTTTATGTTGGCCAAGAATATTGGTTGAATAGGGGCTGCCAAATCGATTGTTATGTGCTATTTGGATGTGTATATTGATGTTCATAACCTAGCCAACACCTTGCATATGGATGTGTTTTGTGTTGTGATTTGTATGATTATTTATTGGGTTTGTAATCTATTTATTATGGTTTGTAATAATAAAGTAGATTAGTTGTATCTCTTTTACTAGTTAAAAAATGTATTAGGATATATTTTGTAAAAGGAGTTCAAGAAGACTTTGGTTTTTGGTTTGGGCCATTTTAGGCCCAAATGGGTCTCATAGCCCAAGATTGGTTTTAAGCCCAATAACCAAAGCCCAAAGCATGAAGGCCCAAGGAAGCTAGGAGCTGAAGTTGGAGCCCAAAAGGAAGCCCAAATAAAGCAAAATGGTGGCAACACAAAATGGACACTTGATGCATTAGGATGCGGGATCAAGTGGGAGCACACCATCTCAATGCCTTGTGTCATGTTAATGCTTTATATTTGACCCCTTGGCACACTTGTTTTGGCCAACAAGTGTTGCCAAATCCATTGGCTATGGTTATGAACTTGTGGTTGTTTTATTATGCATGTATGGTTGATTTACGTTCATCTTATCTTATTATGGAATTGGATAGTTAACCACTCGTAATCAACAACTCGCATAAAATTGGTTCCTTAGAAATCAATAAGTAATAAAATGGGGTTTACCTAATGAAAATTGTTTGCATAATTAATTGGGCTATTAAAAGGAATTTTGAAAAAGGTTTCAAATAAACTACCGTGCATTTGAATGCATACAAATGCAAGGTATGAAAATTGTTTTCCAAACTAGAATTTTGTGAAACCTAAATCCCTTTTAATCAAGTCAAACACCATCCTATTATACAACACTCGAATCATTTGAGAATTTAATGTGGGATAAAGGTCACCTAACCACATTAAAGGGAACTTATGGTTTTGAGGTGGGTTTTCCACATTTATGGGATAAAGGTCACCTAACCACTAATATTAGCAAATCCACACGTGTGTCTAAGTAGGACGACTTAATTTGGAAATCATGCATTAGGATCACCGAAGCATGACGTACAAAGGGTGTTGATGGGATAAACATGCCAAACAAACATAAGATGTTTAACCGATCCCATACACTAGAAATTGTAATAGGTTACAATTGTCAAACGTTGACTACCTTGTTAATTTAAATAAAGGGATAAAGGTCACCTAACCGATATTTAAATGTAACGTTGGATTCTAAATTTTGACTATTAATTGTCTATGAGACGAAAGGGTATTAATAATCAAAATATATTGATATTAAAAGTACTAAATTGAATTTTGTAAAATTGTAGATGGCTAACAACAACAATGCAATCCCGACCGTCCATAACCTATCACTAAGAACCATCCTTGAAAAGGAACGTCTAAACCATGGGAACTTCATGGATTGGTACCGAAATTTGATAATTGTTCTCAAACAAGAAAAGAAGTCCTATGTGTTAGACGATCCCGTTCCCGATCAACCCGATGAAAATGACGTTGAGGCCTTTGCCGATTGGGTCAAGTACACCGAAGACTCTGTGCAAGTCTCATGTCTCATGCTAGCGAGTATGATTCCTGATTTGCAAAAGGACTTTGAGAACCACAATGCCTATGACATGATCACCCAGTTGAAGGAAATGTTCCAACAACAATCAAGGGTGGAGCGCTTCAAAACAGTTCGAGCACTCCATGCATGTCGAATGGACGAGACCCAGTCGGTATCATCTTACGTTCTCAAGATGAAGAGCCACATTGATCGCCTTGAAAGGCTTAACTGTCGTGTGTCCAATGAGTTGGCAACGGATTTGATCCTCAACTCCTTATCCAAGAAGTTTGATAGCTTCGTTATGAACTATAACATGAATGGATGGGACAAGAGCATTGGTGAGCTTCATTCAATGCTCAAAACGGCCGAGGCAGGCATGGGTAGAAAGGTTCTACCGGTCCTTACGATCAATGAAGGTGGTAATAGGAAAAGGCACCTCCACGACCCTAGGGCAAATGTTGCCAAAGGGAAGGGGCTCGTCAAAGGGAAGGGTAAGGGTAAAGCAAAAATGGAACCGCCCAAACCAAAAGAAAAGAAGCAAAAGGTTGCTCAGGATGACCCGTGTTTTGAGTGTGGTGAAGTAGGCCATTGGAAACGCAATTATCCGGTCTATCTTAAAGCGTTGAGATTGAAGAGGGACGCGAGGCAAACGTCAGGTACAATGTTTATGATACATGCTGAGCTAAATGTTATTTCTTCTAACACATGGGTATTAGATACTGGATGTGGAACTCATATATGCAATTTGTTGCAGGGGTTCAAAAGAAGTGAGCATTATGCAAAAGGGGAAATAAGTCTCTTCATGGGCAATGGTGCAAAGGTTCATGTGGAAGCCCAAGGAGACTACATTTTGAAGCTTCCAAGTGGTTTGGAAGTTATTTTAAAAAATGTTTTGTATGCTCCTAGTTTAACTAGGAACATTATTTCCGTTTCCTGTTTAAGACAATGTGATTATGATTTCAAGTTCGTTGACAATGATATTCATGTTTCTTTAAATCATGTGTTTTGTTTTAAGGCTATGCCTTGTAATGGTATTTATGAATTGGTTCATAATAACACAACATATGATAGCTCAATGTACCAAGCAACCACCAAAAGGCTCAAATTAGATTTAAATGATTCCTATCTTTGGCATTATCGCCTTGGTCATATAAACAAGAATCGTATGCAAAAACTCCATAAAGATGGTCTTTTAAAAACTAATGAAAATGTTTCATTTGATATATGCGAGTCTTGTTTGCAAGGTAAAATGACAAAGGTCCCTTTTAGTGGGACTAATGAAAGGGCAAAGGATTTATTAGGGATTATACATTCGGATGTATGTGGACCTTTTAAACCAACAACTAGGAATGGTGAAAAATACTTCATTACTTTTACCGATGACTATAGTCGTTATGGGTATGTCTACTTGTTAAGACACAAACATGAATCTTTTGAAATGTTCAAAATCTTCAAGAATGAAGTTGAAAATCAGCTGAACAAAAGGGTCAAGATTCTTCGTACAGATAGAGGAGGTGAATACCTGAATAGTGAATTTCAAGAATATCTTAGAAGTTGTGGGATTGTCTCACAACTTACTCCACCTGGAACACCACAACATAATGGTGTGTTTGAAAGGAGGAATCGAACTCTATTGGATATGGTTCGATCTATGATGGCTAGAAGTTCACTACCTCTATCATTTTGGGGTTTCGCATTGCTCTCCGCGGCCCGTATTTTAAATATGGCCCCAACCAAGAAAGTGGAAAGGACACCTTTTGAAGTATGGCATGGAAGGGTTCCATCATTATCATATTAAAAGTTTGGGGGTGTGAGGCTTATCCTAAGCAATACGCTCAAAACAAACTAGAAGCCCGATCCACAAAGTGTATCTTCATTGGATACCCTAGAGATTGTCTTGGATACTATTTCTATGATCCATCAGAGCAAAAAGTATTTATTGCTCGAAAGGCAGAGTTCTTAGAGACTAAGTTTCTTTCGAAAGAAACTAGTGGAAGAGCAGTGGAACTTGAAGAGATTCAAGATTCACAAGACGATACACAATTGGTTGAAACTAGCAATCAACATGAGGATGTTGAGAATGATCATATGGATGATCAACATACACAAAACGTTCGCAGATCTGGTAGAACTAGTATTCCTCCTGAGAGATATGGATTTTTCATGGATGGATGCTATGTGGTAGATTCGGATGAACCAACCACATACCATGATGCAATGTCAAAACCTGATTTTGACAAATGGCAAGAAGCCATGAACGTTGAGATGCAATCCATGTATGATAACCAAGTTTGGGAATTGGTTACACCACCTCTTAAGTCCAAGATAGTTGGGAGTAAGTGGGTTTTCAAGAAGAAAACCGATATGCATGGAAACTTGGATACTTATAAAGCTAGACTTGTAGCGAAAGGTTTTACTCAAACTCAAGGGGTTGATTATGATGAAACTTTCTCGCCTGTGGCAATGCTAAAGTCTATTAGGATATTGTTTGCCATAGCAGCATATTATGACTATGAGATTTGGCAAATGGATGTCAAAACCGCTTTCCTTAATGGATATCTTGAGGAAGATGTCCATATGAAACAACCTGAAGGTTTTGTCGGTCCAAAACATCCTAACAAGGTATGCAAGTTAAAGAAATCAATCTATGGATTGAAACAAGCGTCAAGAAGTTGGAATCACCGTTTTGATGATGAAGTAAAGAAATTTGGTTTCATCAAAAACGCTGATGAAGCTTGCGTGTATAAGAAAGCTAGTGGGAGCATTATTACTTTCCTGGTATTATATGTCGATGACATTCTGCTATTTGGAAATGACATTCCAACCTTGGAAGGTGTAAAAACCTGGCTTGGAAGCTGCTTTTCCATTAAAGATCTTGGTGAAGCCACCTATATCTTGGGAATAAAGATCTATAGAGATAGATCAAGGCGGTTGATAGGTTTAAACCAAAGTGCATACATTGAAAAGATCTTGAAAAGGTTCAAGATGGAGAATTCTAAGAAAGGTTTGGTGCCTATTCAAAGGGGGACTATATTGAGCTCATCTCAATGTCCTAGTTCAAAGGTTGAACAAGAAAGAATGAATGGAGTCCCATATGCATCTGCTATAGGATCCATCATGTATGCAATGATATGTACTAGGCCGGACGTGTCATGTGCTCTGAGCATGACAAGTAGATATCAGCAGAACCCTGGTAACAGTCATTGGATGGTGTTAAGAGTATTTTGAAATATCTTAGGAATACTAAGGATATGTTCTTAATATATGGATCTGGTGAGGAGGAGCTCGTTGTAAAGGGTTACACGGATGCGAGTTTCCAAACTGATCGAGATGATTCTCGATCACAGTCGGGATATGTCTTCATTATGAATGGAGGAGCAGTCTCTTGGAAGAGCTCAAAGCAAGATGTGGTGGCACTGTCTACAACAGAATCAGAATACATCGCCGCTTCATTGGCAGCTCAAGAAGCTGCGTGGCTTAGGAAATTCATTGCTGATCTAGGGGTTGTTGCTACCATTCAAGACCCCCTAGAGATCTTTTGTGACAACGAGGGTGCGATTGCTCAAATCAAGGAACCTCGTGCTCATCAAAAGACTCGGCACATTGAACGGAGATTCAACTACATAAGGGATGAAGTTGAAAAGGGAAAGATATGTATTCACAAAGTTCACACCGATCAAAACATTGCGGATCCACTCACGAAGCTCCTAGATAGGTCAAAACATGAAAGTCATGCTTGTGCCTTAGGACTTCGATATTCTAGTGATTGGACTTGATCAAATTTTGTATTTGGATATTTGAACTTATGATTTTAACTTAATTATATGTTTATAATTTTCATTTGTTCATCCTTTTAGCATGTTTAAATCCGTGAATAAGCAAGTTATTCTAAACGTCCGTGGTCGATCATACTTGTGGGAACAGCTATGAATGTAAGACTATAATGAACTTGGATTGGTTGATATTCATAAAGTATGAATATAAAGCAAATGTTGCTACCAAGGGTCATTGGTATCTATTGGATATAGATATTGGACAGACCCGCTCTCAATTGTCTCTGCATGGAATCTTAGTGATTAGTCATAAGAGATATTGAGTAAAGGCGAATATCATTTTATCCTCAGACCTGAGATACATATAGGGTCTTGATATTCATCAAGTATTATACTTTGACTTAGGTCTTTGCTGTTATGTAAAATTAACAGTACATAAGGCTAAGTTTAGGTGTGATATAAGGTGATTGTGAGAGACATATGTAGTCAAGATGGAATTTGTTCCTCTTATTCGTTGAGAGTTAGATGTCTAAGGCCTGTTAAAATTAAATCAATGGAGAATGACAATTCTGTGTCTCTGGAATTTAACATGACATCTGTAACAAAAGGATGGATGATTGATTCACCTAAATCATATTCAAGTAAGGTACTTGAAAAGGGATGATGTTATTGAATGGCACTTAGCCGTATACATTAGGGGCAGCAAACCGTTGCTAGGCGTCATTTGCTGCTTGCATCAATCTTCTATGAATCTTGTGCAAGTGGGAGATTGTAGGATTTGATCTGCCCAAGATACATATTAATTGATGTGGCTAGTGTGATATGATCCAAGTCGGGTCATACCCAATAACAGGCTAGACAAACACCTGCAATATTTATTTATTGATTTGATCAACTAAATAACTATCAACACTTTTATATATTTAGAAAAAAAATGGTTTTCTAAATGTAAATCCTCTTGAGAAATGAATAAATAACATGGGTTTATTTATTTATAAAGAGTACTATATATTGTTATTTAATAGGTTAAGTAACATTATTAAGTGAATGTAACATGTTTTATCTTTTGTCTAAAATACAAGTTTGTTTAAAAGGGATTTAATAAAACTTGTTGTAATTAAGTTGGTTGGTTGTTTTAAAAGGGAAGCCCCTTATTGGACCTCAACCTCTCGGCCAATATGGCTGAAAATGGACCATCACATGTTGGTGGTTTGACTTAATTAATAGACAAAGAAAACATTGAGGTTGCATCTCTCTCCAACTTCTCAAGAACAAAAGAGCTTTCTCTCCCTTTTTCCCTGATTTTTCGAACAAGAGAAGGCAAGAAAAGGGTTCAAATCTCGGCTGGAACAAGGTGTTCAAGGCTGTAAACAAGTGTTGTGGATCCTAGCTTCCAAAGGTGTTTATTGGTGGCTTGGGGTATAGCTCTCTTGAGGTCTTCTTACTTGAAGATTCAGCCATAAAAGTTCATCCTTAGCACCTCCATAAACTCGTTTCTAGTAGCTTGAAAAGGTTATCTTCTAACATCCTATGGTTGTCTTATTGTATGCATTTCGTATATGGATCCATGGTTTGGGTTTAGCTTAACAAATGGATTTGATAATCTTCACATTAACAAGATTTTAAACTATATATCCGCTGCGTTTTTCATATATATTGGCTTATATGGACTTTGATAATCTTGTTAAATCCCATCAGTAGGTGTACCATAATTAAAATAAAGGACAATTTAGCTAAATTTGCTGAAAAGTCGGATGATGCTATCTTTGTTGGATACTCTTCTAGCTCCAAAGTTTACAGAGTATACAACAATAAAAATCAACAATTTAAGGAGTCATCCAATATAGTTGTTAATGAGCACACTCCTTGTGTTAAAGGGAATGGCCCTGACATATCTTTGATTTAGAATTGTTTCCAAACTATTCTAAACCTTCTTGTGAGAATGTTTCATTTGGAACAGGTGCTCAAAATGATGTTGATGTTGATGTTGATGCTAATCAACTGTTTGAGCTACCCAGACCTCTTCCAGGTTCTCCAAGAGATGCAACAAATCAAGCTCCTACTATTCATAGATCAGAAGTATAACTATATCAAGGAATAGTGAAGCTTCAACCAGTGAATCACCTACTGATCCTCAAAACTCATTAGGTGATCCAATGCTACTTCACAGCCAACAATTGATGATGTTTCTCATTCATTCAATCAGTACCCATTGAATGAATTTGAAACAATAGCTGGATAAAGTGTTCCAGTTTCTGAGCAAATATGTCTAATTTGGACTTATCTTTGCAACTGGATGTGATTCCTCATTTAAGGATTCACAATACTCATCCAGCTTAGAACATAGTTGGGGATGTCTCTGAAGGTGTGAGAACAAGAGGGCAGACTCATCATGGGAATGTCTGCTTGTAGTCATGCTTCTTATCCAGATAGGACCCAAGATGGTGGAAGATGCCTTGAAAGATAGTAGCTGGGTTGAATCGATGCAAGAGGAGCTGCTTTAGTTCAAAAGACAGAGGGTTTGGAACCTATGTCCACTACCATCTGGTCAAGTACCAATAGGCACTAAATGCATTTTTAGGAACAAAAGAGATGAAAGAGGCTTGATCATCAAGAACAAGGCAAGACTGGTAGTTCAAGGATACACTCAACAGGAAGGAATTGATTATACTAATGTCTTTGCACCTATTGCAAGACATGAGGTAGTTAGGATCTTCCTTGCTTATGTTACTTCCAAGAACTTTACTGTCTACTAGCTTGATGTCAAGTATGCCTTTCTATATGGGAGTATAGATAAGGAAGTGTATGTGTGCCAGCCTCTAGGATTTGAAGACCCACAACATCCTCACTATGTGTGCAAATTGGATAAAGCTCTATATGGGCTGCACCAAGCACCAAGGTTGTGGTATGAGACTCTGTCTTAATTTCTCCTTAAGAATGGCTGCACCAGAGGAACCAATGATAAGACTTTATTCATATGGAAGTCTGGTAAGGACATTGTTAGGATCAGTGATCTAAGTTTGATTAATTAGAGAGTATTGCAGCGGAGTACGAACAACGAATTAAACAATTCACAAGAACACAATTGATATTCACTGTAACAGTAAATGGTTATAGAAAAAGAGTATTCTACAAAAGAGATATTTCATTCATATGCTTTCGTGGTGGCTCAATGTCACACTTTACAATTAGGTCAACATTCCTTATATAGGATATGTGACGTCTACTGATGTCACTTGATAGTGACATCTAATAGAATTATTCAAACTACTGAAACTATGCAAACTACTGAGAATGTTCTCAACAACTGATTACGTCTTAGAGAATGCTAAGTACAAGAAACATAAAACTACTGAAACTAAACTACTGAAACTATAACTACTGAAAAGTAAATTACAAGTACTGAAAGGAAACCATCACAACTACTGAAGTGGATAACTTCAGCTGTTGTGACAACTACTGATCACTTTGGTCTTCAGTCTTTGTCTTCAGACTTTGTCTTCAGCTAATAGCTTCAAACTTTGTCTTCAGTACTTTACTTTCAAACTTTGTCTTTAGCTGATAGCTTCAGACTTTGTCTTCAGTTCTTTGCTTTCAGACTTTGTCTTCGGACCTTGTAATCAGCTGATGTCTTTAGCTGTTGTGATCTTCTTCAGCAGTTGTAATGTCTGTGGGACTTAGAGGTTTTTCTAATCAGGCTCATTGGTTCTTTTGGTCCAACAAACTCCCCCTGAACCAATGCAGCCAAAACTTCTAAACTTATTGATGATTCCACTTATTCTTGGCAGAAACACCCTCTTGATCAGCTTCAGAGGTAATCAGTTAAGCATAGGCCGGGAAAAGGTTTCTAATCTTTTGATTGGCTAAGTATGGAAGGGAACTCTATCTTGGGAAACTGGACACAGAGTCTTGTCCCAACCATGAAACCTAATTCCCATTAATGAGTCTATAAGACTCACTAGCATAGGCCTTAAGGAGAACAACTTGTTCCTCCTTGGTGAGTTCTTCTATTCTCCTCGAAGAAGAACTCTGGGCCATAATACTTAGACCGGTATCTCACTGTCTTTCCATTTTTCAACTCCACAGTTGTTATCTCTCTATAAGCAAATTCATTAGGGTGAGAGCCTTCAAGCAAATACTGAGTTCACTCTTCTGAAGATCTTCAAGTCTTTTGTATAACAACCCCTTCTTGATCATTTTGTTCTCAAAATAGATTGAGGGGTTGTCTTGGATTTGTGAGCTCTCTTGAATTCTTCAATGATTTCCCAGGGTGAGACTACCATGGCCAATGTAATTGCAGCATTCAAGGTCTTCTTCACTTGGCCATGATGGTATATTCTTCTTATGAATTCTAGAACTTACCCTGGGGTCTGGCCAGATCCGCACTCTTTCTTTTTGATGTTGAAAAGTATGTCTAAGAGTGTACAGCCTCAGAGCCTATTTCTTTATTTCTTGAATGGATGAGGACTGAGGGAAATCCTTATCAACCATCTTGAGAAACTTCTCATCATGCTGTTTCTGCTGTTCTGCTTCTTCAATATTACCTTCACCATCTGCATTTGCAAGTCAGGAGTAATCACTTGTTGACTTTTGTGCTCAGGTGATTTGAGTTTGAGAACAGCAGAGATTAGTAGACTATCATCATCATCATCCTCTTCTTTCTTCTTCTACCTCAACGCCTTCTCCTCCTTCTGGGTGCATCACTGGGTAAGGTTTGAGGTGGTTTTTAGGGTAAAGGGATTGGTTTTGTGGGTTGAGTTGTGGGTGGCTTGGTTTAGGGATAGATTTGGGAGATTTTAGAGATAAGGGTTGTGTTGAGTGGGAGTGTGAGAAGACTGACTTAGCATTTTAGTGGTGAGTTTGGCTTTGGAGAGCTTTGCCATTTCAGTTCTCTTCCCTGCACCTGTTTCATCCAGTGCTTCAATTATCAAACCCTTATTATAGCCTCCAGCAGAGCAGATCTTCTTGGTTATCTCTAGGATACTGTCTCTGGACCAGGCCTTTATCTCTATCAATGATCTTCCAAGGTATTTAGCAATGAATCTGATCATTATCTCCAATCTTTCCCTTTCCAACACACTATAACAGCCCATCTAGTTGAATCTCTTCTATTTCCAGCCTTCTGATCTTAGTGTCTAGTGTAGTTGTGTCATGACCTTGTCGAAAGAGCTGATCTATAATTTTATCCATGGATCTGCTGTGAGCTTCATCAGCATCTTTGACAAGATCTTCTAAGGATTTATCTTCATCAGCTTTTGACTCAGCACTTTTCTTTCTTTTATATGTGATCAGCTGTTCTGAGATCAGCTCTTTCTCCACCTCCTTCTCTTTTAAAGGTTCTTTGTCATCATCAACTCTTTTTCTTTTCTTTTCTTTCACTGCCTTAGACTTAGAAGTCTCCCCCTTTTTGGTTGCATTGGAATCAGGGGTTTGAAAGGCAGAAAGAGATTTGTGAACAACATCATCAATGAGGGTTTGTAGATTTGAGGATATCCTCTCATCAATGGCTTTATGCACTATGTCAGTGATGATGGGAGTGATGAGAGGTAAGGAGTTTTGAAAGATAGCAACCATCTGCTCAAGGGGTTCTGTCCGTGAGAGGTGGTGCCAAAAGCAGTGGCTGGTGGCTCAGTTATGTGTAGGCTCAGTGTTTGGGGAACCTTCAATTGAAGGTGCCATCTATGGGGTTTGTGAGGTAGATGGACTTTGATCCTGAGACATTTTGGCTAACAACTCTTTGAGTCTGCTCACCTCAGTCTCAAGGATGGTATTATGGGCTAATACATCATAGAAAAAGCCCAGGTCATCATCAGTTGTGCTGAATCACCTGACCTCCTGATGGAATCAGGATGTACATGCTCTAAGTGTAGATCAGTAAAAGCATGTGCCCCTTGTTCTTGGTACTGGCGACTTCCTGCCTCAGGACTGTGTCCTTCATTGGCAGTTGCCTCTGGTAAGGTCTTATGGATGTTACCAACTTCATCCTGATCATTTGCTGAATCAGTAGAAGTGGCAGCCTTACCAGATGTTCTAGTCTCCGTTTCTACACTTGGAGAGTGAACATTGTAACCCCTGTGCTTGGGTTATCAGAAGCATTTTGGTCCTCCCCCTCAATAGTTGAGGTATTCCTAGTGATAAGTGGTTTCTGGGGAGGGGGTGAGGAATGCAACTGACTCAGCACTTTAGCAACGATCAGTGTTGGGCTTTGAGGGCGGTTGCATGTGGAGATTGGTCTGAAGCAGAATGCACCCGGGGAGAGAGGTGCTCTTCAATGGTAACCCTCTCAATTGAGAGAGGTTCCAGAAATGTGGGATCCCCAATTTTGGTTGCAACAGGATCCTGTTGAGAGGATACCTGTGCGGCTTCAGCAGGTTGAGTCTTGGACATAACTGGGGGTACCGTATAACCGTATATTTCCTGCGTTTGTGGTACATGGGTATCCTCAGGGGACTCATCTCCTGAGTAGCCTTTTTGGGCTTTTTGGATTTGGGTTGGTGGGGACTTTGGATCTGGAAGTGGAGGCCATGGGTTCCCTCTGCTTGGGTTTTAGCATCCGGGCAGCCCCTTTAAGAGTAGGGTTTGAGTTATGTCGGGAGTATACCTCAGCTAAGACAGCTGGAGCAGGGACTCCAAGACCAACAAGGCCATCAGATTGTAATTGATTCAAAATTATGGCCATCAGAAACTTGGGATAAAGTATCCATCTGTTTGCCACAGGTTTCTGAGCCAGATACTTTAGTTCCATGAACACTATCTCAGAAAAATTTAGATTTTGGCGTTCAAGGATAGAGAACAATACCTGTTTCCATCGGGAAGACATCTGATCCCAAGAAGATGTCTTTGATGCAAGGCAGACATTCACCATATGAAAGATAAGTCATTCAGCGTCATGGAAGTGCTTTTTAGTATAGTTGTAGCACTTAAGTCGCCTTCATACCCGTTATGGATAAAAGACATATCAGTGATGCCTTCGGGTATTCTTTAGGATAGGTGCCATCATGCAAATTTAGGGTTTGGCGAATGATGTCAGGGGTGATGAGCACCTGTTTCTGGTTCACCAACGACTGGAGAGTGATTTGTCTATCATTCTCACCAGTTATTACAGAGACGTTGGTCCAGAACTGGGATAAGGAGTCAGGATATATGGTAGGATTCAGAAGAAAGGCTGTTCTGTATGGGGAATCCACCATAAGATTGATGGCAGTGTCAAACTTGTTCCAGAGAACCGATTTAGAAAGGTAGGCAACACAGTTGTGTCGGGGTTTGAGTTTCATGGTCGCCATTGTTGAGAGAGAGAGGTTTGAAAACGGCTAATGAAACGTTTGTCTATAAGTGTAGGTATTTATAGGTTAAGAAAAGGCTAAAAAGAAAACGACTGAAAGTGTTGGTGTTGGCATCAGTTGTTATGAAAACAACTGAAGACGTGGTTTTAACTATCAGACGTTTGAAAACAACTAAAGACTTGGTTTTAGTCATCAGTAGTTGTGAAACTACTGAAAACCTTGGTTTTGTCTTCAGCTGTTGTAAACAACTCAGGACTTGGTATTAGTCATCAGTAGTTGTGAAACTACTGAAGACATGGTTTTGTCATCAGCTGTTTAGAGTGAAACAGCAGTTTGTGGAAACGACTGAAGTGAAAATTCTCATCAGTAGTTTTCGTCAATTCTTAGCTTTTCAGCTGTTTCATACTGTCCTCAACACTTACTCATGAGACTTTTTAGCTGATTTCAGTTGTTTCATAGGACATCAGTACTTATTTGTTTTTACTGACATCAGGAGTTATAACTACATCAGGAGTTATAACTACATCAGTAGTTGTAACTGCATCAGTTTCGTTTAACAGAATTAGTACATATTTGGGACATGTTTACTAATGATCATCAGTACTTGTTTATTGAGATCATCAGTAGTTATCACTTAATCTAGCTACAGCATACCAAGCCTTAACACAAGGTTTTGGAAAGTTGAACTATCCAAATGCTTAGTAAATATATCTGCAAGCTCATCAGCACTAGGCACAAACTTTGGATCAATCAGACCTTTTTCAAAACAATCCCTAATAAAATGGTGTCTGATCTCTATATGTTTGGTCCTAGAGTGCTGGACTGGATTCTTGACAATACACAGAGCTGAAGCACTATCCATTAATAATGGAGTCTTAGTATCTGTAATGCCATAATCCAATAATTGGTTTTGAAGCCAGAGTACCTGAGATGTACAACTTGCAGCAGCAATGTACTCTTCTTCAGCAGTGGATGTAGCAACAGATGTTTGTTTCTTACTCTGCCAAGAAATCAAATAGTTGCCTAGGAATTGACATCACCAGAAGTTGACTTTCTGGTTAATTTACACCCTGCATAGTCACTATCAGAAAAAGCAACTAATTTGCATGAGTGTCCAGTGGAATACCAAAGACCTAGAGATTGTGTACCTTGCAGATATCTAAAGATCCTCTTGACTGCAATCAAATGAGACTCTTTAGGAGCAACCTGAAATCTAGCACAAACACAAGTTGCAAACATGATATCTGGTCTAGAAGCTGTAGTACATCAAGGATCCAATCATACATCTGTAAAGTGTTTCATCAACAGCTTTACCTTTCTGATCTGCATCCAGTTGTGTGGTGTTGCACATGGGAGTAGAACATGGCTTACAATTTTGTAAATCAAACTTATTCAAAAGATCTTTTGTATATTTTGACTGATGAATGAAAGTTCCATCAGCCTTTTGTTTGATTTGCAAGCCTAGAAAGAACTGTAATTCTCCCATTGCACTCATTTCAAACTTTTGTTGCATTAGACTTGTAAAATCATCATACAACTGGTGATCAGAGGATGCAAAAATAATGTCATCAACATAAATTTGAACAAGTAGCTTATGCTGATCCACTTTCTTTATGAGCAAAGTTTTATCTATGGAGCCTCTAGTGAAATTATTTTTAAGAAAAAATTTTGAAAGTTTTTCATACCAGGCTCTAGGAGCTTGCTTCAACCCATAAAGAGCCTTATCAAGTTTATACACCCAATCAGGATGTTTATTATCCTCAAAACCTGGTGGTTGACACACATAAACCTCTTCTTTTATTTTACCATATAAAAATGCACTTTTGACATCCATTTGAAAAACTTTAAGATTGTGGAATGAAGAATAGGCTAAGAACAATCTAATTGCCTCTAATCTGGTTACAGGGGCAAAGGTTCATCATAATCAATACCTTCTCTTGTGAAAACCCTTGTACAACCAATCTATCCTTGTTTTTGACAATAAGCCCATTTTCATCAGTTTTATTCCTAAACACCCATTTAGTGCCTATTGCACACTTACCTGGGGGTAGAGGAACCAGTTCCCAAACTTGCTGCTTTTTGAACTAAAGTAGCCCAAGCTGCATGGCTTCAACCCATCCATTGCCTCTCAAAGCAACATGATAGTTCTTTGGCTCTAGCTGACTGATGAAGAGAGCATAGAAGCAGAAGTTAGACAATTGACTTCTGGTTGAGACACCAGCATTGATATCACCAATGATTTGAGACATGGGGTGATTCTTCAGCTCTTGGTATACTATAAGATCAGTGCAAGTGTTTGTAGCAGGTTCAGCAGCAGCAGATGTTGATTCGGACTCTGGAAACCAAGTATGAGATGGCAAATCAAATGATGTAGAGAGTCAGAAATCTCATCAGCATTTGTTGTGGATGGAGCTGCTGAAGCTACAGGAACATCAAGTTTAGTGGACTCAGGCAGTTGGTCACTAAACTTGAAAAGGTGAGTACTGATATCATCATCATCTTTAGTACCACCAGGTGGAAGACTTGCTGCAGAAGATGATTTATCCACAAGATCTGCAACAGCTGGAGGTTGATAAGGAACATATTGCAATATTTCCAGATCAAACAACTCCACAGGGTTTTGTGGAATTTTATCCTTAGGAGATTCATTAATTTCACATGCAAGGTTTCTTCAACTAACTTTGTTCTATAGTTGAAGACTATATAAGCCTTGCATGTGGATGAATAACCTACAAAATATCCTGCATCCACCTTAGGATCAAATTTGTGGAGTTGATCCTTTGTGTTGAGAATGAAACAAGGACACCCAAAGGCTTTGAAGAATAAATTAGAGGAGCCAAATGATGTAGAAGTTCATTTGGAGTCTTCATCAACCTCTGATTTACTAATACTCTATTCTGCACATAGCAAGCTGTGTTAATAGCTTCAGTCCAAAAGGTCAATGGCAAACCAGAGTCAGCCAACATAGACCTTGCAGCTTCAATTAGGGTCCTGTTCTTTCTCTCCACTATTCCATTTTGTTCTGGAGTCCTTGGGATGCTAAACTACCTCTTGATTCCTTTTGATAGATAAAAATCATCAAGTGTATGGATTCTGAATTCAGTTCCATTATCACTCCTTATACACTTGACTGATAGGGAATACTGCTTCTCAACATACAACACAAAGTTTATAATCGTCTGAGCAACCTCATCCTTTGAATGAAAGAAGAAAGTCCATACAAATCTGGAGTAATCATCCACAATTACCAGACAGTATTTCTTCTTTGCCATGCTCATCACTCTCACAGGACCAAATAGATCCATGTGCAGTAACTGCAAGCAGGCAGTGGACTTAGGTTCTTCAATAAGAGGGATGAGACTTTGTGCTGTTTTCCTTTCAAACAAGCAGTGCAGTTTTCATCACAGTGGAACTCCTTTATTGGTAGACCTCTCACTAAACTATTGTGAATCAGCTGATTCATGTTTTTGAGATTAACATGACCCAGCCTTCTATGTCACAGTTTAGATTCCCGAGAAGAGGCTTTGGAGAACAGGCAAGGATACCCTTCAAATCAATCTTCTTTGACAAATCCAAGGCATACTCTTCCAATCCTGTTGGCCTTCAGGAGAGTATGTTCATCCAATACCTTGTCAATCAGCCTCAGAACTTGGGAGACAGAATCCTGCAGTTCTGGCTTGTGAAAAGTGCAACGTGCCCTTTATCACACATCTGACTGACACTCAACAGATTATACTTGAGATTCTCCACATGATTAACATCATAAACTTGATTTGTCCATTAGCCATATCCTTTCCCGATGATGTAACCCTTGGCATCATTAGCAAATAAAACAAATCTCTTCTTTCCTTGAGAGTAGTCATTAAGAAGAGAACTGCTCCCAGTCATATGCATAGATCCTCCACTGTCTACATACCATATGCTCCTTTGGCATGCTGAAGAACCCTGCATTCATCATAAAGAACTAGTTAGGTTTTGAGACCCAAACCTCTTTAGTTTTGGGTCTGTTTTCATCAACAGATTTAACCATAACTTGTTTCTTATGATTAACAGCTGATGAAAAGGAGATGGTGCTGAAATGGATTCCTTGGATTTGGGCTTGGAATGCCTTTTCAGTGGTTTGATCACAGGTGCATCTAGTTGGTTAACTCTCCCCAACAAATGTTGAACCATCATAACAAGTTGTGTCTGATTTGTAGCTAAAGCTTTCAGCTCTTGTGACATATCAATACTTGTGTTTGATGAGTTCCTGTGACCCACCATTTCCTCCTTAAAATTCACAGACTTAGTCTGATGTTTATCATGAGGAGCACTATCAGCTGTTTTATGATAAACCCTATCCTTCTTTTTGGATTTGGTTGAAGGTTTAGGTTTATCACAAAGGGATGACTGTGGTACAAACTTAGTCTCAAACTCATTTTTCATTTCATCCATCTGGATTTTAATGAGCTTATCTCTGTTGAGTTTGGAACCCTTTCTGTACCAACATTCATCAGAAAGATGATTGAATTTACCATATATTTCACATGGCTTATTCTTCATCTTGGAGTGATCAACTGCTGATGTGGAAACTACTAAAGGTGTGCTCTTCAGTACTTTCCTCCTTTCAGTACTTTTGTTTAGTATGAAGGATCTGTAACAACTAAAGACTTGTTCTTCAGCTGTTCTCTATCAGCAGTTGTTAATCCTTTTATTTCAGCTGATTTGAAATGCTTTTCAAATGTTGTGACTTGCCCTTCAGTACTTGAGGTACTTTGAGGGACAACATCTGAAGTACTCAGCTTCATGTGCTTATCAGTAGTTAACCCATCAGCCAATTGATTTGCTGAGGTATCAACACTGATTTCATCTTGTGATTTTGGGTGATCACTTAAGGATGATGCACATAATGATATGGTTTGGAATTACTTTCACCTTCAGATTTTACTATTGGTTTTGGAGTAAAATCTGTAGGTGGTGCAATGTGGTTGTAACCTATTCCAAACTTCACATTCGAAGCAGATTGCTTGCTGAGCAGCATTTCAAATCCCTTGCAGGATGATACCCAGCGGTCACACTCAACTTGGGTAACTGCAAGTTTTTCTTTGAGATCTATATGGTTCTCAAGAATGACCTCTAGCTTGGCCTTTTCATCATTTAATTGCCATTTAAGCTTATAAATCTCATCATCTTTATCCTTAAGGACAGACTCATATTCAGCTTTTCTTTTGGAAATGGTTTGCTCAAGCTCTAGATTTTGATTTATTAAAGCTACATTTGCCTCTCTAATAGAGATAAATGCAGCTATGCAAGATTCAGAACATAGCTTGGCCTTAGCCTCAGAGGATACCTGGGTTACCTGTGATGAAGATGCATTGGAGCATGAACTATCAGTAGATTCCAGGGCCATGAGAGCTAGATTCCCAAAAGGATGTTCACCACCATGTTGACCATCACCAGCAAATAATTTCTCATTACCAGAGAGATCATGTGGAAAACTACTCCAGTCAACATACTAGGGGTGAAGAAGCTGTGATGAGGTTGTGATTGAGATTATTGAGATGGTAGAGGCTCAGGTAGGGCTTGAGGTTGTTGTGCATTAGAACTTGAACCGGATTTTGGTGTGGCATGTAATAGCAGGGATATGGATATGACATTGAACCCTGAGGGACAAAATATGCAGGAGATATGGGTTGTGAATGATGACCAGAACTAGCAGGATGTTGCCCTCTGTTTTGTGGACTATTGCTTGGAAAAGTCACAAAGGGTGCAGAGGAGTTAGATCCAGATGATCTACACTCTCTTGCAAAGTGTCCAAGCCTGTGGCATTTGTGACACCTCAATTGACTCTTGTCAAAACCAACTTTGGTTTCGCCAGAGAGTCCTGGGAATTTCCTACCAGTTCTCTTGTAGAACTTTTGAGATCTGATATTAATCAAGGCCATTTGGCTCAGAATATCCATCTCTTCTAAGTCATCATTAGCAATACCTTTAAATCATCCATAATGAAACACAAATTGTCACTATTACAGCCTGACTGACTGTCAACACTAACAAATGCATGATCTGAACCGTTTGAGGAAAAATCTATATGCTCATCATAATTGCTTTCTGATGCAGCATATTCTGACTCATGACCAACCAAGGCAGTGTTCCCTGGTACAAAGTCATCAGTGAGCTTTCCTGATGATGCCAATTTCCTTTTCTGCTCTATCTCTCTTTCAAATGTAAGCAGTTTCCCATGGAGTTGGGTGAGAGATAGACTATCCAGATTTGCACTGGAGCATAGGACAATGGTATATGTGTCCCATCTCTCAGGCAGTGATTGAGGAATCTGTTGTTCATCTGACTATTAGTGTATTCATGTTTGACCATTTTTAGCTCAGAGATCAAACAGGAAAGACGCTCAAACTGTTGAGTCAGTGACTCACCCTTCCTATGAGAGAATGTCTCATATTGTTGGGCAAGGATTTCTCTGTTGTTTGCTAAGACCTCATCTGTTCCACCAAATTGTTCCTTCAATGCATTCCAGAGGTCATGAGCAGTTTCATGATACATAAGCCCAGAATAGATTTCATTTGGCAGTGCCATGGCCAGAATTCCATGCGCTTTAGCATCAATCTCAAACAGTTTTCGATCCTCATCTGAGTATTTTTCCTTCTTCGGAACCATTTGGTTGGTTTCCGGATTGTTCACCATAGGCTTGTGTGGACCATGTACCACAGATGTCCAACAACCTGAACTGTTAACAGATAGGTGATGAAGCATTCTTCGTTGGCATATGTTATACTCAGTCCTAACGAGCATGGAGGCTTGGTTGAGGAACCGGTATTGTGAGGGTCATTAGAAGGAGTAGTCATTCTCAGGTTTAACCAAATTCAATTAAGTTTTAACTGATTTCGTGCAAAACACAAGAAACTCAATATGAACCAAGAGAGAAAACTCAAAGCAGATAAAAGAAAGCAACAGAAATTCAATGATCTATAACCAATTCTTGCAAATATGCTAATTCAATCAAACTTAGATATCGAATAGCAGTTTCAATGATCAATTGTTAGATCGATCAATGATTAACCTTGCTCTGATACCATTTGTTAGGATCAGTGATCTAAGTTTGATTAATTAGAGAGTATTGCAGCGGAGTACGAACAACGAATTAAACAATTCACAAGAACACAATTGATATTCAATGTAACAGTAAATGGTTATAGAAAAAGAGTATTCTGCAAAAGAGATATTTCATTCATATTGGTGGCTCAATGTCACACTTTACAATTAGGTCAACATTCCTTATATAGGATATGTGACGTCTGCTGATGTCACTTGATAGTGACATCTAACAGAATTATTCAAACTACTGAAACTATGCAAACTACTGAGAATGTTCTCAACAACTGATTACATCTCAGAGAATGCTAAGTACAAGAAACATAAAACTACTGAAACTAAACTACTGAAACTATAACTACTAAAAAGTAAATTACAAGTACTGAAAGGAAACCATCACAACTACTGAAGTGGATAACTTCGCTGTTGTGACAACTACTGATCACTTTGGTCTTCAGACTTTGTTCTTTCAAACTTTGTCTTCAGCTGATAGCTTCAAACTTTGTCTTCAGTACTTTACTTTCAAACTTTGTCTTCAGCTGATAGCTTCAGACTTTGTCTTCAGTTCTTTACTTTCAGACTTTGTCTTCAGACCTTGTAATCAGCTGATGTCTTCAGCTGTTGTGATCTTCATCAGCAGTTGTAATGTCTGTGAGACTTAGAGGTTTTTCTGATCAGGCTCATTGGTTCTTTTGGTCCAACAGACATTTTGCTTGTTCAAGTTTATGTTGATGACATCATATTTGGTTCTTCAAATGACCAAATTTGTAAGGACTTTGAAAGCATTATGAAGAAGAAGTTTGAGATGAGTTCCATGGGAAAAATGGATTTTTTCCTTGGAATTCAGGAGAAGCAACTGAAAAAGGGTTTTTCATTAATCAATCTAAATATGTCAATGACATCTTAGAAAGATTTGAGATGAAATATTATAAGCCAGCCAAGACACCCATACCCAGAAACCATAATCTTTGTCATGACCTTGAGGGGGAGGATACTGATCAACATCAGTATAGAGCGATTATTGGTTCTCTGATGTATCACACAGCCAGTAGACCTGATATTATGTTTTCAACTTGCATCTATGCAAGATATCAGGCTGCTCCAAAGATGTCTCACCTAGCTGCTACCAAGAGAATCCTCAAATACCTCAAAGGAGCACCAAAACTAGGTTTCTGGTATCCTAGAAACAATGATTTTAATCTCTATAGATACTCTGACAGTGACTATGGTGGCTGCAACATTGACAAGAAATCAACTTCAGGAGGATGTCAATTTCTTGGTGGAAGGATCATCTCATGGCAATACAAGAAACAATCATGTGTCTCTACATCAACTGTTGAAGCTGAATACATTGCTGCTGCTAGTTGTTATGCTCAGCTGTTGTGGATTCAAAATCAGATATTGGACTATGGATTCAACCTTATGAGTACTCCTATCCATATTGACAATAATAGTGCTATCTCCATCACTAACAATCTGGTGAATCATTCCAAGACAAAGCATATTGATATCAGGTACGAGAAGAATCTAATTAAACTAATCAAAGTTGACTCAAATGAATAATATGTTGATTTGTTCACCAAAGCCTTTGATGAACAAAGATTTAAATATCTCCTTACTTCTATTAGGATGATAAACATTGATTAGCTTAACTCTTTTGAAAAACTTTTAATATGTAATGTCTTATGTCAATACAATCTAAGCCCTGTTACAAAAGATCTCTCTAAAATTTTCTAAGTATAAATTTCTTCCGAAGAGAAATTAACCCTTGGAAGTTATCTTCATATCTCCGAAGCAAAATTTCTCCAAGGATAATTTTCTTCTCGGAAGAGTTTTTAGTCTCGAAAGAAGCGATTGATTTAATATCAGATCTACTTCCGAAGCTTATATAAACTTTCCTTTCAAAAATGTTTTATATTCGGAAGAGAGATTTTACTGTGTAACGGATTATTTAACTGAATTAAACCTTACCGCCCCTGTCACTTCATCCACTAAACCGTCAATTCACCTTATCCTAACACTTTAGCGCCATTTCACCCTCCTTTAAATAGTCCCGACTATTCACTCTCATCTTCTTACCACAAATTTTTATAGCCCTAAAAGTTTCCTTGCTTCCAAATTCACCCAAGCTCAAACTGCTCTACCTTCACATTTTCCCAATGGCCCTAAATCCTCAACACAATCAAGTCGCACTTCTTGACTCTTCAAGAGATGCGGACTTCTCTGAAATAATCTCCTTCCTCACCCAATCATCCTACTTGACTGTTAATCCCATAGTTTACCTCAATCACATGACTGAATTTTGGGGGAACGGTCAGGTTGAAACCCTAAATGGGGTTCGTGAAATACGATCCCGCATTTGTGGCCAAGAGTTGGTCATATCTGAACAACTCATCGGGGAGCATCTAGAGCTTCATGATGAAGGTGCTCCTACTGAGTCCCCAAGGCAGATTTAGACAGCACCTAAATCCTCATAGGATATGGTAGAGACGTGAGCTGGTCGACTATCTACAAATTCAACTTCTCCTACAACTGGAAGTTCCTCCTGCACATTATCCTTCACTGTTTGTCAAATAAAGCTGGGGGATGGGATCAAATCCCATATGAACTAGGGTGCCTAGTTCATGGATTGGTGAGAGGCCTGCGCTTCAACTACTCAAGATTTATGATGCTCAATCTCATTGGAAATCTTCAGAGGGAACATTCTTTATGTATCCCAGATTTCTTCAGCATATTATCAACTATGAGCTGGACCAAAGTCGGTTTGTCTGTGCAGCCACTCTGTCTGTCCCTTTCATGAGGCCAACCATCTTCAAGACACTGAAGAGGGTATCCACCAACTTCACTAGAAGGTACACTTCTTTACCTCCTAGAAATGACTGAGCACATCGCTCCTGGTGACATCCCAGTTCACCCCATAGGTGATGATCCCACACCAGCAACTACAATCACAATACCAACACTACCTTCTCCTCCCATCACCATTACCTACACAAGACGCCCCAAACGAACCCTTGTTCAATCTACTCTGATTTAACAAGCTCCTCTGTTCAACCTAAAAAGGCTAGAATGGAACATTGGGTTCCCACTCTATCTGAGGTCTCACCTTCCTTCATTATCAACCTCAATACGGGTCTTGAGTCTCCTTAGTCTCAAACCCATGAGCCTATTACCCAATCTGAAAGCCCTTAGGGTGAGTCTTTACCCTCCTCTGAGCAGCCAATAAGGGACAGCCCAATCAGAGGCTCAATGTCTGTAGACATTGACCAAGGTCCGGGTCAGTAGGTTTAACCTCCTTATCTTTCATTAACCTTCTCTTTAAAACTAATGAAGAGATAACATCTCTCCATGGCAATGATGTTGATTACAACATCCTTTCCAAGATCAACAGAGCCTAGAGAGACCTCTTATCTCTAGCCCCTATCGGAAAACCATTACTGAAGTGAGTCCCACTTATGTGGAGGGGACTCATGCAGATTCAGCTGCCACTACAGAAGGTGCCTCAATGGACCCTATGGATAATGGTAACGATTCTGAGACTAAATCTACAGCAACCATGCCTTTTGATAACTCTGAAAGAGACATCACTAGGCAAGGGAAACCAGGATGCCAAGAAACCACATCTGGTGGTGAGGCTGAACATACTAGGTATGTTACCTCATCTCCCCGTGATTCTTCAAAAAAAGATGAGGGAAGCATGCAACTCTTCATTAAAGACCTACTGTCTAAAGTCTCAAACCTTGAATCCAAGGTTAGGACTTCAGAAGAAAGGTCTGCCACTCAATAACTTGAGATTGACAATCTCGAGGCTCAACTAGCTGAGAAACAGATTGAGAGGTCTATTAGGCATGTACCTGTTCAGGTCTCCTTGAGCTCTTCCTCCAGCTCATCTAGCTCTCAAGATGATGCTACCAAAAAGGGGGAGAGTGTTCAGAGACAAACATCTAAGGACCCACAGAGCCAATCTTCAACTTGTAAATATTCGACTCGTATCACAACATCTTCTGAGCCATCTCAAGTCACTCTAACAATTAATTCAAGAATGCTTCAAGATCTCTACAGCTTCTTCTCTGAATTCTTGTTGAGATCTGCTCGTGATTAGCCAAGTCTTGATGCTGCCATGATATACTTTGGAGTTGAAGAGCTTCAGAGGCTAACTGCACCTTCTGCCATTGTGGAAGAAGTTAGTCAACCTAAGGTCCGCATGGAACCTGAGATTCAATTCGAAGGGGAAATGGGGACTGGTGGCCTAGCAACTGAAACAGTTGGTACATAATCTACATTCCTTCGTACTTTCGTAGCTGAAGTTAAAGCCTCGGAAGAACAAGCTGAATCTTCTAAAGCTGAAATGGAAGTTGTGGAAGGACTGTTCAAAATGTCTGAGGAACTAATCATCACAGATGCAATCCTAGAAATGGCATCTGAGGTGAACAGTGAGGACTTTCTGGATCAACCTCCTGTCCAGACACCATCTCTGCCTCTCTCACAATCAAAATCCACTGTCCAAGAACCACCGAAGTCAAGTTCTTCAAAAGATAACAAAGGAAAACAGAGATGACTGAGAAAGAGCTTCAGGAAGAGAATATTGAAAAGTTGAAATATAAAGGGAGATTTCTAACTAGGAAGCTGTTGGCTGCTAGTACAAAAGCAGCTGCAGCCAACCAGGAGGCTGTTAATAACAAAAAGAGAGAAGAGATCATTGACCAGCTCATTCAGCTCGGAGCTGCCAATAAAGAAACACTCCTGCTATCATTAGAGAGTTGGTGGAACTAGAAAAGGCAACTAGGCTGTAGCAGGAAGCAGCATGGTTGGCCTTAGAGGAAGATAAGGAAAAGGAATAGAGGGAAGCTGACATGCAGCTCAAGAGGTAAAGGATAGATTTCCTAACTTCTAGAGGCTTCTCTCTTCAAGAACTTTCTCCACACAATGATGAAACGATCCTTTGGCTCTTCAACAAAGAGCAGGATCAAATGGAGAAAGAGAGAAAAAGAGCTGCAAGAGAAAAGTTGATGGAAAAGAAGAAAAAAGAAGAAGAAGCGAGGGCATCTGCAACCAGGAAGATAGGTGACAAAGCCTGGATGAAAGACTATCTTTGAGCTCACGGCTTCTCTGGAAGACAGGTGGGTCCCATGTCAGAAAGGACACTCCAATGAATTGTCAGTGAGATCAAAGGTGGCATTCGTTTGGGGAAAAGAAGAGAAATGTACACAAGGGTATAAGGGATGACCTTCACACCAACCACTCAACCCCAACCTGAACCAATTCCCTTCCCTTCACCATTAAAACTAAACCTTACACTCCTGAACCCACACCTTTACCTTCATCCACTTCCTCACCTGAACCACCAAAACTGCCCATCCTTCAACCCAAAACTCTTACCAGAACCACCTCACCACATCCTACCCAACAACCTTCCCAACCATCCCCTCAGCCTTCTAAACATCTCTCTCTAGAAGAGTTTAATAAGATCAAGACCAGGCTCATCAACTGCACAACCCTGAACAATATCTCTTGTGAGGAAGACTCCATCAAACTAACCTATGTCAATGGATCTTCACGTTTCCCTCACAAGAGATCAATTTCTTGATCTACCCAGAGGAACATTGGACCAGGCTGCAGTACTTCTAGGTATCAACTCAGAATCGTTAAATGATGAAGAGAAGAAACTAAGAAGGAAGCTGGTGACTCTACTGGATACAAGGAAAGAGGACAAGATTCCTAGTCAGTATCTTGTGCCTAGAAAGAATATACTCCAGTGGAGGTTCGATGAAACTACTCATAACTTTGTTGTGGAAAGAGAGAATGGTGAAGTTAACAGGCTGAATGCCACCTCTATGCTACACTCTAGTAGATTTGATATTGCTGAGTTAGCAAAGAAACCATTCTCTAACCCCTCCAACTCTGAAACTGCTGCTCACATCAAGAATCATCTCAGCAGTCTTAATCTAGCCGAGTTAACAACAAAAGCTAAGATTGAAGAAGAGTTGAGATTGAGAAGAAAGGAAGACAAGGATAGATCTCCCACCAAGGGCACAGCCTTTCTATAGATGGTGGAAGGTCCTGAATTGGAACCTATAGTTTGATGGGAATATGATTATAGCTCCCATCAACTAACTCTTTTCATAGGGCCACAACAAAGGGTACATATCATTTAGGGTGACAAACTGGAGATCCTGTCAACCAAAGATTTGTACAAACTTCTCAGCACCACGTCAGGAAGAACAAGGAAACTGATAAGTATTTACTCTCCTTGGTGATGAAAGATTGAGCAGTATAAACAAGTGAGGTTTTGGTAGCATCAGCCTAGGGGGAGTTTGTTGGATCAAGAAGAGGCTGGTGCAACCAAAACCAAATCACTTAGAAAAATTTTGGTGCTGCTTACAAAGGCTTTCGAAGCCAAGTGCGGAACTTCCAAAGGAAATAGAGTTCTTCCAAAGACAAAGTAAAAGTTCAACTTCAGAAGACAAAACTCTACTTCCAAAGATAAAGTATTCACTTCCAAAGATGATGTATCAAAATAAGAAATCAAAAGACTACTTCCAAAGTATGAAGAAAGAAGAACTCCTCAAGCCTCGGAAGAAGTAGTCTCTTCCGAAGTATAAGTGGCTTCGGAAGTACTTGTTCTTCTGAAGCCATTTAACCTTTGGAAGACACTGCTATGAACAAGTGGACATAAGTATGGTCTCTGACACTCCGCTGCAGACCTCTAATACTGCATGGCATTTTCTCAAAGAGCCATGTAGTTGACCATACTTTATTCCATTGTTCACCTTTTTATGTTAGTATAAGTTACCAACTTTAGTTGGTGACAAAAGGTAAGTCAGGGACATGTCCTGACTACCATATCTCAGATAAAGTCTTATCTGAGATACCTTAAGTTATAGTTTTGTAGTATTTGCTTTTGTTAGAGGATTCCTGCTGGTATCAAAGTATATCCGGCTATAGGTAGTATTATATATAGTTTCTCATTGTAACTCATAAATATATGCTTGTAAGAGTCTTGTAATATTTGTGTTGAGAAGCAATATATGCTAGTACCTTGAAAATTACTTCTTGTGTTTAATTATTACTTATTATATTGTTATCAACTCTTAAAAACTTTGCTTAGATCAAGAGTGTTGTTTAAGTGAGTTTGACAGAAAACCAAGTGTTTAGTGACACAAACCGATCTTGCAAAGGTGTACCAGGCAAAGCAAGTGAAGCCCCCGGTTAGGTGTTTGTTTGGGCATCTGGCTAATGCAGACTACATGGCGCCTGCTTGCAAGAAATAGCATCACGATGATAGCGATTCGGATGTTGAGCCTATAGTGGTACCCACCGATGATGACGACAACCATGATGACGATGTTGATGACAGTCAAGGTGGTGGAGATGTTGGTCCAAGTCAATCAAGGGCCACTGGCACTTCTTCTATGTCTCCACCATCTCCACTTGGTAATCTGATGCACCTAGTGGATCAGAGAAGATTGTGTTCCACCAAGACTTCCTGCTAGATGAAGATGAAGAGTCGGATGATGAGCCTCTGCTTAGGATGGTTGGGAATCGGGTTGTGGCCACTAAGAAGGGTATAGAGGCTATTAGTGGACTCCCAGCTAGTATTACAGGTGATGATACTGATGCCATTGATCCTACTTACTCACTAGACCAGTCTATTAGCTCAGGGGGAGCCTCTACAGCAAAGGGCTCCAGGAAGAGAGGATGGCCTATCCCTATGGAAAAAAGAGTAAGAGGCCAAGATTCACATTGATCACATCTTCTACTGCCACTACCACAGCCACTACCACTACCACAACTACCACCACTGCCACTGCCACAACTACACCACCACTACCACATCCAACACCACTACCACACCCACTACCACCACTACCACAGCCACTACTCCAACCACCACTCATACACCTACCTCCACCTCACCCACAATACCCAACACAATTCCACCACAATCCACTCCAATCCCTCCTCCTATCGTCACCACATCCACCACTACCACAACCACTCACCAAGCTAGTCCCTCCACCCAATCCACAGTTACACCTGGACCTACTCTACCCATGGTCGGGTTAGAGGAGCAGCTGGCAAGCCTCAATCGCATAGTACTAAAGCTGATTGCTACTGATGATCTGAGGGTTATTCAGATGAACCAGCTGATGGTGGTGGATGCGGCTCAAGCAAAGAAAATAGCTCAACTAAGTGAGAAGAACACGCAGTATGAGAGAGCCTTAGGTCGAGCCCACCATGCACTAAAGAGTCAAAACGAGTTGGTGTTGGCATCGGTGAAAAGGATTGAAGGACTTGAGAAGAATAACAAAAGGATTTTGCTAATACTAAAGGGATCAAAGAGTGAGCCTTTGAAGATTAAAGATGGTGATGATATGGATGATGATGAT
This sequence comes from Flaveria trinervia, assembly GCA_025506515.1. Taxonomy (NCBI): domain Eukaryota; kingdom Viridiplantae; phylum Streptophyta; class Magnoliopsida; order Asterales; family Asteraceae; genus Flaveria; species Flaveria trinervia. The sequence goes on from CM046446.1 coordinate 38,787,710, forward strand.
GAGATGATGATGAGATGAAGAAGATGATGAGGAGGAGAAGTAGGACCAAGTGAAAAAGATAAAAAGGATGATGATGATGAGGATGATCAAGAAGGTAATGCATCGGCACCAACCTCAATCCCATTAGCAAAGGAGAGGCGCACCAAGAGAAATCAAGATCAAAGAGCCTCATCCTCAGCTCCTCAAGTTGAAGAGACTAACGATCAAGACAAAAGTAATGATTAGATGTTTATGTATTTGAAACTTTTGTACTTGAACTGTGTATTACATTAATGTAATTAATGATTATTTATGTTTAAATGTCTTGATTAATGATTAACGTGTGATGTGTTGAATGTTAAATCAAATAGATGAAGCTCAACAGCCAGATGAATATGATGTTGTACCCACCCCTTCATCAAGTCAAGACTCAAGTCACGATGATTCTTGATTTGCAAGGGATCGTAAGAAGATCTGTGAGCTATAATCCTGAGGAAGGAGAGATTATCCATTATCTGACAGACGAACAACTCGCTAAAATGTTTAGATTGAATCCTAATGAGCTTGTTAAAGATGCTCCAGAAGTTGATGTTATGAGTGATGATGAGCTGAAAGATGTGATGAGATAGAGATAGAGGATGTCACTTCAAATTACTATCCACTGTTCACTAACCCTAAGGGCAACTTTATCCCCAACTTGGGTGAAACCTTTGGTAGTGGTACTTTTGATAAGTTGGAGGAGATAGAAAAGGAAAAAGAGAAAGATGAAAGTACAGCCCAAGCTTTAGATGCAAATGTTGATATTAAGAAAGTTGAATGGGCAGCTTGTTTTGTAGAAATGAAAGCCCAACGCGCAAACCCAAAGAAAAATGCCTACACCAAGCTTTACAGAGTCAAAAGACACTAGAAAGTGTCAGGCAAGATTATCACGTGGGCATATTTTGAAGAATTAGAAGTCTATGTTGTTAAAAGGGAGAAAGGGATTGTTACTTCATATATCCACATGATCTGAAGACTATTTCTGATTTTAAACTCAACTGACTGGCATGCTTAGATCTGTTGTATGCCAACCCAAGAAAGATGTTAGGATGGTTTGAGGTAGCATTATAGAAAGAATACCACACCAGATGGGTAAACTTTAGACCCCAACAACCTAAGAGTTCATTCATAAGTCTAAAGTTGATCCTATATCTGGAAAGCCTAAAGTAGTGTTGAAATGGAGTCCCCCATGCATAATGTCCAAGATTCCCTTACGGGAAATGCCTCAGGACTTCACTACACACTTGAAATGGTAGTATTATGATTAGAGGACAGGGGAAGCAGTTAGAGTTCTGAACAGAGATGGAAGATAGAGACTATCAGGGTATTTGACCCAATGTGGCTTACTAACTTGTCTGTTGATGATGTTTATACTTTATACAAGTGGCCACCATTTTATGACACGCAAGACATTGTACAAGCTCTTCAATTCCAACAAGTTATACGGCTCTACTTTGCATTTGAGATACATGCAAGAGTCACTAGAGAAGAGAAGTACAAGAAATTTCAAGAGCATGTGAATAATGTTAGACAATAGGGTAAACTAGGTCCAAGGGGGAGTTGTAGATACATGATGTTCCTAGTTTATAAGCTTAAATGTAAAAGCCTTTCATGTCTTACATATGTGTAATGTGACGATGTAATGAATTATGATATATGCTTTGATGTTTATTTATCTTTAATTCATATGTATGAACTTCTTATATAGGTTTGAGGTTGTTGTACATAGTTCTTAGTCAATAATGATTAAGAAATGTGTTCAACCTAGTCAGGTGATTATTCATGTTAATAGAACATACTTATGGACCATACACATGAATATATCATGCTTCTGGACCAGTCGCATGAATGAACCAGGAGACTGGATCAGTCGTATGATTGAGACATAATATTGACTCAGTCGCACGACTGAACCTTTAGTCGTGCGTATGAATCAATGGCATGAATCAGTCGCACGGCAGAACGATGCTAATGGTTCAGTTGTACGAATGGTAACTAATAACCTATAAATACCACTTAATTTGTGGAAAAATAGAACACTTTGAGAGATACTTCAAACACATATAAACCCTAGCCGTCCAGAGCGTCCCAAACAGCCTGTCCAACTTCATAGTTCGATCTTGATTGATTCCACCTCATTCTTAATGTTTAGTTCATTCTTATATCAATCGGGTTATCATTCTCACTGATTGGATCGCCAATCAAATAGGTTTCCGCACTATTTAACCTGGTAAAACGCAGAATCCGTTAGTACTCCATACGTACATGGTCATCCTAACAAGAAGTAGATCTGATATGTAATCAATCGCCTCTTCCGAGACTAAAAACTCTTCCGAGAAGAAAATTATCCTTGGAGAAATTTTTCTTCGGAAGATATTTAGATTGATTTCTCTTTGGAAGAAACTTATACATAGATAAAATTTCAGAGAGACCTTTTGTAACAGGGCTTAGATTGTATTAACATAAGACATTACATATTAAAAAGGTTTTTTAAAAGAGGTAATCTAATCAATGTTTATCTTCCTAATAGCTATTATAAGATACTTAAATCTCTGTTCATCAAAAGCTCTGATGAACAAGTCTGTATATTGTTCATTTGAATCAACTTTGATTAGCTTAATCAAAATTTTCTCATGAATATCTCTAATGAAATAATACCTGATATCAATATGCTTTGTCTTGGAGTGCTTCACCAAATTTTCAATGATGGAGATAGCAATGTTGTTGTTAATATGGATAGGAGTGCTCATAAAGTTGAATGCATAGTCTAACATCAGATTCTGAATCCATAGCAGTTGAGCACAGTAACTTGCCGCAGCAATGTATTCCACTTCAGCAGTTGATGTAAAGACACAAGATTGTTTCTTACATTGTCATAAGATGATCCTTCCACCAAGAAATTGACATCCTCCTGATGTTGATTTCTTGTCAATGTTGCAGCCACCATAGTCACTGTCAGAGTATCAATAAAGATTAAAATCATTGTTCCTAGGATACCAGAGACCTAGTTTAGGTGCTCTTTTGACGTATCTGAGGATTCTCTTAGCAGCAGCTAGGGGAGACACCTTTGGAGCAGCCTGATATCTTGCACAAATGCAAGTTGCAAACATGATATCAGGTCTACTAGCTGTAAGATGCATCAAAGAACCAATAATCAGCCTATACTGATGTTGATCTGTATCCTCCCCCTCAAGGTCAAGACAGGTATTATGGTTTCTAGGTATGGGTGTCTTGGCTGGCTTACAATCTTTCATTTAAAATCTTTCTAAGATGTCATTAACATACTTAGACTGATTGATAAAGAACCCTTCCTTCAATTGCTTCACCTGAATTCCAAGGAAAAAATCCATTTTTCACATGGAACTCATCTCAAAGTTCTTTTTCATAGTGCTTTCAAAGTCTTTACACATTTAGTCGTTTAAAGAACCAAAAATGATGTCATCAACATAGACTTGAACAAGCAAAATATCCTTAGCAGACTTCCTTATGAACAGAGTCTTGTCAATGGTTCCTCTAGTGTAACCATTCTTTAGAAAAAACTAAGACAAAGTCTCATACCACAGCCTACGTGCTTGGTGCAGCCCATATAGAGCTTTATCCAATTTGCACACATAGTTGGGATGTTATGGGTCTTCAAATCCTAGAGGCTGGCACACATACACTTCCCTATCTATATCCCCATACAGAAAGGCACACTTGACATCAAGTTGGTAGACAGTAAAATTATTGGATGTAGCATAATCAAGGAAGATCCTAACTGCCTCAAGTCTTACAACAGGTGCAAAGACATGAGTATAATCAATTCTTCCTCTAGAGTGTATCCTTGAACTACCAGTCTTTCCTTGTTCTTGATAATCAAGCTTCTATCATCTTTCTTGTTCCTGAAAACCCATTTAGTGCATGTAGGTACTTGACCAGATGGTAGCGAACATAGGTTCCAAACCTTTTGTCTCTTGAATTGAAGCAGCTCCTTTTGCATTGATTCAACCTAGCTACTATCTTTCAAGGCATCTTCCACCTTCTTAGGTTCCATCTGGGATAAGAAGCATGAGTACAAGCAGACATTTCCATGATGAGTCTACCCTCTTATTCTCACACCTTCAGAGACACCCCTATGATGTTCTCAGTTGGATGAGTGTTATGAATCCTTAGACAAGAAATCACTTCCAGTTGCAAAGATAGACCCAAATTGGACATATTTTGCTCAGGAACTAGAACACTTTGTCCAATTGTTGTTTCAAACTCATTCAATGAGGATTGATAGAATGAATGAGAAACATCATCAATTATTGGCTGTGAAGTAGCATTAACAGTTGCTTGTTCCTTCAAGATGCTACTTTCATCAGCCTAGTGTTGTGCTGGATCACCTGATGAGTTTTGAGGATCAATAGGTGATTCACTGGTTAAAGCTTCACTAATCCTTGATATAGTTATACTATCAGATCTGTCAATAGTGAAAGCTTGATTTGTGGCAGCTCTTAGAGAACTTGGAAGAGGTCTGGGTAGCTCAAACAGTTGATCAGCATCAGCATCATTTTGAGCACCTGTTCCAACTCAAACATTCTCAAAAGATGGTTTAGAATAGTTTGGAAACAATTCTAATCAAAACTATGATCAGGGCCATTCCCCCTAACATAAGGAGTGTGCTTATTTACAACAATATTGGATGACTCCTCAAATTGTTAATTCTTGATGTTTTATACTTTATAAGCTTTAGAGCTAGAAGAGTATCCAACAAAGATAGCATCATCCGACTTTTCAGCAAATTTTGCCAAATTGTCATTTGTGTTAAGTATGGTACACCTGCTGCCAAAGGACCTTAGAAAGCCAATGAACGGCGGCATCTTGTTCCATAACTCATAAGGGGTTTTTCCATGTGGCTTAACTACACGAACTCTATTCTGCACATAGCATGTAGTGCTGACTGCCTTTTCCCAGAATGTTAGAGGTAGTTTGGAATCAGCTAACATAGTTTGAGCAGCCTCAATAAGTGTCCTGTTCCTCCTCTCAGCAACACCATTTTGTTGAGAAGTTCTAAGAGCATGTATTGTTTGGAAATCCCTTTTGATTTATAGAATGAGTCAAGAATGAAGTTTTTAAACTCATTCCCTTGATCACTTCTAATAATCTTAACCTTGTGATCAATTTGATTTTTCTATTTTAAGAATAAAAGATTTTAATATTTTAGCAGTTTCATCTTTAGTTCTTAAAAAGAATACCCATGTAAATCTTGTAAAATCATCAACTATCACAAGGCAGTATGATTTCCTTCCAATGCTCATTATACTTGTGGGTCCAAATAGATCCATGTGTAATAAGTGTAATGTAGTAGTGAGATGCCCTGTGTTGCTTCCCTTTCAGGCATGCAACAAAGTTATCTTTGCAGAAAAATTCCTTTTTAGGCAAACCACGCACCAAGTTATTTTTAGCCGATTTATTCATTGTCTTAAAATTTACATGACACAAACGTTTATGCCAAAGTGTTGACTTATCACTATCAGCTTTGGAAAGAAAGCATGATACTTCACCCATTAGGGAAGCATTGTCCATATCTAGCTTGTACATATCCCCTTTCTTGGGAAATCTAAGAAGCACCAATTCTGGAGAATTGTCATCCCTAGTTTGAGGATAATGCACTCATATTCTGTGAAAAGCAGTTGATGCTTTTGATCACAAAACTGAGAA